>BSBK01000210.1:1685000-2270000 GCA_027943335.1 Chamaecyparis obtusa | reverse complement strand
AAACAATGAGGTTTGATAAAGAGATCCAAGTCCCAAATCCTCTTCTTTATCCTAAGCTTCCCTAACTCCTTAGTTGTCTCCAAACTTGGAGAGTAGGTGACCAAGATCTAAGTCTTGGGAGATCTCACTAAAAAGGCTCTACACACTTCTCACAACCCTCTTGGAAGAAGACATGAAATCCTATTAGTTGGTCTTCCCAACCTCTTACAAACTTACCAAAAATGGATTTAAAAAAGGTAGTTTTAAAAAAGGAATAAGTGTCTTGCACTCAAATGGAGGGTTGTCTATCCAAGACCTTGCTTTCAAAAGTTTATTTTCGTCCATCTTGGAAAATCAACTTTTTAATTGGATCCCAAGTCAAAAATGAGTTTTCCTAGGGTTAAAAATGGCCTTTACCCATAGGTATACCAAGTGGGCTTGCTTAAAAAGCCTAACCTCAACCCTAGGTGTCTATTTAACCCCTCAAAAACCCATCTTTATTTCACCTACGGGTTCCAATAGATGTGACCTTACTCCAAGATCTCTAACTAAGAGGTCATCATGAAATAATTTAACTAGGTACTATCCTAGGTTTGGTTGCAACCAATCATATCCCAAATGGGCATGTCATTGCCACATATACACAACACAAGTGTCAAGTGACACCAAAAAAATACGAATCACATAACACATTTGGCATGTCCGTTTTGCACAATTACAATTTATAATTAACAATTTGCAAATTACAATTTACAATTGACATACACTCAAGAATTTATAATTATGAATTAAAACACATTACAATGAGGTTTTGTTGTCTTCATTAGACACAACCTTGGCTTAACTTTTGCACATAGGATTGGTTCTAGTTCTCCGAATTCATTCCATGGTAACTTCCTACACATCTCAATTCAAACATTAGTAGTCCACGAAATGACATGCATATAAAATATATGAACATAAAAATAATTCAGGCAATTACCAATTACTCAACATTTCACATATCCAATTCACAATTCAACATACCATAAATAATTTAACAACTTTTCACGCATTTCCCACATGAAATTTTATGCATATATTAACAACATTTAAGCACTTAATATTTAATTTTCAATGAGGTCACATTTCATCATAATTCAAATTTCAATTATCATTTTTCCTAAGTAATTCATATAAACATAAACTCAATAGCATCATCATCATATTCACTAAAGTTAATTAAACATAATGCAAATAATGAATGTATCATAAATTCATCATCACGAGTATGGAAAGCATCATAAAATATTTTGTATCATAATCCAATGTGAACAAATCCCTGTCAAAAGAATATAAATCCATAATTCATCAAAATATAATATCAAATACTAGGTCTATCATAATGATAAAATAAAATGCTATGACAGGCTTGGGGTAGGACCTCACATATATTTAACTCTCTATTTATAAGATTTTAGGGGTTTCAATCAACAACGCATGACTGATAAGATGATTGACTATGATTAAGGAGTTGAACTCAGAGTGAGTGGGAGTTCAACTCAATTGATTGCTTGGTTTATTAGGGTTGATTAATATGTTAGCAAATTTATTGGAGAGATGAATTGAATGGACTGGTGAGTTAATTGATTGCATGGATGAGTCAAATGATTGCATGGATTAGAAGACTTAATTGATTGAAAACTTAAACTGATTGTTGAGGGAGGCATTAATAAAGTGGATTGAATAGTTAGGAGAGGGAATTGTGGAGTGAACTAAAAGTGAGTATGAGTTAGCTTTGGAAGAATAAATCATGATTAACTAAATAAAATAATTATTTACTTGCACATATGGCAATTGATAAATAAATATTTAATATTTATTTATGAGAAAAGAACAATTAATTTAATTAAATAAATATAATTTATCTAATTTTTATTTAATTATTACATGAACGCAATAAATAGATAGAGGAAATATTAATTAAATATGGTTATTTAATTAATTGAATGACATAAGGAATAATTAAATAATATTTAATTATTTGATTACTTTATAGATAAATAATTGATGAAATATTGATTGGATGATTAATAATTAAGGTAATTAATTAAAATCACTTAATTATAGATTTAAGGAGAAATGATGATTTTAAGTTTAGAAAATAGTAGAATGACACATATTGATTAAATAATAAAGATTATTTAACAATTTAGGAGGAATGTTAGTAATGTCATTGTGTTCAAGTAATAGGCCATTTTTAAGTGTCTACATTTTGCTCCTCTTTGATACAATGCATTTTCAAGCATTATTTCAAAGAATAATAAAAAGTATGCCCTGGTGTGCCCTAGTGGGAATAATTTGATGACGAGGAAAATGATGCCCCCTTGAGAGATTGTTTATGAAAGAAAATCATTAATCATCCAATCAATATTTCATCAATTATTTTGAATTAAGATGAAAACAATAAGATAAGATGATGAAAGAAAATAATAATTAGTAATAAGTAAAGAATGTTGGTAGGCTATGATTACTATTTTATCAACATTAGATTTAGAGATTGTTTGATAAGAATCACTTCTGGTTTTAAGAAGGACCCATCCTGTATAAGACTAGCAATAACGTCTAGTTTTAGGGAAGACCTACCCTATATAAGACAAGTGACAACATCTAGTTTTAGGAAAGATACATCCTGTATATGAAAAATGATGATGTGTGGTTTCACGAAACACACATCCTATTTAACACAAATGATAATGTCTAGTTTCAGGAAAGACATATTCTATATAAGACAAATGATGATGGAAAGACTGACCAATTGATTTGACTAATTCAAAAATTGATTTGACCATTTTGATAGATAGATTGAGAGACTAAATGATACAATGTTAGAATTGATTGAGAGAATTTTTAGTAAAGAAACTTTAGAAGATGATAGTTAGGAGATGAAAGAAAGAGAATGAATCTTTGATTGAAACCCTTAGATTATAGTAAATAGAGAGATTTTAGCTTTTAATAACCACATTTGAATTCCAACTAAATTAAGAAATTTATTTTTCATCATTGAGACAATTTATTATAGAAAAAATGGATACCATCCTACTGAGATATGAATGATCTAGGTATGATTATCCTCTTGTATTTTAAAAAGCACTCTGAATAGACAAGGAATATGGGCCAATCCATCTAGGTCAAGAATTTAGAGTTAAGGTATGTGTGGCGTATCACAAATGAAGTATCTATTGTAATTTTGTAATTGAATATTGTATATGGATGTGAAGGATCTTATCAAAGACACCCAAATTTCTCTTTTAAGACTTCAAGGAAAATATTCCACAAATAGAAGACAAAGAAAAAATAAGTCATGAACCATCAAAACATCTCTCATCACTTATGGAGATCCCAGAGATGGATAAGAACATGACTTGCAAAAATTAAGACATAATAACACTAAATTGACTCAATAAGTCACAACCATATTGATTATATTGTTACCATAACTGATAATAATGTTGATGATTGATTATCTGATGGAGCCGATGATGAATAATGACCAAGATCAGACGTATACATGTTGATAATAGAAAGGTTAGATCAGTTATATTCTTGTCATTGATGTCAAGCAATTGATTTTTTATTTATATTATGTTGCCATATCATTTGGTAATGATATAGGATGAATGAGTTAAGGAGAGGAAGAAATGAGAAGATGAGAAGTTGTAGAAGTTAAATGGGCCACTGATATAGATCATACAATGATTTGATTATGTTGATGTAATTTTTTTCTACCTAGCATATGATTATGTTAAGTCGGTAAAGCATGAAGATAAAGATTTGACAACTCAGTAAGATAAGTTGTTTGGTTTAGGCACCGAGAAGTTAACTGAAATTCTAAGTGAAGAACACCGAGCATGGAAAATATATTAAATATGGATGGAATAAACATTTAATGTTTAGATATGCTGGGATAGATGATCATGATGATGAGGAGAGTTAGTTACAAAGATCTACGATTATGAAAATTTAAGATGAAGATCTATAGAGAGATCTAAGCAGCAAAAAGAGATAGAACAAGTTCCTAGAAAAGTTCAAGTTCCTAGGTGAAAAGGAAACATGTTATCGAGATTTGATTTCAAGGTATAATGAAATGAATGGTTAAGATTGATTTAAGGAAAATGTAATAAATGAAATCAAGAGGCAAAAATTATCTATATAAAGGATGATCTTATATGGACAAATGGCTAGCAAACCGAATAGTTGAAGGGTTATCGACTATTGCAGAGAGGATCAAACATAGATATTCCAAGCAGGAAAACAATGATTTGATGAAGTGTTGATGCCAATGGAAGATGAAGAACTGAAGTGAAAATTGAAGAGCGCACAAGGATCCGATTGAGAAAATATAGCTACACATCTACATATGATCATTTTTATTATTGTTTCTTACTAGTATTTGTAACAGAGAAATCTCTTAATAGAGTGGACTTAACACTCTTATTGTAAATCCTTGAGAAATGTGACATTCTAGGAGAGTGTTCAAAGCCCTCTAACAAGGCCACTCCTAACAGGGTGAAGATCCTAATAGATCTGAGGTAAATACCTTGTGCAAGTCACACCTAATAGTATGTTTTGTAATATTTAACCAGATTGGCTCTTAACTGGGCATACTTTAGAAGAGTATATTTATTAGTGGGAGAAAATTACCACAGTGGTTTTTTCCATAGCTTGGTTTCCATGTTAAATATTAGTGTTACAAATTGTGATTGATTTATGAGTATTTTTTATTGATATTTATAGTTTATTTACTGTTGTCGGTAAATAGTGAACTATGTAGTTACCGAGCTACTATTGAGTTAATTAGAGAAAATTATTTTAAGGTATTTGTGATTAGAATTACTGATTCACCCCCCCTCTCTATAATCCAACAATTAGTATTAGAGCTAAGTACTTTGAAGAGATAAGTTTAAAGACTTGAGTAAAATATTTGAAAATGTAGAGGAGAGAGGTACCTAAGTTGAACAAGGAAAGTTTCTCAACATGGAAAAATAGGATGAGATTATATTTGTCTAGGATTGGAGATTCAACACTACACCTAATTAATATTGAATACACACCACCACCTACTAGACCTTTGACAGTTGATAAGATGAGAGAAAGGTAGGAACACAACTCGGTTATGATAGAGATTGCTTCTTCCCTATCTGATGCTGAATTCAATGATATTAAGGATTGTGTTAATTCAAAAGAAATGTGGGACATGCTTGTACTTATCTATGGAGGAGATCAAAATGTTCAAAAAGCTAAGGTTGACAGCTTGAGAGTAAAATATGATAAGATGAGGATGAAAGATGAAGAGAACATCACACAATATAACAACCGAATTAAGGAAGTTATTAGTGCCATTAGAGGTGTTGGTGGATCACTAACTAATGAAGAAGTGGTAAGTAAAATATTGAGAACTCTATCTTCTAAGTATGCTATTAAAGTATTTGCAATTCAAGAATTAATATCTATATTGAACAATACTATTACTCTTGAAGTCCTAATCGATAAGTTGACTGCATTTGAGTTAAGTAACTATGATAATAGTCTACCGACTATTGAGACAACCTTCAAGTCATCTGTGAGCATTGGAACATCAAGAAGAGAAAGATAAAGTTAGAACAATTCACATGGAAATGAATATGGCATTATCTTGATCGAAGAGAAAGAGAAAGAAAAATTTGAAGCACTGCTGGATAACCGACTACCTAAAGGCAAAGGAAAGTACAAAGGTAAGTTACCATTGAAATGTTTTAATTGTAATAAGATTGGAAATATTGCATATAGATGTACTAACAATGACATAAATGATAAGAATGATAAAAGAGACAACCGACACCAAAGATTCAGATATTTTAAGGACAAAGGAAATAAGTCTTGCTACCTAGCTGAGGAAGGTGTAACTAATGATGAATCTGATGATACCAAGGAAGGATACGAAGTTGTCTTTGTTGTAGTAAAGGAATATTTAGATGAGGAAAAGTTTGAAGATGAAAAGGAACTTGTTTCTCATGTAAGTAAACCAGACCATTGAATTATTAATAGTGGTTGTTCACATCATATGACTGGTGATATTGAAAAATTTGAGAACCTAGAAGAGTATGATGGAGGATTTGTCAGATTTAGAAATGATGCTCCATGTCCTGTGAAAGGTAAAGGATCTATTGTGTTGAATGAGAAGATGAAATGTAATGATGCATATTGGGTTAGAGAACTAAACTAGAATCTTTTGAGTGTTGCACAAATGAACAATACTGGCCATCAAAAGGAATTTCAAAATAGAAAAGTTAAGATCTATGGTGCTGATGGAGATATAATTGGAACTGGAGGACAATCAAGAGGTAATTTATTTTATCTTAATACTGATGCAAAGAGTTGTTTATTTTCTAAAACTAAAGATGAATGGTTATGGCATAAGAGATTGTGTCATGTGAATTTTGATAACTTGATCAAAGTGAGTAAGAAGAGTAGAGTCAGAGGACTACTGAGATTAAGCAAACTTGATAAAGCTATGTGTAAAGAATGTCAAGTTGGTAAGATGAACAAGTCAGGTTTTCTAAGAAAATATTATTCTACCAATAGTATTTTGGAATTCGTTCACATTGGCCTTTGTGGTCATATGAAATTTCAAAGCTATTATGGAGATTGATATTTTATTTTGTTTGTTGATGATTATTCAAGAATGATGCCAGTCATGTTTCTAAAAGAAAAATCTGATGCACTTTAAATGTTTAAGTGGTATAAGGATAGATTTGAGAAGGAAATGTTGGAAAGTTGACTATACTATTGTATATGACTAGATATAGTGTTTTCATTATGGCAACAAAGTCATATAGAGTTTTGGAGTCAGAGCACATTATCATAAGGTCAGAATATGGCTAAGTATAGAAGACTAGATAATTAGCAGAGTACCAGTAGATCAGGGAATCAACGCACGGGTGTATGACCAAGTTATGGTATGCACCCTTGAAGTTAAGCTTGTAAGTGAGTATTCATGCTAAGTCTAAGAGCTCATGATTAGATGGGACAGTATGATGAAGATACATATAGTTGAAGTGGTACAGCCAGTGAATGTCAAAACAAAACAAAGTATGCAGTTGACTATTACTATTTTGATTAGCAGTTATAATAATGTTTTGTAAAGGCTATGCACCTATTGTAATTAGGTTTTAGACATGTAAAAATATTTGTTTGTAAACACACTTGAGCCAATTCACTTGGAAGTGTTGTATGTAATCAGTTATAGGCCGACCTAGTTAATTGTTTTGTTAGCGCATATAAATATAAGATGTGCCTTTGTAATAAAGAATGGATATGGAAATGGAGATGAGATAAGAAGAGAAGATACATGCAAAGTGAAGATAGAATGAATTAGAGATTTACAAGAAGCTAAAGCATCAGGGCACAAAAGGAACTGATCAGTCAAGCAGTGTCACAACAATAGTTCATCCAAAAGATATAGTGTGTATCTGAGATCAGAAGGTTGTAGCCTTCACCACTTGAGAAGTGAGTTCTAGGATAGTGTGTCCCCACCCCTAATAGGTTTAACCATAAAAGACTCCTAATAGGGTCTGACCTTTGACCAAGTCACTGTACTAAAAGCATTGTAAAGAACAACTCCTAACAGGGTTGTAGATCTTCTAACAAGGATCATAAGACACTAGTACAGTTCTTAGTGGGTGTCAATTCCCACCGAGGTTTTTACCTATTTGGGTTTCCCCATAACCATATTGGTGTTATGTGTTGTGATTGTTTATCTTGTTTAATTTGATGTTCATAATAGTACTTAAGCAATCAAATTAAGATTCAAGAGTTAAGAAAACAAAAAGATATAGTGAACACTGATTCACCCCCCCTCTCAATGTTCCCATTCCTAACAATTGGTATCAGAGCTCTGGTCCTCTGAAGAAAAGTTTAACCACTTGAGGAGATCAATGGGTTCAGAAGAAGAAAATAATTTGAAGAAGAATTTTATAGAAGCTCTTGAGGACCTTGACAGATCTGAGAAAGAAGTTGAAGAACTGAAATTGAAAATAAGTGGTGCACAAGTTTTCATCAAGAAGCTAAGAAAAGATTCAAAAGATTGTTCAAATAGTGATTTAGGGAAGATGGTTAAGAAGTTGAATGAAGAGAACACATCTCTAAAAGATCAGATTGAAGAGTTGGATGAAAAGCTAACTAACAATCAAGAAGTGTATGACAAACATATCAAAGAGAACCTTCAACTGAATGAAGAATTGAGGCAAGAAAACATGGAGATCTTGGAGCTAAGAAAAATAAAATAAAATTTGGAATCTGAGTTGAAAGAGGCAAAGAATCACATTGAGAAATTACACACTAGTTCTGATTTGATAGAGTCATAGTTATATACACAGAAGCTTAAAGGAGATACCAGTGGTGTTGGATTCAATGAAGCACAAAATCATATTGATGACATGCGATCAAGGATGAAAGCACCATAAGACACTACAGATGCTAAGGAGACTGGAAATCAGACTAAAGATAATGTTGAACCATCTAAGGATGAGCACAAGCCAATAGACCAAACTTGTTATGCATGTAACAAGCATGGACATATAGCAAGGAATTGTAAAGAGGTAAGACCTTTCAATGGTTACTATTATTCATGCAATAAATTTGGTCATAGAGCTATGAATTGTAGAACAAGTTAGAAGAACAAGACTCAGCAAAATCAGAGAAATTAGAATAAACCAAATGCAAGAAGTTCTTAGAGTATTACATGTCAGATATGTAATTATAATGGTCACTCAGCTAAATAGTGTAAAACGGTAACCCATATCAATGTGCCAAGGAATTTAAGGCCTCCAATTATTTGTCACTCTTGTAACAAGGTTGGACACATCTCAAAGTTTTGTAGATAAAAAATGCAAAGTCAGGAAACCCCTAAAAAGATAGAAGTATCAATATTGAATGAAGAAGGAGAGGTCAAGTTTGTGAAAGCTTCAGAAGATGTGAGCTTGATTTGGTCAGAGGAAAAGAAGGATAAGGTTTATGAGTATGTATTAGATGCATCTGCAATGGACGCACCCTCTACATCTGGATGAATGACCCTTAGGGTCATAGGGGGAGCTAATTTATCTCTAAACCCCTGCATGGCTAGTATACTCACCCTTAGAGTATGCACCTTTGGATTTAACATTTTGGAGACTATTTGATGCTATGTGCAAGAGCACATAGCCTGATCGATTACAAAATGGAAGTTGGAATTTCTCAGTCAAATTCTGGTTTACGCGACAAGCATTAATGGCAGAAATTTTACTTTATAGTCTATAAAAACTTATAGATCACTCATTGCATTCAAGTTAGAGAGATTAGAGACCACAGGATCCCTAGCAGTTGAATTTTGAAGTATTGGAGGTTGATTTACCAGTGGAGAAGTGTTTTGATCAGTTATGAAGCCCTAGTCCAATGCAATGATTCAAAAGTCCTTGGAATCTAATTTGAAGAGCTAAGCAAGTAAGTCATGGCTACACTAGTTGTGTTTGATGTTTTTGAGAGAAAAAGATACATTTTTAAGAGGCACCCTTTTAAGTCAACCCTAGATGACCTAGAAGGTGCATTTTCAAGAACCCCTATGAGTGTAATGCATGTAGAAGATATTTGTGCATACATATATTGTAAGAAGGAACCAGTTGGACTTGATAGGATAAGGTCACACCTTGATTCCATGATGAAACTAGATAGAACATTCCTAGATGAGTTCACACATTTGGAAGACCGTCCCATTGTTGAGTATGTTATGAAATATGAGTTCTATGAATCTGAGTGGATCAAGATCTTGTTAAGCAGAATCCATGATGACCTTTTTTGGATAGGTGAAGTCCCAATAAGAATCACATAATATCTTATTCATGAGATAACAGGCCTATCTAGGATAGGCACTGTTCTTCCAGTGGGCAAGGATGTAAGGAAATTAGTTGAAGAGGCATGTAAGTCTAGAAGTGATAGGAACGGTATGACAATTAAGCATATTGAAGAGAAAGACATCAAATTGATGTCTATGATACTAGGTTATAGGGTTTAGCATACCAACAGGGTGAATAGTGTGTCTGCAACCACTATTCTTGCAACAATTAGAATTGTTAAGGAAAATGGAGAGTTCAATTTATGTGAGATCTTGCACACACAATTGATTGATAACATTAAAGCCATCGAGCATGATAAGACCAAAATATTTAGGCTTGGGTCTTTAATCATTTACATGTACTTCCATATACTTGGAAAGGTTTCAGATTTGTACTTAGACAAAAGTATACCTACAATGCCTCAAATATCTCTTAAGGCATCTATTGAGAGCACTTTGAAGGATTACATGGAGCTTGAACTGAAGACATTCAAGATCAAGATGCAGATGAGGTACTGGATACTAGAGAGTATTGTTGAGAAATACAAAGACAACATTTGCTTTATGGTAGAAACTGACATAACATGCATGGAAGTCATAGAGCCTAGAACAAAGTGGATCCATCCACTTGTTTATGAGGTAGAGGAACAATTTTTGGAAGCATATGCACAAGTATTACTATTAGCACCTAAGGACCCTAATGAACCTAGGTGGGGTACTTATGAAGAAAAGACAAGGGAAGTTGATGCAGTTCTGAACAACACAACAACTAAGAGGAAAGCCTCTAAGATTACAACTGAGATACTCATAATTCATGGTGTAACACAGGTAGACCTAGACAAAGAAAGAGAATAAAAGATAACATTGGAAATTGAGAGCACATCCATAGTGGAAGCTAAGAAAGATGATCCTAAAATGAAGAAAATCAAGATTGAGAAGACAGATGATCCAAAGGATAAACATGGTAAAATAGATGTTATCCCTCTTGCCACCAAAGAGATAATTGTTCTGGATAACACATCACCTCCATAATACAAAAGCATGCCAAAGAGGAAGAAGGAAGCCAGCACATGTCACCCATCCTCACAGGCAACTAGAAGTAAGAAAAAGAATGCTCAAGCACCTCCTGAGGTAGGTTTCATACCTAATCTTCAAGTTTTGAGAACAAGGATTATTGATGAAGGCATAATAGATCAGATATGCAAATTCTATGAGAGATACAGTGAAATTGATAAATCAGAGATTCATGGCATGATCATAAAACATATGATTAAGTTCAAGAAGACAGTCTTGGAACTTAAGATAGTCATTTTGGACAGTGTTTGGAATATCTTGGAATCCTTGAAGAAATAGGCTATTGAAGAAGATCTTATAATAAGAGAAAAGATTCTAGATGAAAGCCTCCCTGTATGTTCCTTAGAAGAGAAAAAATTATTGTTAGATCTGGTGAGGCCGCACCTCAGATCAGAACAAAGTTGAGAACACTGTACATAATGGATAAGAACTTTGAGTTGGAAGCTAAAGAAATAGAGAAAGCTTTTAAGAAAGTCTTTTTGGATAGGCACATGTACCCACCTACTGCATCCACAACTCAGGTGCCCTCTAAGGAAGCCAAAGAGTTAGAGACCACCAATGTACCACTAACAGGTCCTCAGGATTCAGTGCCTATAGTGGAAACACCTACATAAGCTATGAAGTTTTCAGCCATGACTGAGACACAAAAAGATGATACAATCATCATTGATAATGTAGAGATAGCCATGGCAGCCATAGATAAAGGATTGGATAATTTTGAGGAAGCTTTTGTGAGCACACATGAGGTTGAAATTCTATGTGGTGACAATTCACCTAAGCTACAAGAAGTGCTAATAGAGGATCTAACAGGTGAAGAAGAAGAAAAGGAGATAGAAAAAGAGATAGAAAAAGAAAAAGAAAAGGTAGAAGAGGAGAAAGGAGAAGAAGAGGTGAAAAGAAGTGAACCAATAGATGAGCCATCTATTTAAATACCTATGAAGATAAAGCAAGAAGTGATGGACATCACTCCTATCACTCCCTTACCCTCAGCATCATTGTTGTCAAGTTTGACACCAACCACCACTAGCTTGGACTCTTGGGGAGAAGAAGACTTGATTAAGATCAGTGTCCTAGCTATGGAGAAATAAAAAGAGAAGCAAGTGATGAGGAACCCTCTATTTTTTGAACTAGTCAAAATTTTGAATAGCTTGCTACCTTCAGACAAGAAAGTGTCTACGGTTCATTTATTTGATGATGTTAGTACCATATTGACAAACTTCAAAGAAAAATTTTCTAGCTTGGAAGAATCTGCATCCCAAGTTGTAGAAGAGAAATATATGAAGAAGAAATTGAGTGAACTAGTTGGAAACTTCACACTTGACCTTAGTTCATTGAAGATTGGTCAAGCATCCTTGAAGGAGTTCACAACTAAGGGAAGGAAGATCATTTTTTATTGTATGAACCAGGATAAGCTGACTGGTGATCACTACAAGAAAATCCAGGAGGCAGAAGCATGTTAGAAAGTAAAGTCCACCAAGATAACTAAGAGGGGGGGGGGGGGTGAATCAATTATCAGATAATTATAAATTTTATCATCTTCAATAGCATTAAACCATGTAAGAAATATAATTACCAACCATAGAAAGATATTCATACACAATTACACAATAACACAAGATATGTTGACTAGGGAACCTCTTGATCAAAGAGTAAACCCCGGTGGGAATGATGCCCACAAAAGATGCACTAATATGAATATTCCTTGTGAAAGGATGGACTTTTTTAGGAGTCTTATGAAATACATTCAGTACATATAAATCCTTGTTAGGAGATTTTGAATCCCTGTTAAAAGATTCTAACCCTGTTAAGAGTTATGGAAGACAGAAGGACCCACTGCCCAAACAACTTCAGGGTAAGATCAATGAACTCACTATCAAAATAATATTTTCATTATTCAATAGAATAATATGTTACCTCTTCTCTGACTATGCCAAACCGCACCCATCGTTACATCATATGTCAATTTCAGATCTCTGTACTTCGCATGTCTTCCTTCACAATTTCTCTCTCATACTTAGCTCTTTTCTTCACTTCATGCATACCGCATCACATCTCAACACTAAAACAAGGAAAAAAATTCCTTCCTTTATACCACACTCAAATAATTACAAATGAGTTGACACACAATTACAAAATAAAATATTCCACATGCTACACCAAAATTACATAAAACTGTCCGCTTCCAAATACAATAAATCTTCACTCATGTGACTTTGAAGTTTGTGCTATCATCCACATCACTATTAATGTGTCTCTAACTTCCCTTTAAATACGCAAAGCTAGATTCCATCCCTATTAGGAGATATCATTCGATTGCCAAAAATCGCTACTCAGAAACACTGCCTAAATACTGCTTCCACCAAAATGATCATAACTTTCATGAATAAAAGAATTATTGTCTCCACTCTTAACTATAGAAATATAACATATCAAAGAGTATATTATCAATGTCACATAGATCCAACTACAATATCCCACATGCGCTAATCAAAACACTATCTGCTTCTCTGCAAGTCTTCGGTAAAATACTATGTTGACATCAATGACAATCATAGTCATGAATGCAACAAAAAATGCTATAGAATGGGTGCCAAACACTTTAGCATTCATTCCTAACAATCTCCCCCATTGGCATTGATGGAAACATAGATGAAAAACATCCAATGTTCCAAAAATCCAATACTGCAACACTGCTTCTTCAAATCAAATCTTGCTTTGTTATCATGTTCATTTCTCTCATGATGTTTTACTCATATTTTTTTTCATGCATACTTCTCCCTCATTGACATCAATGATAGAAATTTCATCACTATGTCAACAAAAACTCAATGTCAAAAGACACTTTAAAAAAAAAAACATTTACTAGAGTCCTCATGACTTAGCTCAAATACACATACTCCCCCATAGAGGAAGTACCAACATCCAATCCAGAAGAAAGATAGGGCTCATATATTACTAGATGGATGCAACCAATTGCATCATTACTCAAAAGTAGGTTGGGGCATAACCCCAAGCATACCTCTCAGATACTCAAATGTATCCTTAGGCAAAGGCTTTGTAAATATGTCTGCTATCTGTTCCTTTGTTCTTATGTACTCCAATTTGACTTCTTTCTCAACAAATTTCTCTCTTACAACATGATACTTGATCTCTATATGTTTTGTCTTAGAATGTAGTATAGGATTCTTAGACATACTGACTGTACTAATGTTGTCACAATGTATAACAACAGGTTCAACAAATTTAATTCCAATATCCTTTAACATCTACTTCATCCAAATTATCTAGTTACAATTGTTTTCTGCTACTACATACTCTACTTCTGCTGTGCTCTGTGAAATACAATTATGCTTCTTGCTTAGCCAAGAAACTAATCTTCCTCCAAGGAAAAATGCTCCTCCACTAGTGCTTTTCTTATCATCAACATTGCCTCCCCAATCAACATCTGTATATGCACATAGGGTAAAATCATCAAATTTTTCATACCACAATCCATAGTCCATTGTGCCTCTTAAATATCTCAGTATCCTCTTTACTATTGCATAATGTGATTCTCTAGGTTCAGCTTGAAATCTTGCTACAATTCCAACTAAATGTGCTATATCTAGTCTTGTGTGTGTCAAATACTGCAATCCTCCAATCATGGATCTGTATTTCTTCTGCTCAACTGCCAATGTTTCATCTATGCTAGATAACTTATGTCTGATTACCATAGGTGTTCCAATTGGTTTGCAATCCTCCATTCCAAATCTTTTCAGCAAATTATTCAAGTACTTTATTTGACTTACAAAGATACCATCATTGTTTTGTGTTATCTGTAATCCCAAAAAGTATTTCATCTCACCAATCATACTCATTTCAAATTCAGTCTTCATTTCATCAGCAAATTTGTCACTAGCCTCATCTTCTCCTCCAAAAATAATGTCATCAACAAAAATAACTATAATCAACAAACCATTTTCAATTTCTTTTGTGTATAGATTGCTATCAGCTGTTCCTTTAGCAAATCCTAACTTTAACAAATACTTATCCAGTCTTGCATACCAAGTCCTAGGTGCTTGCTTTAGTCCATATAATGCTTTCTTCAGTTTACATACCATGTCTCCTTCTTGAGTCAAAGGAAAACCTTCAGGCTGCTCAATGTAGACTTCTTCTTCCAATTCTCCATTCAAAAATGCTGACTTCACATCCATCTGATACACTTTGAATTTCTCAAAAGCTGCATAGGCCAAAAACATTCTTACTGCTTCAATTCTTGCTATTGGTGCAAAAGTTTTTTCATAGTCAATCCCTTCTTGCTGTGAGTATCCCTTACATACCAATCTTGCTTTGTTTCTTACAACTTCTCCTTGTTCATTCATCTTGTTTCTGAATACCCATTTAGTTCCAATCACATTCTTATCTTTAGGTCTAGGGACCAATTCCCATGTCTTGTTCTTTTCTATTTGATCTAGTTCTTCTTTCACAGCATTAATCCAATGTTCATCTTCACAAGCTTCACTAGTAGATTTAGGTTCAATTTGAGAAATCAAACATAAATGTACCTTATTCTGAGTTAGAACTCCTCTGTCCAAACTTCCAATAACTTGTTCAATAGGATGATGTCTTGAGAAATACCTGTTCGGTGTCATAGTCTCAAATCTTGCTTCAATTGTAGATTCTTCTCTAGATTCCTCTCTGGTTTCTTCAGCATGACTTTCATTCAACAATTCACTATCAGTTTCATAGAATAATTCAATAGTTTCAGTGTTAGGCTTAGGATGAGCTTCTTCATCAGATTCATAATCAAGTATTCTTTCCTAAATTTTGAAATTTTCATCAACTTTAACATTTGCACTCTCAACAATAGTTTTAGTTCTCTTATTGTAACATCTATATGCTTTGCTCTTCAAAGAATATCCAAGAAAAATACCTTCATCAATTCTAGGATCAAACTTTCCAATATCATCATCTCTCTTTATATAACATTTTCTTCCAAAAATTGTAAAATACTTAACTGAGGGTGCATGTCCAAACCATAATTCATAAGGTGTCTTGTTTGTGTCTGCTTTGATTTGTACTCTATTCATTGTATATACTATTGTATTCATTGCTTCTCTCCAAAATGTCTTTGCTAAATCATTCTCAAATAACATAGCTCTTATTGCTTCAGTCACTAATCTGTTTCTTCTTTCTATAATACCATTTTGTTCAGGTGTTCTAGGGGCTGAAAACTATCTCTTAATACCATTCACTTCACAAAAAGTGTTAAACTCTCTAGAAGTAAATTCACCACCTCTATCAGATCTCAAACATTTAATCTTCATTCCAGATTCATTCTCAACTTTGTTCTTAATGATCTTAAACTTATCAAATGCTTCATATTTTTTTTCCAGAAATGCAATCCACATCATTCTTGTAAAATCATCAACAAGAATCATAAAATAGCTTTCTCCATAGAATCCTCTAGTCCTAGTAGGACCGCTCAAGTTTGTATGAACAATCTCCAACTTCTCTGCCGATGCGAACTTCTTACTAGGAAATGAACTTCTCTTCTGCTTAGCCATCACACATGCTTTGTAAATCATGTTAGTAGGCTTCATAATTTTAGGCAAATCCCTTACTGCAAGTGTAGAACTAACTTTCAAAATATTATCAAAGTTTATATGACAAAACCTTATGTGGCATAACCAACTATCATCAATCTTAGTAATCAAACATGTCATCTCAGTAGGATTCAACTAAAATACATTACCTCTAGTTCTAGATCCAGTTCCAATCATATTTCCATCTTTATCCTTTATCACACAAGTTTTCTCAGTAAACCAAACTTGATATCCCTTATCCACTAACTATCCAACACTCAAAAGATTATGTTTCAATCCATCAACAAAGTAAACATCATCAGTATTAGTCTTTCCATCAAGAGTAATAGATCCTATGCCTTTAATCAAACAAGGTGCATTATTACCAACTCTAACAACTCCTCCATCATAATTGTTAAACTTTATGAACTTTTTCATATCACCAGTCATATGATGTGAAAAACCACTATCTATAATCCAATCAGCTTTCTTTTCAACTTGGGAAACTAAGACTTTTTCTTCTTTAATATCAGATTCAAAATTTTCTTCCTTAATTGCTACAAATCCTATGTCATCAAAGTTATCATTATCACTGTCACTCAAATGTCTTTCAATTCCTACTTCAATTTCTTCATCATTTTCATAATAACATTCTTAGATCTTCTAGGCTTAAAATTGTTCCTATACTTCTTAACTCTCTTAGGACACTTAGATGCAAAATGACCATATTCTTGACATGTCCAACATTTAAATATTTTCTTACCATCTGGTTCTCTTTTCACAAGCAAGGCAATACCTTCTTCAATCTTCTTATCTTCATCAGATTTGGATTATTTTCAAAATTTTCTTCTTTAATTGCTACAAATCCTATTTCATCATTATTCTCAATATCACTTTCACTTGAAGTTCTTTCAATACTAGCTTCAAGGTCTTCATCATTAGCATAATAACATTCCTTAGATCTTCTAGGCTTGAAATTATTTCTATACTTCTTAACTCTCTTAGGACATTTAGATGCAAAATGACCATATTCTTGACAAGTCCAACATTTAAAAAATTTCTTACCATCTGGTTCTCTTTTCACAAGCAAGGCAATACCTTCTTCAATCTTCTTATCTTCTTCATTTCTAGATCTGCTGCTGCCAGCATAATCTCTGCTCACACTGATGCTTCTTGACAATGTAGGGAAAATACTAAGAGCACTGAATGTTGTCTCCATTCTAGGTAAGTCTCCTGATAACCTCAGGTTCATCTATGCTACTTCCAATCTTCCAAGAAGAGTCTCTCTTGTAAAGTTCATAGTACAAGGTATAACTTGTTCAATCATCTGTGTTGTCTACTTAAATATAGGAGTCAATGTCCTCATAATTTTCCATATCACTTCATTCTCTATTTTTGTTCCTCCACAAGATTTTATCCCTGCAACAATTTCTGACATTCTACCAATATAGCTTGTAATAGATTCATCTTCCAACATTCTTATATCTTCAAATGCACATATCCAATTATGTAATCTAACTCTTTTTTCATGTTCATCACCTTCAAAAGTAGAGTGCAAAGCTTTCCAAATTTCATGAGACTTTTTCAAACATTTTACCTGACTATATTCATTCTCTGGAAGTGTTGTCAAAAGTGCTTCTCTTGAAAGTATGTTACACATGAATAGATCTCTCTCATCATTAGAGCATGTCTCAAGATCATCTTCTTCAATGATAGTCTTATCATTCTTTGTATTCAACCAATAACTTGGTCCTAAACATAGTAGATGTGTCTTCATCTTTTCTTTCCACTTGTCAAAATTTACTCCATCAAACTTAGGGCTTTCTTTCTTAAAATTCACCATGGATCTCCTTAAGCTGTTAAACATCTCAACACTACAACAAGAAAAAAAATTCCTTCCTTTATACCACACTCAAATAATTACAAATGAGTCGGCACACAATTACAAAATAAAATATTCCACACGCTACACCAAAATTACATAAAACTGTCAGCTTCCAAATACAATAAATCTTCACTCATGTGACTTCAAAGTTTGCACTATCACCCATGTCACTATCAATGTGTCTCTAAATTCCCTTTAACTACACAAAGCTAGATTCCATCTTGATTAGGAGATATCATCTGATTGCCAAAAACTGCTACTCAGGAACACTGCCTAAATACTGCTTCCACCAAAATGATCATAACTTTTATGAATAAAAGAATTGTTGTCTACACTCTTAACCATAGACATATAACATATCAAAGAGTATATCCTAAATGTTTCATAGCTCCAACTACAATATCCCATGTACGCTAATCAAAACATTGTCTGCTTCTCTTCAAGTCTTCGGTAAAACACTGTGTTGACATCAATGACAATCATAGTCATGAATGCAACAACAATTGCTACAGAATGGGTGCCAAACACTTTAGCATTCATTCCTAACAAATTGATGATATAAAATGTAAGGAAATTAGTGGAAGATCCCTCCATCAATTTGAACATATGAAATAATGTGTACCAGGGGCAGATAGACAAAATAGAAAAGGCTGAGAAATAGATGTCTAAGATAAGGGCAAGGCAAACACAGCTCAGGAATACTCTTGCACCCTCTCTAGATGTACTCAATTAGAACATCAAGGAGATCTATGCCACTATGGTGGCATATGATCAAGGTCAAAGTACAAACTTGGAAAAGATGGAGAAGCTACAATATGCCTTATGCGCCCATCTACAAACTGTCAATGCACTGATAGCATTTTGGAAACAAGAGATCCAAAATTTGTAGATAGCATATCTGGATGTCCTAACATTGTAAGTACTTGTAGATACAAATTTTTGAGCACCTTTGTCATTAATGTGAAAGGGGGAGTATTGTATGTAGAATATGGAGTATCATATATAATGTAAAGAAGAAGTATAGTATAGAGTATAAGGGAGATATAAGTTAGAGTGTATACTAAAGAATTTTGTATAGGGGTACAGTTAGTAACTTCACCATATTCCTTTGTTGCCATTAATAAAAAAGGGGGAGATTGTTGGAAATTTGACTATACTATTGTATATGACAAGAGATATTGTTGTCATTATGGCAAAAAAGTCATATAGAGTTTTGGAGTCAGCACACATTATCATAAGATTAGAATATGGCTAAGTATAGAAGACAGGATAGTTAGTAGAGCACCAGTAGATCAGAGCATCAACACACATGTGTATGATTGAGTTATGGTATGCACCCTTGAAGTTAAGCTTGTAAGTGAGTATTCATGCTAAGTCTAAGAGTGCATGATCAGATGAGCCATCATGACGAAGATACAGACAGTTGAAGTGGTACAACCAGTGAACACCAAAACATAACAGAGTATGCAGCTGACTGTTACTATTTTGATTAGCAGTTATAATAATGTTTTGTAAAGGATATGAACCTATTTTAATTAGGTTGTAGACATGTAAACATCTTTTTTTGTAAACACGCTTGAGCCAATTCACTTGGAAGCGTTGTATGTAATCGGTTATAGGCTGACCTAGTTAATTGTTTTGTTCGCACATATAAATACAAGATGCACCTTTGTAATAAAGAATGGATATGGAAATAGAGATGAGATAAGAAGAGAAGAGACATGTGAAGTGAAGATAGAATGAGTTAGATCTTTACAAGAAGATAAAGCATCAGTGCACAAAAGGAACTGATCAGACAAGCAGTGTCAAAGAAACAGTTCATCCAACAGATATAGTGTGTATCTGAGATCAAAAGGTTGTATCCTTCACCACTTGAGTAGTGAGCTCTAGGATAGTGTGTCCCCACCCCTAATAGGGTTAATCATAAAAGACTCCTAACAAGGTCCGACCTTTGACTAGGTCATTGTACTAAAAGCATTGTAAAGAACAACTCTTAACAGGGTTGCAGATCTTCTAACAAGGATCATAAGACACTAGTATAGTTCTTAGTGGGTGTCAATTCCCACTGAGGTTTTTACCTATTAGGGTTTCCCCATAACCATATTGGTGTTATGTTTTGTGATTTTTTATCTTGTTTACTTTGATTTTCATTATAGTACTTATGCAATCAAATTAAGATTCAACAGTTAAGAAAATAAAAAGATATAGTGAACACTCGCCCCCCCCTGCCCCCTCTTAGTGTTCCCATTCCTAACATGAAACAAGTAAAAAATTGAAGTGTTTGAGATCTGATAAAGGAGGTGAATTTATCTCTAATGAATTTCTTATCTTCTATAAAAAGAAAAATATTAAAATACAAGTGTCTGGACCGAGGTCTCCACAATAGAATGGGATAGCCAAGAGAAGTAACATATTTATTGTTGAATGTGCCATAAATTTGTTGATTGATTAAAATATTGCACAAACATTCTAGAGAGAAGTTATAAGTATTGCAATTTACACTCTCAATTGAATACAATTGAAGAAAGGTACAAATAAGACACCCTATGAACTATGGTTTGGACACACATTGAATGTAAGTTATTTCAAAACCTTTGGAAGTAGGTGTTATATATTGAAAGATTCTAGAAATGGAAAGTTTGATTCTAAAGGTGATGAAGGAATATTTCTTGGTTACTCATCAAAGAGAAAAGCATATAAATGTTTAATCAAGGATTATAAAAATAGCTGAAAGTGTAAATGTAAGAGTTGATGAGTTTGTAGAAAAGAATGAAGAGGATAACAAAAAGGAACCTAAGGATTATAAAATATTTGTTTATGTACAAGATGGTAATTTGGTTGATACAACCAAACAACAGCTAGGAGGCACTGATGAAAAAAATGAGACTCCATCAAGAGATGAGAACAATGATGAACAAGATACTGAACCCGTATTAGCAAAGTATGTGAGAAGGAACCACTCACCAAGAATAATTATTGGAGACAAGAATGCAGGAGTTATGACAAGAAGTAAATTAAGAGAGAACACATATTTGATTTCTAAATTTGAGCCTAGATTAGTAAAGGATGTACTAGAAAATGAAGATTGGTTGAATGCAATGAATGAAGAAATAGATCAGATTGAAAAGAATAACACATGGTCACTGGTACCAAGACCTAAGGATAAAAATATGATTGAAATAAAGTTAATTTTTAGAAATAAACTCAATGATAAAGGAGATGTAATAAGAAATAAATCTAGATTAGTTTGTAAAGGGTATGCACAAGAAGAAGATATTGATTATGGTGAAACTGTTGGGATTATGGAATGATAAGTACTGAGAGGGGAGGGGTGAATAAGTACCTTTAAGACTTTTAAGACTAAAAATTTGTAGTAGTAGATAGGATTTAACCGACTAAATCTATTGTCTAAAACATACATTCAAATAACTGAAAAATGTAATTTGCATGTAATCTAAACAATAAACCATTCATGAAACTTCAAACTCATAACATAGATATTTTGGTATCACAGAAACCCTTGTAAGAAGGTAAAAACTACGGTGGGGATGACACCCACAAATATTCACTCCTGTATTTACAGAGTATGCCGATTAAGGCTACAATTTGTGATCACTTCTGATGATCTTACCCTATTAGGAGTAACAATTAGATCAACTAGATCTACCTGGTTAGAGGATTTTAACAACACAATACATGTGTGTACTTAGTTAAGAGGTTTAAACAAGAACTTTTAAGTCCACTGTATTAAGAGATTTTGGATCTTTACAATGGTTAAAAGGTAACAGTAAATGTATCTGTAAATAGTAACTTAATCTTGCCTAATTTAGATCTGTAAAATATCAAATAGATATCACCTCATAGTGATGTATGTGTCCTTCTGTTCTTCTCGGTAGCCTTGTGTATGTTCTAAAAAACTGAATCCTTCTTTCAAGCCTTTTGTCAAAAACCCTTTGTTTGATATCTTGATGTCCTTAGTGTGGCTACTCCTTCATGATACATGTTCATAATGACATATTTAAAATTTTTATATCAAACTAACTTGACCTAATTAGGATTTACAAATCTTAGAAAACCTAAGATCAACGATGTAACAAAATAACCTAGATCTAACATTACATAGGAATCATCAATAATTTAATGATTACATCCATATTTAATTATGTCTCAATCTTGGTAAACTATTTTCTTGATCGGTGTGAACCATTTTCATAGATGTTTGTGCCATTTCAGATTACTATGTCATTTTCTAGTTTACTTGGTAATCACTACATTCTTCATTTTGTAAATTACTGGTGCTCAGTTCATATGAATTCTTGTTGATCAGTATACTTGGCACTCAGTAATTGTTTGTCACTTAGTGAGAGTACTTTGTTAAACCCTTGTTCAGTTGACTCAGAGATCTACCTTCTGTCTTGCTCGGTATGTAGGCTTTATGTGGTTGATCGACTATCTTGTTTGTCTCCTTTATCGACTGAATAACTGATTGATACTAATGACAATCCCTTAATGCTCAAATAGGAGCAACATTCTCCCCCTTTGTAATTATTATCAAAACCTTATGTATATGTACCGATGGCCAAAAAAAAAATATACACACTCCAAAAATATAGTAACTCACTAACTCCAAATATATACTGACTCCCCCTTTGTGCATGCTCTTGGTGTGAAGTACATACTAGCATATATATAATGTATGTACATAGACATTCCCCCTTTTTGAAATTAATGCCAAACAAAAATAATGTACATACAACTTGACAAAAATATGCTAATGGGTTTTCTTAAGTGATGCCAAGAGGTTTTCCCATTCCTCTTTCAGGTTCTCAATAGAAATGTGCTCTAAACCGACTTGTGCATACATGTCAAAAATATTTTCCAGCACAAAAATTTCTGGGGTGGCAACTAAAGCTTTTTCCTTATTGACATGACACTCCATGATCTTCAGATGTGGAAGCAACTCAGCCTGAAGCTTGGTGGTTTGATCATTTTTTATATCTTATTGCTTCCTCAAAGATATTCTCAATCGTTGAAGTTCTTGAACCTTTGAAATATGCTTATAAAAATTATTTGGCTTGGTTAGGGAATTATTTGTACTGACTTTAATTTCTTCATCAAGTTTCTTGAGCTTTTCACTAACCTTGGTAGTGAATTGGTCCACAGTGCATAACTTAAAAAAAAATTGAATTATTTGTTGAATGATGGTTTCAAGCTCAGTAATAACATCTGAGAGCTTGACCTTATTAATTTCCACTTCCTGGCTTATTTTCTCTTCTAATTTCAACTATATCTTTGCTTTTTCTCGCTCTTCTATTCTTTTCTCTACATCTACATCGGGGGCATTTATGTGGCCGGTTAGAGTTGCAAGTTGGTCAATGATGGGAGTTTCCTTATCAACATTGACATCGGGAACTACTTGCAGTAGAATATCTCTAAAATCCTCCAAAATTTGTTTACTTTTATTCTCCTTTTTCATTTTCTCTTGTGCAGCCTTCCTTGTGCACAATTCCCCGTATCTTCTCAATGCTTTGGGGTCTAATGTCCTAGAGTCACATTCAGGTATTTCAATAACCTCATCAAGTGTGACAGGACCCTTACCATGATTCTTTTACTTCTTCTTCTCTAGCGTTGGTGATTTTTTATAAGGAACTAGAGCTTTAGTCTCTAGATTTGACTTTTCTATCTCGGGAGACATATATAAATACCGATTCAATTTAGGGTGAGTTAGGCTCCCTGTTTCCTTTATGTTGTTTTCTAACTCATCTACTGATTGATTTTATTTACAACTACCTTAAATTTACCTTAATCTTCTTCTTCATCATCTTCATCAACATCATCTTTTGGTCTAATTAATCTCCTCCTCTTTTTAGGTAGCTCAGAGGTGACTTGGGCACCTCTCTTTTTCATTTGATAGGTTTTGATGGGAGTTGGCCTTGAAAGTTTTACTACTCCTTTCTTCAAGGGAGGAGAAGTGAATTTTGAGGACTGTTAGAATAATTGGGAGGGGGGTGAATCAGTTAGATCAGTTATCCTATAGTCCCAAATACAAAGATGTAACTCTCAAAACAATTTCAATAAATTCTGCAGCTCAGTAACATAAACTATTAAACTGTATGTGCCTTTTACCGATTACCAGTTAATTAACTCACTATGATTATCGACCAAATCAAATATGTGATATGTAAAGTATGACAATAAAAGAATCATCACAGAAACACATAACACAATGATTTAATGTGGAAACCCTTCTAAGGGAAAAACCACCTAGGACTGGTAACCCAAAATAATTTTCACTATTCTAAAGTGAGCTCAGTGAAGAGCCAACCCTATTAAAGGTTACAAACACACTATTACGTGTGACCTTGTTAGAGGATTTAAGACTAACAATTAACTTTCGACCAACATACACTATGGGGTCAATAAGATAACAATGTACATTCATTGAATGACATAGGGGCATAACATAAGATGGTTAAGTCCACTCAATTAGGAGATTTTTTGTATCAATGGTTGAATTGAAACAACATTTGATCTAATTACAATACAACTTAATTTGAAGATGTTCAGATCTATTCTAAGCCCATACAAATCCTCTGATCAATATTTCAATTCACTTCCTCAACTTACTTTCACTCGGTAATAGCTCTTTGACACTTGGTATTGTTCTGTAGTTCATTTCTCCTTCAACCAGTTTGATCAAGCATGCATGAAATTGTATTCACATGAAATCTTTGCAGTCTTCTTTCTTCTAGCATAGTTTCAATAAAGAAACTCATATCTCTTATATAGATAGATAAACTATTTTCATATCAACCATCAAATTTTGCTGCTTATCCTTCTTCATTAATTTTTCCTCTTAAACCTTCCTTGACAGTTGTGTCAATAACATGTTTCAATTCCATCCTTTAGATCTTCCCCAAATTTTGTCAGCCGTGGATCTCATAACAAACTTTATCCTCAATCTTGAAATCATAACATTTTCCAGCTCATCATTTTTTGTTGGCTAAACTAAGCATTTAATACTTTCATCCATACTTAGTTAACAAAGAAATGTGTTGGTGAATACAAGCTTGGTTAATACTGTCACTCGGTATACACTACACTGGCTTGGTGTATACTGAAGTCTTCATTTACCAACCACATTGTCTTGTACAATTTTGCTTCCTTCTTCATAATAGATTAATGAAACATAATCAAGTCAACAATATGAGATCATAGACTCATCAATAAGTTACCCAAAGTATTCCTTATCCTCATCTATCATATCCATCTTTCTCCATGTGGATATCTTAGTTCTTCATCTTTTCTCTCTTTTTATAGATGTTCATATGTTTTTAACTAACATGATAAGTATTGTCAAAACTAGTTGACATCAATGAAAAAATAATGAATGATTTAATTATCTTACATATCATTTTAGTAACTTGGTGATCTCTAATCACTGATCTTCAAGTCATTTAGGTATTCAATTAGTTTTAGTTCATCAATCTCTCCCTTTAGAATTGATGGCAACACAAGAAAAATGAAAATATGCCATACAATACCAAACATGTATTCTACAACTATGTAAGTAAATGATGTAGCTCGGTAAGCTCTTCCTAGCTTGATTTTTAATATGTTTAATCACTACGTTACATAACATTATTACAAGTGCAGACTCTCCTCTGTGGATTTGATATTTTTAGCTCTCAAATTCCTTTTGTTCTCAACAACAAATATTCAAATCTCTCCCTGACTTTATGACTTTATCAGATTATCTCTTCCTTAGATAGATATTTCATTGATCTCTATGTGTATCTCTCCTACTATTTATCTCTCCCTTTGACAACAATGCCAAAGAAAAACATAAAACATACAGCTCTGCAATAGTCAAGTAACTCTCTATTTTTTGGTGCAAACAATGTATCTCTGAATACTGATATGAAAATTCTCTGTTCTAGCTCCTCAAATCTTTCACAACCTTAGACATAATCCAAAGTGTGAGCTATGTTGCATCAACATGAATGATCTTTTGATAAGAATAGGCTGATGCAACCTCTAGATCACATTAGTGACTGATAGACAAGGGACAGACCCTGAGTCTAGTCCTCAAGTATTCAAAGGTGTCCTTCGGTAGAGGCTTGGTAAAAATATCAGCAAGTTGCTCCTTTGATGTAACATATTCCAGTTTGACTTGCTTCTCCTGTACTTGTTCTCTTAAGTAATGATACTTAATTGATATATGCTTTATTTTTTAATGCATCACAAGATTCTTAGAAATATTTATAGCACTAGTGTTGTGACAATATATAATCATCGGCTCAATGATTACCTCATTCATCCCTTCCAACACTTGTTTGATATAAGCAATGTTTGAACAGTTTTTAGTAGAAGCAACATACTCTACTTCAATAGTAGACTGAGAAATACAAGGTTTTTTCTTACTTGTCCAAGTTACAAGTCTTTCACCAAAGAAAAATGCTCCTCCGGTTGTGCCCTGCCTGTCATCTATATTTCCAGCCCAATTTGCGTCGGTGTAAACTCTTAGTTCAAATTTGCCTTCCTTAGGATACCATAAACCATAATCCTCTATTTTATTTGGTATCTCAAGATTATTTTCACTACAACCATATGTGAATCCTTTGGATTGGTAGAAAATCTAGCCACAATCCCCACTGCATGTGCAATATCAAGCCTATTGTGTACTACATACATTAGTTTACCAATCATAAATGCGTACAATGTTTGATTTACCTTTGTAGATTCATCATCTTTTGTTAGTTTGCAGCCTATAACCATCAGTGTTCCTACTAGTTTAGCATCTTCCATGCCAAATGTTCTTAATACTTCCTTAATGTACTTTGATTATGTGATTAAAATTCCATCACTTTGCTGAATAACCTGCAAGCCTAGAAATAATTTAATCTCTCCAAACATTGACATTTCAAATTCCTTTCTCATCTCATCAGAAAATGATTTACAAATATGATCTTGTCCTCCAAAGATTATATCATCCACAAATATTTCAGCAATCAAAATAGTATCATCAGATCCTCCTTTCATGTACAAATTGTTGTTTTCACTAGTTCTTACAAAACCAATACTTAAAAGATAAGTATGTAACCTTTCATACCATGCTCTCGGTGCTTTCTTCAATCCATATAGAGCTTTGTGTAGTCTACATACTATATCTCTCTGATTCAGATCAACAAACCCTTTTGGTTGTTCTATGTAGACCTCCTCCTCCAGTATTCCATTCAGAAAATTTGACTTAATATCCATTTGATAGACTTTAAATTTCTTATGTGCAGCATATGCAAGTAACATGCAGAATCCTTCGAGTCTAGCAACATGTGGAAAAGTTTCACCATAATAAATACCTTCTTCTTGTGCATATCCCTTGAAAACAAGTCTAGCTTTGTTCCTTGTAACCTCTCCATTCTCATTCAACTTATTTCTGAAAATCCATTTAGTACCAATAACATTTTTATCTTTTGGCCTAGATATTAACTTCCATGTCTTATTTTTCTCAATTTATTCAATCTCTTCATTCATAGCATTGATCCATTCATCATTCTCAAGTGCAACCTTAACATTCTTAGGTTCAAACTCACAAACTAAGCATACATTTTGTCTTAACTTACTTCTTGTCAGCATGCCAGCTTGCTTTTCTCCAATGATTTTATTCTTAGTATGATGTCTTCTGACAAATCTTGCTAGCACTCGATCTCTTATTTGTTCTTTATTCTATTCAGGTTCATTTCTTTGCACGATAGCTTCTTCCTAATCCTCGGTTTCCCTTTTTTGTTCCTTGGTGTTATTTTCCTGATGTTTGGTAGACTTAGCCTGTGGCTTCGGTAGGTACTCTGGATGTTCAACATAAGCAAATCTATCATAGTCTTTCAGCTCCTTAGTGCTTTCTTCATCATTTTTATCAGCAAATTCATCAACTCTGACATTAACACTTTCAATCATCTTATTAGTAACTTTATTCAAACACTTGTAAGCTTTACTTTTAGTAGAATATCCAAGGAATATTCCCTTATCACCTTTAGAGTTAAATTTACCGTTCCTATCATCTTTCAGAATAAAACATTTGCTACCAAAAATTCTAAAGTAACTTACACTCGGTGTGTATCCAAACCATAACTCGTAGGGTGTCTTGTTTGTGTCTTTCTTTAGTGGAACTTGGTTCAGTACATATACAACTGTGCTAACTACTTCTCTCCATTAAATATGTGCAACATTTTTCTCTATCATCAGTGTTCTTGCACAATAAACAATAGATCTATTTCTTCTTTCAGCAATCCCATTATGTTTCGGTGTTCTAGGTGTAGAAACCTATCTTTTGATGCCATGCTAATTACAATAGTTAGTGAATTCAATGGAAATAAAATCACCACCTCTATCAGACCTCAAGCATTTCAATTTTTTTGGTTTCTTTTTCTACTTTAGCCTTGTACCATTGAAATATCTTAAATTTCTCATATTTCTCTTTTAAAAACATGACAGTCATCAACCTAGTATAATCATCAACAAATAGAATAAAGTATCTATCACCATAGTAGCTCTAAATTCTCATGGGACCACATAGGTTGGTGTGAACTAACTCCAAGATTCTTTTTGTTGAATAATCTTTACTTTTAAAACTAGATTTTGTCATCTTCCCTTTCTGACATTGATGACACATAACATGATCAAGTTTAGTTAGGCTAGGTAGTCCTCTAACTTTTCTCTTTCTACTGATCTTAATCATGTTATCAAAATTTACATGACATAATCTTTTATGCCATAACCTGTTATCTCTATTTGAGCATTAAAGATTGTCATTAGTATCAAAGACATCGGTCGGTTACCTATGCTACTCTAGTAGGTAACTACAAGTACTTCAAGCTAGTCAGTTAAGTCCTTACACTGAGCACCGGGATAGTTCTACTAAAAATTTGTGTACACTGATACTGAGCAATAGTAAACACCAAGCAAACTGGACATTGAGCACCAGTATAACTACTAAGAAGAATATACCATGTTTACTAAGGAAGACAAAAAATGGCATAGTAATCAGGAATGGTACATTTATCTATGCAAATGGTTACAACAGAATCACCAAATGTTTTACCAAGATCATAGATCATTTATTGTAAGATTCCATCATTAATTGTGATGATGATCTTTTTGTAATTTCTAGATCTAGGTTATTTTTGTATACCATAGATCTTAGGGTTTTTCTCTAAGATATTGTAACCTAATTTTTTTAAATGGTAAAAAGCAATATGCTATATAAGAGTAATTTCATGTTATT
The DNA here is from genome assembly GCA_027943335.1 of Chamaecyparis obtusa. Classification (NCBI taxonomy): domain Eukaryota; kingdom Viridiplantae; phylum Streptophyta; class Pinopsida; order Cupressales; family Cupressaceae; genus Chamaecyparis; species Chamaecyparis obtusa. Next base: position 2,240,331 of record BSBK01000210.1, on the reverse strand, counting down.
TTTGTATGCGTGAGAGAGAAGCTTGAAAAGGAAGTTATGAACAAGCAAAGAAGTTCTTGAAGCATTAGCCAACTTCAGGAATATCAGTTATTAGATAAAAGTAGAATAGAATACAGAGACATTCAGATTTAGTAGAATCAGACAAGGATACCGAGCAGTTTAGAGCAATTGATTCAAGTTATATTTGAAGGTTACTACTATTTTTTGTTTAAGGTTTATGAGTCAAAAGTTTTTATGGGCATTGATTCACCCCTCCCCTCTCAGTACCCTATCTCTCCAATCTGACAATTGGTATCAGAGCTCAGATCTCTTATTGGATGGTTTAACCATTGAAGAGTAAAGATCTAATCATGGAGAGATATAAGATGAAAAAGACAATAGAGAATCAAAGGATTCAAATAGGTGTTTTTTGAGTAGTATAAATAGGCTAAGGATGACTTGAAAAAGTTACTGGTTCAATGGAAGAAGTTGGCTATTATGGAGAATGAAATTAGTTACCATGAGAAGGGATTTATGATTTATTTGATCACATAGGATGTAGTTCAAGAAGTATTTCTGATGGTTCTAAAAGTGCAATCTCTGATTTGTGTGAAAAGAATCTTCACTTAACTGAACAAGTGAAAGCCTTGCAAATCGGTTAGGAATCACAGATGGTGAGGATGATAGATGTAATGAAAAATGCTAGGCAGGCTGAGCAAGAAAGGAATCTAGCTATTGAAGACCGAAGATAGATAAATGAACAACTTCAAGAAAAAGAAAGTGATGTTTGGAATGGGAACACTGAGAGGGGGGGTGAATCGATGTTCATTGTATTTTAACTTTTCACTTTAATCTGAATATTGAATTATAAATGCTTAAGTATTGAATTAAACATTCACATAAACATGAAACATGAAATCAACACATGACACCAATATGGTTATGGGGAAACCCAAATAGGTAAAAACCCTGGTGGGACTTGATACCCACTAATAATTTGCACTAGTGTTTTGTGATCCTTGTTAGAAGATCCTTTACCCTATTAGGAGTAGCTTTACAATGCTTTTAGTATAGTAGACCTTGTTAAGGGTCAGACCCTATTAGGATTCTTTTACAATGATCCCTATTAGGGGAGTGGACTCACTATCCTAGAGCTCACTACTCAAATGATGAAGGCTACAACCTTCTGAATCAGATACACACTATATATGCAAGTGAACTATTCACTGTGACACTACTTGTCAGATCAGTTCCTTTGGTGCACTGATGCTTTGACCTCTAGAAAATCTCTAATACATCTTATGCTGACTTCACATACCTCTACTCTGCTTCACACAACTCACTTCTAACTTCCATATCGAATACAATGGGCACACCTTATATTTATGCGCTCATACCAAATATACAATTAGGTCAGCCCTATAATTAATTACAAATAACACTTCCAAATGAATTGGCTTAAGCATGCTTAGAATTATATATGTACATATGTCAGTAACCTAAATACAATGGGTTCATAGCCTTTACAACATTAATTTATAATTGCAAACCAAAATAGTCACTGTCGGCTCCATGTTCTGTTCATTGCTGGCACACACTGGCTGTGCAACCTCAACTGACTATAACTTTCACATCTTTGCATATCTACTTATGCACTCTTAGAATAAACATAATTATAGTCTAAAAACCTTAACTTCTAGGGTTCATACCTTAATTCATCCATACACACGTGCGCTGATGCTCTGAGTCTTTAGTACTTTGTACGTTGTCCAATCTTCAACACTTAACTAAATTCTAATCTTTACACTTGGTGTGCTGACTCCAAACTGCTATATGACTTTGTTTCCTTAATGAAAACACTATATCTAGTCATATGTCTCAGTATACACAACTTTCCATCAATCTCCCCCCTTTTCATTGATGGTAACAAAGGAATATGGCTAAGTCTCTAACTGTCCCTTTACACAAAACTTTTTGTCTTCTATACATCTTCTACACATAACCTTATATCTCCTATACATATATATACTCCATATTCTATACACAACTCCCCCTTTGACATTAATGACAAAGGTGCATCAAAAAATTTATCTACATACACTTACTGAGGGAAAACATCCGGATATGCAATCTTGAGTTTCTGGATCTCCTTCTTCCAAAAGGTTATCAGAGAATTGACTATCTGTAGATGGGTGCATAATGCATATTGAAGCTTCTCCATCTTCTCCAATTCTATGCTCAGAACTTGATCATAGGTTATCATGGTCACATCAATCTCCTTTATGTCCTGACTAAGAATGTCTAGTGAGGGCGCAAGAGCATTCCTCAATTGAGTCTGTCTAGACCTTATCTTCTCCATTTCTTTTTCTACCTTCTCAATTATGTCCAACTGACCTTGATAGACATTTTTACACATGTTTACATCAGTGGATGTGTCTAGCACTAAATTCTTCACCTTCTCAATCATTGCCTTTGCATCTTTGATCTTCTTAAGATGGGCATCAATGAGCTTATCCTGATCCATGGATTCTGCAATGACTTTCCTTCCTTGATCTGCAAACTCCTTCAATGATGCCTGACCAGACTTAAGAGAGTTCAAGTCTAGTGAAAAATTACTCATCAGTTCATTGAGTCTCTTCTTTAGGTATTTCTCCTAAGCTACTATGGCCACAGATTCTTCTAGGCTTGAAAAATTGACTTTGAACTGAGAGATGACTATTCTCACATCATCAACTGAATGTACCTTTACCATTTTCTTATCCTCTAGTAGAAAACTATTCAAAATATTTATTGATTCTACTAGGAGAGAATTTCTCATTACTTGCTTCTCCTTAGCCTTCTCCATAGCCAGGATGCTGAACTTAATTAGGTTTTCTTCCTTCCAGGAGTCCAAACTACTAGTGTCAGGTGTGAAACTTGACAACAATGCTGAGGAGGGAGTGATGGGAGTGCTATCCATCACCTCTTGCTTCACCTTGACCAAATCAACAAAAGATTCATCTTTCTTTTCTACCTCTACTCCTTTCTTTTCTTCTTCTTTCTTATCAGATATATCTTCTATGATCACTCTTTCTTGCTGAATGGGAGTTGTATTGCTGCATAGGTTTTCTGCTTCCTCAATGCTAACAAATGCTTCCTCAAACTTGTCCAACTCCTTATCAGTGGTCGCCATGGCTATTTCCACATTATCTATGATAATTGTGCTATCTTTTGGTGATTCTACTTCTATTTGAGTTTCTACTATGGGCACTGAGTCCTGAGAACCTATCATTGGTACATTAGTTGGCTCTACTACTTTATCTTCCTTGATGGGTGCATGAGTGATGGGTGCAGTAGGTGGTTTGATCTGTTGTTCTAACAACACCTTCTCAAATTCTTTTTATATTTCCTTCGTTATCAACTCATAGCCCTTGTTCATGATGTGAAGAGTTCTCATCTTAGTCCTTAGGTGCGGCTTCACCAAATTCAATATCAGTTCCACTTCTTCTTTAGAACATACTGGCAGAGTATCTTCTAATACTTTTTCTCTTATTCTTTGATCTTCCTCATTAGCTTGTCTCTTTAGGTTTTCCAAAACATCCCATACTTTATCTGGAATTTCTATTTTCAGCTCAAAGACTATCTTCTTGAACTTTATCATATGCTTGATAATCATACCATGAATTTTTGATTTGTCAATCTCACTGTAAGATTCATAGAACTTTCCTACTTGATCAATTCTGCCCTCATCAACAATTCTTGCATTCAAGACTTTAAGACTAGGTCTAAATCTTGCCTAAGGAGGTGCTTGAGTGTTTTTCTTGCTCCTTAATGCTCGCGAGGATGGATGACTAGTGATAGCTTCTTTCTTCCTCTTGAATAAAAGCTTATACTTTGAAGGAGTATCTTTGGGCATAGAAGGAGTACTATCTTCTTTACCCTTCTGACTGTCATCTTTTACAACTTGGGATCTTCTTGTTCTTCTGCTACACTCTTCAATTCTAGGGAAATCTTCTCATCCCTTTCTTTATCAAGGTCTTCTTGTGATACACCATGTATTCTTAGGATCTTTGATGTGACCTTTGCAACCTTTCTTTTTGTTGTAGCACTATTCAGCTTAGCATCAACTTCTCTAGTCTTCTCTTCATAGGTTCCCCATCTAGGTTCATTGTCATCCTTAGGGGCTAATAGCAGTACCTATGCATAAGCTTCAAGAAATTGTTCTTCAACTTCATACCCAAGTGGATGAATCCACTTAGTTATAGGTTCCATAGCTTCCATACATGTAGTATCAATCTCCACCATGAAGCATATTGTAACCTTATACTTCTCTACAATACTCTTAGGAATTTTGTACCTCATCTGCATCCTTTCTCTGAAGGTCTTCAAATCCAAAGTGATGTAATCTCTTAGTGTGCTTTCTGGGGATGCCTTGTTTGATATCTGAGGCATGGTAGGAATAGACTTGTCCAGATACAAGTCTAACACTTTACCAACTATATGAAGGTACATATAGATGATTAGGGACCCAAACCTAAATACCTTAGTCTTGTCATGTTTGATAGCTTTGATATTGTCTATCAACTGTGCATGCAAGATCTCACACAAGTTGAACTCTCCATCTTCTTGCATAAGACAGATGGCTACTAGAATAGTGCCCATAGACACACTATTCATCTTGCTGGTATGATGAAATCTGTAACCCAATATCATTGATATCAACTTGATGTATGGTTTCTCTATAGGCTCAATGGTCATGCCATGCTTATCACTTCTAGATTTACACACTTGCTCCACCATTTTCCTAACATCTTTACCCATAGGAAGGATGGCACCTATCTTAGAAAGGCCTATCATTTCATGAATTAGGTCTCCTATTATTCTTACTGGTACATCTCCAATCCAAAACAAGTCATCATGGATTCTACTCAACAATATATTTATCCATTTAGATTCATAGAATTCATATGTTGTGGCATATTCAACAATGGGGTGATCATTCCATTTGGTGTATTCATCCATGAATATTTTGTCTGGTTTCAACATTGTGTCCATGTGCACCCTTAACCTATCCAGTCCAATAGGTTCCTTCTTACAATAGATGTAAGCCCTTATGTCTTCTACATGCATGACACCCATCGGCATGTGGGAGAAAGCTCCCTCTAAATCATCTACGGTTGATTTAAATAGGTGCCTCTTGAAAACATACCTCTTCTTCTTAGCAACATCAAAAACAATAGGAGTGGCCATGAATTAATTGATATTCACTTTCCAAATGATCTCTGAGATGTTCTGACGGCTTTCGAATTGGCACAACGAGCTAGAGTTTCTTGTAACCAATCAAATGAACTGCAAACACTAATAATTTAATCTCCAAATCTTCACAACAACTTCCAAGGCTCAATTTTCTCTCCAATTGCTCTGAGTATGAATGCAATGAGTGAACAAACAACTTTCTATGTACTTTGTTGGTACTCTCAAATTTGGCTCAAATTTGGAGTGACCAATTTACCATTTTCTAAAGGCAAGTGTATGTCTGGTTGAATGGTTGGAAAATTAATGTGAATGTGGAAGACAAATTGAGAAGCCTAGGTTGACATATGAGGGAGAATCTTCTTCAAAGTTTAGAACCAAATACCATGGGATCCCACAGAATAAATTTTTGAATTAATGGATTTTGTAAAAACATGGATTTGCAAAAGATAGAAAAATAGTCATATTGCGAGGGGCATAACTTTTTATTCAACCATTAGATCGAGCTCATTTTTAGATATGTTGTCACAAACCTAGTTATCTAAATTCTCACTGGAGCAATTTTAAAAATTCATCTTGGTTTGTGAGATATAGTCATCTGAGTGTGGCACTGTCAAAACTACCCAGAAAATTTTTATAGCATTTATCTCACATTTGCCCCGGATTGTGAAAATATAATATTTATATGCAACTCTCCAAACATGAAATAAATCAAAGTGCTGGAAGCTATGCTTGCCCAGGCTTGTGTGTCCACCTCAGTTTCCATGCCAGCGGGCCCAGAAGAAATTTTGTAGAAAGGGGACACTTGTCAAGAGGTCTCTAAGTCTCACAAAGGAAAAAGCTCATTCTGAGATTTGGAGACTTAGTCTCCAAATCTCCAAGTCTCCAGATGTCCAAATAATTATTTTGAGATTTGGAGACTTAGTCTCCAAATCTCCAAGTCTCCAGATCTCCAAATAATTATTCTAAGATTTGGAGACTTAGTCTCCAAATCTCCAAGTCTCCAGATCTCTAGATAATTATTCAGAGATCTAGAGATTAAAGGAAGTCTCCAAATCTCATAAGGAAATATAAAGAGAGGAAATGATTATGAGATTTGGAGACTAGTCTCCAAATCTCCAGATGGCTATTCAGAGATCTAGAGACTAAAGGGATTTCTCTAAGTCTCTAAAAAAATCTGTGGTTAAGGAAATAATTCAGAGACTTAGAGATTCATGTAGTCTCCAGATCTCCAGATGGACTTAGGTTAAAAGTGAGTTAGTCCAAGTAGCGAATGAGAAGTTGACAAGTGACACTTTTTGGTGGCCTGTGCAGATTTTAAAGGTTTTAAAAGATTTAAAATTCATAAAGTTGAAACATTGGAGAAATTTTGAAATTTTTTAATGACAGAGATGCTTACGGGAAAATGTCTGAGAAATCCATTTTTTGTCCAAATATGGTAGTATAATATGTTTTCAAAAATGCCAGAAGATGACAGATGCAATGATAGTGGTTAGAATTAGTTCAGATCAAGTTGCTAAGAGTAGTAAAGGCTTTTAAATCTATGACCAGATTTTGGGGAGACTTTTTTTTTCCAAAATTGATTGATTTTGCAGATCCAGTGGGAGGAATGAATCAGAATTGCATGGTGATGGGAAAAGAGGGTATAAAGGACTAAATTAAATTTTAGGGAGGAACAAAGGACAAATTAAATCAGATTTCCAGTAGATGAGCATATTTTATGCAAAAAAGGACAAATTTATCAGATTTTGAAGAAGCCCGAGAAGATCATATTTTTAGAGAAGTAAGAAGAGTAAATGAGATTAGATGGCAGAATGGATAGGAGTGGGTCAAGTACAAATTTTAGGGTTTCTTCTTCTTCTTTTTATTCTCTTCTCTTCTCAGTTGTAAGGGTTCTTGGTTCCTGTTTCTTTTTGGTTCCAGTTCCTGTGGTTGCTCTGTTGTGAGCAGATCCCTAAATGGTGAATATTGAATATCTTGCTATAGAGCAAATTTTCATTTCTTGTGTCTAAATTCCAAAAATTTCAAGCTTTGTATGTAATAGACAAGCTTATTCTCAATGAAATACACTGCAATTTCTATCTTACCTTGTTGCTATCTCCTTGCTCTTTGTTCTACTCTTGTATGTTTTAATTTGTGAGGCATTTGAAAATATACCAGCTACCAGGCAGTCTTTCTAATTATTTGTGAGTTTCTCTCAAGGAGAGGGTTAAATTTTATAAATAGTTTCAGAGAGTAGACATATGTGTTAGGATTTGATGATAACACCATAAGATTGACATGATAGTTTGTAAGGCATCCTATCCAGATTGCATGTAGTTTGTAAGGCATTCTACTATATTTCCTTGAAATCTTCATGTGGATTTATATTCAGACTCTTTTTCCCAATGGAATAAGCACTGGCTAGATGTATGTTTTGTAGTTATTTTTCTGTCATCAAACACTAAATTTCATTACCTTTTCATTTCTATTTTAAACTCATGTATACTATGGAAGGATTGTATCCAGGTGATCCAGTTCACATTTGGTGATTCCTTAAAGAAAGAATCCAGAGGTTAACCTTCCTTGAGTTGAACTCATAAAAATAAGGATTTATGTCCTTATTTCTATTGTCAATGTTGTTACATTTATAATTTCTATTGTCAAGCTCTATATCAAGAGATTCTCAGCTATCTACAAAGTGATCTTTTGTTGAAGTGATCTAAAGCCTAAATAGCATGACAGTGAAGACCAAATCTACTAATCAAAAGATTACTTGAAATATAGTAACCTGCTTATAGGCAATACCAGCCTGAGTCCTGTGGAGCTCGAAGCAGAAGGAGGATCTTATCCAATCCTCATTAATGAGGCTTTTCTTGCAAACTTGGAGCCCCTTTCGACAAAGAATCTAGTCTATAATTTTGCAAATTTTGACCCTACAAGAAAAATCCCTAACAAATTGGTGACTCTACTGGGGATTAGTTTTACAATCAAGTAAGTGACATAGGTTCCAAGTTGAGTTTAACTCTTGGCCTGTTTGTTTATAAATCCAGTCATCTGCCATATCCAATTGAGGAAAGAGTTATAAATCTTTGTAAATCTAAAAATTCCTTAGATCATATTTACCAACATGGTTGTTGTTGTTATTAAAAGGAGTTTCTAAGTATCTTCTTGGTGAAGGAGTATCTCACATCCTATTGACTTGCTGAAAGTCTGTTGTCTTTGTTAGAAAGCAAAGATCCCCAAGATAACTAAGAGGGGGAGGGGGGGGGGGGGGGTGAATCAGTTATCTAATAATTAAACCATTTATCAACTTCAATATCAACTTCAACAAATTTAAACCATATAATCAATGTAGTAACCAACCATAGAAAGATAATCATGCACAATGACACAATAACACAAGATATGTTAACTAGGGAACCTCTTGATCAAAGAGTAAACCCTGGTGGGAATGATGCCCACAAAATGATGCACTAATATGAAAGTTCCTTGTGAAAGGATGGACCCTGTTAGGATTCTTATGAAATACATTTAGTACATATGAATCTCTGTTAGGAGATTTTGAATCCCTGTTAAAAGATTCTAACCCTGTTAGGAGTTATGGAAGACAGAAGGACCCACTGCCCAAACAACTTCAAGGCAAGATCTCTGAACTCACTATCCAATAGATCTTAGGATTATTCAATAGAATAATATGAAATATGTTACCTCCTTCACACTGTGCCAAAAGTGCACTCTCTGCTACACAAGATCACAAATCCAGATCTCTATACTTCACAAGTCTTCCTTCATCACTGAATTAGCTCTTTTCTTCACTTCATGCATACATTCACATCACAAATTTCACAATTTCATATGATAACTATTACAATCCCATCACAACAAGGAAAAAATTCCTTCCTTTATACCACACTCAAATAATTACAAATGAGTCGGCATGCAAATACAAAATAATAATTTCAACATGCTACATCAAAATTACATAAAAACTATCAGCTTCCAGATGTAATAACTTTCAAATCATGTGACCTCAAAGTTTGTGTTGTGAACCACATCACCAAAAATGACTCTCAAACTTCCCTTTAACTATGTATAATCAGATTCCATCCCGATTAGGAGATATCCTCTGATTACCAAAAACTGCTACTTAGGAATACTGCCAGAATACTGCTTCCACCAAAATGCTTATAAATTTCATGAGTAAATGAATTTATTTTTGCATTGTTAACCATAGGCTAATAACACAACAAAGAACATACCATCAACTACACATAACTCAATTTTAAATATAACATGTGTGCAAAACAAAACTGTGCCTGCTTCTCTGCTAAACTCCAGAATATCACTGTGTTGACATCAATGACAATCATAGTCATGAATGTAACAACCATTGCTATAGAATGATTTCCAAAGGCTTTAGCATTCATTCCTAACAATCTCCCCCATTTTCATTGATGGAAACATAGATGAAAAACATCCAATGTTCCAAAAATCCAATCACTGTTGCTCAACTGCTTTGCTGCTCTTCATCAATCAAATCTTGCTTCATTTTCCTATTCAATCTCTCCAACAAATGTAGTTCCTCAATGTTTTTCATGATTCTCTTCCCCATTGACATCAATGACAAAAATTCTATCACTATGTCAAACAATAGCTCAATGTCAAAAGACACTGTTCAGAAAATACATTCACAAGAGTCCTCATGACTCAGCTCAGAATAGAGGAAGTACCAACATCCAATCCAAAAAATAGATAGGGCCATATTCCACTGGATGGATGCAACCAACTGCATCATTACTCAAAATTAGGTTGGGGCATAACCCCAAGCATACCTCTTAGATACTCAAATGTATCCTTAGGCAAAGGCTTAGTAAATATATATGCTATCTGCTCCTTTGTGCTTATGTACTCCAGTCTGACTTCTTTCTCAGCTACTTTCTCTCTTACAACATGATACTTGATCTCTATATGCTTTGTTTTAGAATGTAATACAGGATTCTTAGACATACTAATTATACTTGTATTGTCACAATGTATGACAATAGGCTCATCAAACTTGATTCTAATGTCCATCAACATCTGCTTCATCCAAATTATCTGATTACAATTGTTTGCTACTACTACATATTTTGCTTCTGCTGTACTTTGTGAGATACAATTCTACTTTTTTCTCAACCAAGAAACTAATCTTCCTCCAAGAAAAAAGGCTCCACCACTGGTGCTTTTCTTATCATCAACGCTACCTCCCCAATCAGCATCAATATATGCACATAGGGTAAAATCATCAGAAGTTTCATACCACAATCCATAGTCCATTGTGCCTTTAAGATATCTCAATATCCTATTTACTGCTGCATAATGTGACTCTCTAGGTTCAGCTTGAAATCTTGCTACCATTCCAATTGAATGTTGTATATCTAGTCTAGTGTGTGTCAAGTACTGCAATCCACCAATCATGGATCTATATTTCTTTTGTTCAACTACTGGTGTCTCATCTTTACTAGATAGTTTATGTCCAAACCACAATTCATAAGGTGTCTTGTCTATGTCTACTCTGATTTGTACTCTATTCATTGTATATACTATTGTATTCACTTCTTCTCTCCAAAATGTCTTTGCCAAATCACCTTCAAACAACATAGCTCTAGCTACTTTAGTCACTAATCTTTTCCTTCTTTCTGCAATACCATTTTTTTCAGGTGTTCTAGGGGCTGAAAATTGTCTCTTAATACCATTTACTTCACAAAAAGTGTTAAACTCTTTAGATGTAAATTATCCACCTCTATCAGATCTCAAACATTTAATCCTCATTCCTAATTCATTCTCAACTTTATTCTTCATGACCTTAAACTTATCAAATGCTTCAGATTTTTCTTTCAAAAATGCAATCCACATCATTCTTGTAAAATCATCAACAAGAATCATAAAATACCTTTCTCCATAGAATCCTCTAGTCCTAGTAGGACCGCTCAAGTTTATATGAACAATCTCCAAATTTTTTGTAGATGTGAACTTCTTGCTAGGAAATGAACTCCTTTTTTGCTTAGCCATCACACATTCCTTGCAAATCATGTTAGTAGGCTTCAAAATCTTAGGTAAATCTCTTACTGCAAGTGTAGAACTTACTTTCACAATATTATCAAAGTTTATATGACAAAACCTTCTATGCCATAACCAACTATCATCAATATTAGTCATCAAACATGTCATCTCATTAGGGATCAACTAAAATACATTACCTCTAGTTCTAGATCTAGTTCCAATCATATTTCCATCTTTATCCTTTATCACACAAGTTTTCTCAGTAAAGCAAACTTGATATCCCTTATCCACTAACTGTCTAACACTCAAAAGATTATGTTTCAATCCATCAACAAAGTAAACATCAACAGTATTAGTCTTTCCATCAAGAGTAATAGATCCTATACCTTTAATCAAACAAGGTGCATTGTTACCAACTCTAACAACTCCTCCATCATAATTGTTAAACTTTATGAACTTTCCTTTATCACCAGTCATATGAACAACCACTGTCTATAATACAATTGACTTTCTTTTCAACTTGGGAAACTAAGGCTTTTTCTTCTTTAATATTAGATTCAAAATTTTCTTCCTTAATTGCTACAAATCCTATGTCATCAAAGTTATCATTATCACTATCACTCAAATGTCTTTCAATTCCTGCTTCAATTTTTTCATCATTTTCATAATAACATTCTTTAGATCTTCTAGGCTTAAAATTGTTCCTATACTTCTTAACTCTCTTAGGACACTTAGATGCAAAATGACCATATTCTTGACATGTCCAACATTTAAATATTTTCTTACCATCTGGTTCTCTTTTCACAAGCAAGGCAATACCTTCTTCAATCTTCTTATCTTCATCAAATTTGGATCTACTACTACTGTCATAATCTCCATTCACACTTGTACTTCTAGACAAAGTAGGTCTAATGCTAAGAGCACTGAATGTTGTCTTCACTCTAGGTAGTTCTCTTGATAATCTCAAATTCATCTCTACTGCTTCCAATCTTCCAAGAAGAGTCTCTCTTGAAAATTTTGGTGTACAAGGTATCACTTGTTCAATCATTTGTGTAGTCTGCCTGAATACCGGTGTCAATGTTCTCAAAATCTTCCATATTACTTCATTCTCTATCTTTTCACCTCCACAAGACTTTATTCCTGCAACAATTTCTAACATCCTACCAATATAGCTTCTAACAGATTCATCTTACATCATTCTTATGTCTTCAAATGCACAAATCCAATTGTGTAACCTAGCTTTCTTTGCATGTTCATCACCTTCAAAAGTAGAATGTAAAGATTTCCAAATATCATAAGATCTAGTTAAACCTTTTACTTGATTGTATTCATTCTCTAGAAGTGCTGATAAAAGTGCTTCTCTTGCAAGTATGTCACACATCAATAGATCTACCTCATCTTTAGTACTTGTTTCAAGATTGTCTTCTTCAATTATAGTCCTTTCATTCTTTGTAATCAACCAATAGCCTGGTCCTAAACACCAGAGATGTGTCTTCATCTTTTCTTTCTAGCTGTCGAAATTTACTCCATCAAACTTAGGGATTTCTTTCCTAAAATTCACCATAGATCTCCTTAAGTTGTTAAACTTCTCTTTCAAGGACCTGCCGCTCTGATACGAATTGTTAGAAAGAAAAGATCCCCAAGATAACTGAGAGGGGGGGCTGAATCAGTTATCTGATAATTAAACCATTTATCAAATTCAATAGCTTTAAACCATATAATCAATGTAGTAACCAACCGTAGAAAGATAATCATACACAATGACACAATAACACAAGATATGTTAACTAGGAACCTCTTGATCAAAGAGTAAACCCCGGTGGGAATGATGCCCACAAAATGATGCACTAATATGAAAGTTCCTTGTGAAAGGATGGACCTTGTTAGGAGTCTTATGGAATACATTCAGTACATATGAATCTCTGTTAGGAGATTTTGAATCCCTGTTAAAAGATTCTAACCCTATTAGGAGTTATGGAAGACAGAAGGACCCACTGCCCAAACAGCTTCAAGGCAAGATCTCTGAACTCATTGTCTAAAAGATCTTAGGATTATTAAATAGAATAATATGAAATATGTTACCTCCTTCACACTGTGCCATAACCACACTCTCTACTACACAAGATCACAAATCCAGATCTCTATACTTCACAAGTCTTCCTTCATCACTGAATTAGCTCTTTTCTTCACTTCATGCATACATTCACATCACAACTTTCACAATTTCATATCACAACTATTATAATCCCATCACAACAAGGAAAAAATTCCTTCCTTTATACCACACTCAAATAATTACAAATGAGTCGGCATGAAAATACAAAATAATAATTTCAACACGCTACATCAAAATTACATAAAAACTGTTAGCTTCCAGATACAATAAATTTCCAATCGTGTGACCTCAAAGTTTGCATTGTGAACCACATCACCACCAATGAGTCTCAAACTTCCCTTTAACTGTGTAGAATTAGATTCCATCCCGATTAGGAGATATCCTCTAATTACCAAAAACCGCTACTCAGGAATACTGCCAGAATACTGCTTCCACCAAAATGCTTATAACTTTCATGAATAAATGAATTTCTTTTTGTGCTATTAACCATAGGTTAATAACACAAAAAAGAACATACCATCAACTGTGCATAACTCAATTTGAAATATAACATGTGCACAAAACAAAATTGTGCCTGCTTCTCTGCTAAACTCTAGAATATCACTGTGTTGACATCAATGACAATCATAGTCATGAATGCAACAACCACTACTACAGAATGACTACCAAAGGCTTTAGCATTCATTCCTAACAGTCTTTGTTGAAACCCAAATTGTCCTTGTTCTATTAAAGTTCTATACATTCTCACAACAGTGGGTGGCGAATCTGAAAGATCTCTGCACTAGTGTGCACTTCGATGAAAGAAGATTTATGATCAGTTGGGAACGCTTGCAGCAAGGATCTAGAGGATGCTCAAAAGATTTAGTAGTGAATGACAAAATCAGGAAGAGGTTTAGAAGGACAGCAAGAAAAGAATTTTCCCAGGTATTCCTCAAAGTTTTATGAAATAAATTGTTTCCTTGCCAAGTGAAGAAGTCACTAAAAGAAGGAATATAGGTTTGAAGGCTTTGGTCATACTTTTGGTTTTACATTTTCAAACATCAGATTCAGAAGTATGGTATGATCTTATGAGAAATGATTGCATGATTGGATATAAATCTTTGAGAATGAAGAAGATGTGTTGATAATAAATAGTGCAATGGAGAGTCTGGATCCAATAGATCAGGATATGTTTTTTATATCTGAGGGTTGTCCAACAGATCTTGAAGAAATTCAAAAGGATATTGCATTATTAAATCAAAAGATACAGGACCAAGCTATATTATTTTTGAAAAGACATGCAGGAGAAATAAGTGAAGAAACCATATATGTGTTTTATGAGAAGTTTTCCAATGCATATGATGAGTTTCCGGAAGGAATGGAACTCCAAGAGTCTGTATATTTTCATTTATTCTTAGAACTTCTAATGCCTAAGTCAGTAGAATGGTCTGCAAAGTGTAAAAAGGAAGGCATTGAACTTGTCAAAAAATGGATAAATGAGCTTGAAGAATGTAGATCTAAAAATATTAGTGATGTTGACTCTAGTTATGATGAGAATGCTGACTATGATGTTGATAGTGAAGTGGATGAATATCAAGATGTCAGTGATGAAAATCTAGTTGCGGATGTTTCCATTGGATTTAAAGATTTTTTTTATTATCAACATGGTAGGATAGATCTTTGTTCTCAGTTTAGGGAATAGTCTTGTGATTAGCAAGAGAGCAATTATTATGCAGATAAGAGTGACTATGATGACTCTTTTTCTCAAAATAGTGTGAGCCAAGAGACTTCAATTTTTGTTCCCAATGAACAAGATATTTGTAACAGCAAAGAAGAGGTTGAAGCTAATGAAAGTGAAGTCCAAAGTTCACTGAGCAGTGAAGAAATATCAGAATTGCTAGTTACTGATTTTCAGAGGTATGTACCAAATGTAGACCCTACTTTGCAATGCCTAGTTGATATATGCTTTGATAGTGAAGACATGAAAGTGGATGCAAAGTATGAAACTTATACTGATTTTCTTTTTCCTACTTCTGAGGCAAACAATGTGCAAGATGAAAATGCATATGACTGGAAGAAATCTGATTATGTTAAGTATGATGAATATGATGACTCATATGTTGTTGTGGATTCCGATCTTGATGAGTTTGATGTGGACGATTCTTGTGTACATCAGAATGTTGATTAATCTCTTAGGGAGAGTGAGAGAGCTACATGTGTGTTTTCAGATTTGTCAATGACAAATGAATTGTTGTTTAAAGATCCATTTTAAGATTTAGAGGATGCTTGTAAATGCTCCGGTAAGCAAGTTACATCAGGTCTTATGCAATTGAATGTTGGTGTGAAAGAGTTTCATCCTAGTTTGCAGATCAGTGTTATAAATGAAGCTTATGTTTTGATGCAAACTAGTGTTTGTGAGGAGTTTGATTTCACCCATGAAAAGGAGCTGGAATGTTTTCTTTTTCATCTTGTCAGCAATGGTCAATGGTGTGATGTTTTGATATCACACAATAATCAGCATTCACATTATTTTAGTGATTTTGTTTTACCAAGTGATGATGAGTTTTCTGATTGTTTCTTGCTTGATGTGCTGGAGGAAGGTGGTAGTATGTTCAATCATGCACATGGAAGCAAAAATTTTAGTTTCCCTTTGATCTATGGAGATGAAAACCAAATGTTTGACAGAGGTAAGAGCTGAATCCAGTTTGACGCTTTGGGCCTTTTTGTAAATAATTTCCCTATATGTACAGTTGCTTTCCCTTCAGTTGTGTGTTGTCCCTGCTTTCAATAAAGGGTTTCTAGTTTTTGAAGAGAGAGGTTCCCGGTTCAAAGTTTTGAGATGTTGTTGAAAAGTGTAAAGTCTAATTTGATTATATGAGTGGTCTGCTCTACCATGAGATTCTGAGGTTCTCCACATACCCACATGGGGCACGCATCCACAGTCAGAGCCACTGTTGGTACTCTCAAATTTGGCTCAAATTTGGAGTGACCAATTCACAATTTTCTAAAGGCAAGTGTATGTCTGGTTGAATGGTTGGAAAATTAATGTGAATGTGGAAGACAAATTGAGAAGCCTAGGTTGACATATGAGGGAGAATCTTCTTAAAATTTTAGAACCAAATACCATGGGATCCCACATAATAAATTTTTGAATCAATGGATTTTGTACAAACACGGATTTGCAGAAGATAGAAAAATAGTCATATTGCGAGGGGCATAACTTTTTATTCAACTGTTGGATCGAGCTCATTTTTGGATATGTTGTCGCAAACCTAGTTATCTAAATTCTCATTGGAGTGATTTTAAAAATTCATTCTGGTTCATGAGATATAGTCATCTGAGTGCGGCACTGTCAAAACTGCCCAGAAAATTTTCATAGCATTTATCCCACATTCACCCCAGATTGTGAAAATATAAAGTTTATATGCAACTCTCCAAACATATGAAATAAATCAAAGTGTTGGAAGCTATGCTTGCCTAGGCTTGTGTGTCCACCTCATTTTCCATGCCAGCAGGCCCAGAAGAAATTTTGCAGAAAGGGGACACTTGTCAAGAGGTCTCTAAGTCTCACAAAGGAAAAAGCTCATTCTAAGATTTGGAGACTTAGTCTCCAAATCTCCAAGTCTCCAGATCTCCAGATAATTATTCTGAGATTTGGAGACTTAGTCTCCAAATCTCCAAGTATCTAGATCTCCAAATAATTATTCTAAGATTTAGAGACTTAGTCTCCAAATCTCCAAGTCTCCAGATCTTTAGATAATTATTTAGAGATCTAGAGACTAAAGGAAGTCTCCAAATCTCATAAGGAAATATAAAGAGAGGAAATGATTATGAGATTTGGAGACTAGTCTCCAAATCTACAGATGGCTATTCAGAGATCTAGAGACTAAAGGGATTTCTCCAAGTCTCTAAAAGAAACTATGGTTAAGGAAATAATTCAAAGACTTAGAGATTCATGTAGTCTCCAGATCTCCAGATGGGTTGAGGTTAAAGGTGAGTTAGTCCAAACAGTGAATGAGAAGATGACAAGTGGCACTTTCTGGTGGCCTGTGCAGATTTTAAAGGTTTTAAAAGATTTAAAATTCATAAAGTTGAAACATTGGAGAAATTTTGAAATTTTTTAATGACAGAGCTGCTTATGGGAAAATGTCTGAGAAAGCCATTTTTTGTCCAAATATGGCAGTATAATATGTTTTCAGAAATGCAAGAAGGTGATGGATGCAATGATGGTGGTTACAATCAGTTCAAATTAAGTTGCTGAGAGCAGTAAAGACTTTTAAATCTGCGACCATATTTTGGGGAGACTTTTTTTTTTCCAAAATTGATTGATTTTGTAGATCCGACGGGAGGAATGAATCATAATTGCAAGGTGATGGGAAAAGAGGGTACAGAGGACTAAATTAAATTTTAGGGAGGAACAAAGGACAAATTAAATCAGATTTCTAGTAGATGAGCATATTTTATGCAAAAAAGGATAAATTTATCAGATTTTGAAGATGCCCGAGAAGATCATATTTTCAGAGAAGTAAGAAGAGTAAATGAGATTAGATTGCAGAATGGACAGGAGTGGTTCAAATACAAATTTTAGGGTTTCTTCTTCTTTTTATTCTCTTCTCTTCTCAGTTGTAAGGGTTCTTGGTTCCTGTTTCTTTTTGGTTCCAGTTCCTGTGGTTGCTCTGTTGTGAGCAGACCCCTAAATGGTGAATATTGAATATCTTGCTATAGAGCAAATTTCCCAGTCTTGTGTCTAAATTCCAAAAATTTTAAGCTTTGTATGTAATAGACAGGCTTATTCTCAATGAAATAGACTACAATTTCTATCTTACCTTGTTGTTGTCTCCTTGCTTTGTGTTCTACTCTTGTATGTTTTAATTTGTGAGGCATTTGAAAATATACTAGCTACCAGGGATTCTATCTAATTCTTTGTGAGTTTCTCTCAAGGAGAGGGTTAAATTTCTTAAATAGTTTCACAGAGTAGACAAATGTGTTAGGATTTGATGATAACACCGTAAGATTGATAGGATAGTTTGTAAGGCATCCTATCCAGATTGCATGTAGTTTGTAAGGCATTCTACTGTATTTCCTTGAAATCTTCGTGTGGATTTATATTTAGACTCTTTTTCCCAATGGAATAGGCACTGGCTAGATGTCTATTTTGTAGTTATTTTTCTGTCATCAAACACTAAATTTCATTACCAATTCATTTCTATTTTAAACTCATGTATACTGTGGAAGGACTGCATCCAGGTGATCCAGTTCATATTTGGTGATTCTTTAAAGAAAGAATCCAGAGGTTAACCTTCCTTGAGTTGAACTCGTAAAAAGAAGAAGGATTTATGTCCTTATTTCCATTGTTAATGCTGTTACATTTATAGTTTCTATTGTCAAGATCTGTATCAGGAGATTCTCAACTATCTACAGAGTGATCTTTTGTTGAAGTGATCTGAAGCCTAAATAGCATGACAGTGAAGACCAAATCTACTAATCAAAAGCTTAATTGAAATATAGTAACCTGTTTATAGGCAATACCTACCTGAGTCTTGTGGAGCTCGAAGTAGAAGGAGGATCTTATCCAATCCTCATTAATTAGGCTTTTCTTGCAAACTTGGAGCCCCTTTCAACTGAGATCTAGTCTATAATTTTGCCAAGTTTGACCCTACAAGAAAAATCCCTAACATACTTAAAGTAAGAAATTTTACATTAATGCAACTCACGTAAACTAGGCTGTCACTTCAGATTTTCAAACTCGAGTTCCACTAACAATTAGCATGTGCACTCTTGCACAAAGTTTCCTATACACTCCAATAGCTTAATTCCAAAGGTGCATACTCTGAGGATGAGTATACCAGCTACGCAGGGGTCTAGAGCAAAATTAGCTCCCCCTATGACCTTGAGGGCCATTTATGCAGATGTAGAGGGTGCATCCACTTGGGATGCATCCAATACATTCTCAACAACATTCTCCTTCTTTCCTTCTGACCAAATCATGCTCACATCATCTGAGGCCTTCACAAGCTTGACTTCTACTTCAAGATCCAAAACTGGTTCTTCGATCTTTTTAGGGCTTTCCCGACCTTGTGTCCTTGATCTAAAAAACTTTGAGATATGTCCAGCCTTGTTATAGGTGTGACAAATCACTGGAGGTCTATTATTCCTTGATGCATTGACATGAGTCACCATTCTACATGTTCTAGCTGAGTGACCATTATTGTTACATATCTGACATGTAATATTCTGTGAACTTCTTGTATTGGTCTGATTCTGATTTCTTTGATCATGATGAATCCTGTTCTTCTTACTAGTCTTGCAATTTATTGCTCTTTGACCAAATCTATTACATGTATAATAGTAACCATTGAAAGGTTTTACCTCTGTACAGTTCCTTGCAATGTGTCCCTACTTGTTACATGCAAAATAGGTGCATTCTACAGGCTTGCGTTCATACCTAGGAGAACCACCATTGTCTTTGGTTTGATCTTTAGTCTTCTCATCGTCAGTAGAGTTCTTTTGTGAATCCTTTCTTGCTCTCATACTGTCAATCTAATTCTGTGCTTCATTTTATCCAATGCAGCTAGTGTCTCCTTTGATTCTTCTTGCATACAACTGTGATTCTACCAATTCAGCACTAGTATGTAATTTGTCAATATGATCCTTTGATTTCTTCAATTTAGATTCCAAGCTCTCTTTGATATTCTTTAGCTCCAAGATTTCTAAGTTAGCTTCCCTTAGTTCTTCATTTAGTTGAAGGTTCTCCTTGACTTGTTCATTGTAGACATCTTGATTGTTCATCAGTTTGTCATCAAATTCTTCAAGCTGACTTAATAGAGATGCATTTTCTTCATTCAACTTCTTGACTTTTTCTTCAAGATCACTGTTAGAGCATCCTTTCAAATCTTTTCTTATTCTTTTAATAACTAATTGAGCATCACTGATTTTTTCTTTTAGTTCTTCAATTTCTCTTTCTGAAGTGTCCAGGTCTTCAAGAGCTGCTTCAAGATTCTTCTTCAAGTGTTTCATTTCTTCTTTGTCCATGATCTCCTCAAGTGTTTAAAATTCTTTATTGAGGACCAGAGCTCTGATACCAATTGTTAGGAATGGGAACACTGAGAGGGGGGGGGGTGGGGTGGGGTGGATCAGTGTTCACTATATTTTAACTTTTCACTTTAATCTAAATACTGAATTATAAATGCTTAAGTACTAAATTAAACATTCACATAAACATGAAATATGAAATCAACACATGACACCAATATGGTTACAGGAAAACCCAAATAGGTAAAAACCCCAGTGGGACTTGATACCCACTAATAATCTACACTAGTGTTTTATGATCCTTGTTAGAAGATCCTTTACCCTGTTAGGAGTAGCTTTACAATGCTTTTAGTATAGTAGACCTTGTTAAGGGTAGGACCCTATTAGGAGTCTTTTA
The DNA here is from genome assembly GCA_027943335.1 of Chamaecyparis obtusa. Lineage (NCBI taxonomy): Eukaryota > Viridiplantae > Streptophyta > Pinopsida > Cupressales > Cupressaceae > Chamaecyparis > Chamaecyparis obtusa. Next base: position 2,219,572 of record BSBK01000210.1, on the reverse strand, counting down.
CAATGATCATTGTTAGGGGAGTGGACTCACTATCTTAGAGATCACTACTCAAATGATGAAGGCTACAACCTTCTAAATTAGATACACACTATATCTCCAAGTGAACTGTTCACTATGACACTGCTTGTTAGATCAGTTCCTTTGGTGTGCTAATGCTTTGACCTCTAAAAAATCTCTAATACATCTTATGCTAACTTCACATACCTCTACTCTACTTCACACAACTCACTTCTAACTTCCATACCAAATACAATGGGCACACCTTATATTTATGTGCTCATACCAAATATACAATTAGGTCGGCCCTATAATTAATTACAAATAAAACTTCCAAATGAATTGTCTTAAGCGTGCTTATAATTATACATGTACATATGTTGGCAACCTAAATACAATGGGCACATAGCCTTTAAAACATTAATTTATAACCACAAACCAAAATAGTCATTGTTGACTCCATGCTCTGTTTGCTACTAGCACACACTGGTTGTGCAACTTCAACTGACTGTAACTTTCACATCTTTGCATATCTACTTATGCACTCTTAGACTAAGCATAAGTATAGTCTAAAAACCTTAAATTATAGGGTGCATACCTTAATTCATCTGTACATATGTGCACTGATGCTCTGAGTCTCTAGTACTCTGTATGTTATCCAGTCTTCAACACTTAACTGAATTCTGATCTTTACACTTGGTGTGCTGACTCCAAACTGCTATATGACTTTGTTGCCATAATGAAAACACTATATCTAGTCATATATCTCAATATAGACAACTTGTGAGATACAAAGACTCACTGTGCATAATTTCAAAATATCCAATTAGATGATGATTGTAAACTAGGAGGTCAACCAAGTAATGGTGAACTATCAAGAAAACTTGAAGATATTGGAATACTCAGGGAAGAGAATGAGAAACTGAGAAATGAATTAAAGATACAACAACAACACAATGAAATGATGAAATTGGGTGAAGATAGTTCTAAAAAGATTGATGATTTTCTGACTAATCAAAGAAGATTTGGAAGTAAAGCTGGATTAAGCTATATCGGTGAAGGAGAATCATCCAAATAAGCTGAACAAGTCAACAAAAATCAAAATCTAAGATGTAAACTACTGTCATGCTATCATTGTGGCAAACTGGAACATACTTCAAATGTTTGTAGAAGCAAAGCACAAGGTAAACCTCTAGTCACTCCTAAGTTTAATGGTTACTGTTATTACCATGGAAAATTTGGTCATCAAGCTTATGAGTGTAGAGCAAAACTGAATAAGAATTCTAACAATCCTACCATGGAGAAACTCTTTTATACTTGCAAAAAACATGGACACACTACACAAGATTGTAAAGCTAAGATGAAGCAAGTATGGACACCAAAATAGAAGAGAAAACCCAAACCATATCAACCAAAGAGACAAGGTAATTCTTATGTTTGGGATTACAACACATGGGTTAATTATATTGCATGTGGTAGATATAGACACATCGTAGCAAACTATATGAGGAAAAGATGGGCTGGACAATCACGAAGCTGGACAAGCACTGGAATGGCATGCTTACATTGTCATAGGGTCAGTCATCTAAGAAAGGACTATAGAGACCGAGCACCAAAAGAAGGACATGTATTTGAGAGTGGAAACACTATTGTAGATATCATGAGAATCAGGAACACTATGTGGAGAAAGGCATCAAATGAGAATGGAGAGTCAAGCAATGTTGTTGGTGAAACCTCATCCACTAGATTAGGTGACATCAATACCTCTACTTAAGGTGATATAGGTATGTATGGGATTGACATTTCAAAATGATCTTATTTTACATATAGCTCATTATATATGATAAGCACATACCAAATCTACATGAATAAAGATGCAATGTGGTTTATATGTTTTTGAGCTAACAAAGTCATATAGTCGGTATATGTTACACCAAGCAAAAGGTTACCAATTGCTAATCACTATTCAAGGTTAACTGAGTATCAGTATCAACCGAGTGAGAAATCATGTGTTAACCAAGCAGATGAAAGTTCACGATATTCGTCGAGTTGATAGTTGTCACCGAGCTGGTAGTAGGTCAAGCATTAATGACATAAAGTTTTGAGTGGGAATGAAAAAAGTTATAAATACATGGAGAACTAAGTTCATTTTCAAACAACAATTTTGAAGAGCGATTATTTCACAAAGAGAGTTTGAGCAAAGAATTTTAAAGATTATCTAAAGCATTTGCAGATCGAACCAAGTGCACTCTTCGTATATTCCAAGTAAATTGAAACCCCTACCAAGCACATTCATCATTGTTTATCGAAAACCTAGTTTGTTAAAATGACATCTACTGTGAGGACTTCTAAAGTTATAGAAGAGAAAGTAAATCTTATTGTGTCAGCAAATTATAGTGAACTCAAATATAAGTTACACCTAGAAGTCGCATCAAAAATAGATTCAATGGGCACTTTCTCGAGTATCCCACCTAGGTTTTTATTAGTTGAAGACATTCGATCATACATTCACTGCAATATAGGTGAAATAGGTGATTTTGATATGTATGTCGCATACCAAGAACTCTGTAGTATTGATGGAAAGCTGAAACTAGAGCATAAATAGGTTGAAATGATTGGACTCACTAATGCCCTAAATTTTTTGAAGAATTTAAAAAATGAATGGATTAGGGTTGTACTAAGTCACTATCATGAGGGCACATTTTGGCTAGATAGTCCAATTAAGGTCACAAAGAGAATGATTCATAGGGTTACATGGTATCCTACAACTGATAAAGTTAAAGCATTTTGAAGTTCCTCCTGAGCCAAAGTTGAGAAAAATATAGGCACAACATGGGACGATCGAGCATTGAAGATAGCTTCTATCAAGGATCCAGAAGTTAAGTTTGCAGTGCATGTAATGGGTTATAAGTTCTTTCAGTCAAGTAGACTGAACAATGTACCATGTAGTGATGTGGATATGGCATTCAAAATGATAAAGAAGGGATACCAGTTGGACCTTGCTGAGCTACTCCTGTGATAGGTTGAAGAGAATATGAAAAAAATTCAGTTGGCAAAGTCCAATACCTGTAAGTTTGGATCACTATTGGTGTGTTTATTTTTCTATCTCCAAAAATTCTTTCCTTCTGTCAGTCACATAGTTTGGCCTACCGACAAACTGATTATTTCACAAATTTTTGATTTAATGACAAGTCTAGGAGATAATGTGAACAATGTTGTAGATGAGTACTTTGAGAAATTCAAGATTAAGATGAATCTTCAGAGTAGGATTCCAAGCTCACTGGTCAAGAAATATGAGATGGATATTTGTTTCCTAGTTGACACCACCACACTTTAATCAAAGTTTTTGAGCTAAGAACTAAATGGCTAGCCCCAATGGGATATGAAATGGATCTTGATTTTGGTTTGAAATCAATCGAGGCATTACTGGCTTTACCGAAGGACAAGAAGGCCAAAAGGTTTGGAACCTATGAAGAGGCAAAAACTAGAATCAAAACAAGTCTTGTCATTGGCAAAATAACTAGAAAAGCTAAGAAAATGAAGAAAGTTTTAACTGAATAGTTTGGAGATGAATCTAACTCATTTGATAAGTCACCAGTAGAACCTGCAACCGAAGGTCAGTTATTATTGACTGAAAAAGCACATGATAGTGAGGAAACTGAGTCCAGCAAAGAAAAAGATTCAATATCGATTTCTCCCATCCCAAATCTAAAGAAGAAGTAGTTGCCAGTGTAGTCTGGAGCATGAACAAGGTTAGCAACTGGAGCTTCACCACCTCAGAAATAGGGAATTGGAAAGGTAACAAAAGAAAAAGCAGCTACACCGACCAAAACATATGCAAAAAGAGGAACTAAGGTTGTAGCTGAGGCACCAAAGAAAAGGAGAAGATTTATTAAAGGAAGAGAAGACCTTGAGGACAAAGATGATGACAAAAATTAGTTCAAGGTTGTCAGTAATAAGAATAGAACAATAAATGAATTTGGTTCTGATATAATTGAGCATGGAACACTCACAGATCCAGAACTCAGTTGGTTTGACAACATGTCTACTGATGATTGGAATAAAATTGAGGAAGCATTCATCCAGATGATGATAAGATTTAAATGAGTTCCTTTAGATTTTGGACAACCACTTCCCAAGGCATTATAAGAAACAATAAATCAGAAGTCATCCTATGCCTTGGACACCAAGAAGAAAATGAGGGAACAATCCCTAGTTTAGGTAGCACCAAATTTAACTCTTGATGAAATTAAGGATCTTATGGACACATATGCTAAGAGATTCAAAGTAAAAGGCTGGGATATGTAAGTATTAGATGAAAATCTGGTAGATATTGATGAGTCTGGCCAACTCATCTGGACATCAATTTTTGCAGCTAAAGAATAAGCTGAGAAAAATGCATTTCTTAATTTGTCTAAGAAGAGACAAAGATCAAAAGGAAAAGGTATCTACATAGATGATGGTAATGTAGAAAAGAAGACAAAAGAATTAGATGTATCATTTACTAAGGTGATTGATACAACACTTGTAAATGAAGTTATAACAATTTCACATGATTCACTAGATCGAGTAGAGATCCAAACTAAGGAGAAAAATGATGATGATGTACTCATTGAGGACATTTCAAATGGGGATCCTGATGATAGAGATGAAGATGAAGATGTGAACATTGCACTAGATAATATATAGGATGAAGGTCAATTTACTGAGTCTGCATTCACATCATTACCGGGTGAGCTTCCTATTCTTGTAGAAGTAGTTAAAATTTTATCACAGGAACAACCTGATGGCTCAGACCCCGAGCAACCAAAGGATACAATAGGGGAACAATAAGAAAAGATACCAATTGAAACAAACAAGCCTAAAGAGAAAGAGGCAATAGAGATAGAAACAAAGGATCAAGAGAATCCTAATGTAACCGAGGCCACTCCACCAGACACTACATCAGAGGCTCTGACATAGTCAATCGACACAAAGGTCATCAAGGAGTAGAAAAAGGAAGATACAATGTCACCCAAGAAGGTTACACAAAGTTCTAAGGTAAAGGACATTATACCACTTATAAAAAGTTCACCTCGAGAACCGAAGAATAAGAAGAAGAAAAAGAAAGGAAAAGGGACGATCACATTAGATGAAGTCATAGTTATACCAGATTGTGACCCGAGGACCCTAAACCCCAAGGAATTGAGAAAATATGGGGAGCTATGTACAAGGAAGGCAACACAAGAAAAACTAAGACAAGAATGCAAGAGCAAGGAGATACTTGAAAATGTAAGAGATATCTTACAACAGGTTGTACCAGAGGTACATATAGATGAAGACACTCCGATTATGGACCAACTTGCTACACTTGCTGGAGAAATAAATGCCCTAGCTATAGAAGCAGATAAGAGAATAGAAGAAATGGTAGAATCTAAAATTCAAGACAAGCTGGTAGAGAAAATAAGCCAAGAAGTGGAAATCAACAAGGTAAACTTAATTGAGGTAATCAATGAGATCAAAACTATCACTCAGTTAATAAGTCAAATTTTGATAAAGCTATGCATTGTGGAAACCTTCACTCCTGAGATTAGTGAAAAGATTAAATAGCTTGATAATGAAATCATAGCCAGTGCACAAGTAGCTTTAATCGAGCCACAAGCTTTTGCAAATCACATCTTGAAAGTTCAAGAACTCAAGCGGTTAAGAGCAAATCTCAGGAAATAGGAAGAAAGAGTCAGTGATCAAGTCACAGAATTGCAAATCGAGTTGCTTCCCTACCTAAAAAATTTTGAGAAACACTTTGTCAAAGTGGAAACACTTGTTACAACACCAAAAATTTCTGTGTTGGAGAATATCTTTGACATGCATGCACAAGTTGATCTTGAGCACATTTCTCTCACCAACTTGAAAGAGGAATGGGAAAATCTCTTAGAGTCCTTGAAGAAAACCCATCAACACATTTTTGATAAGCTGTAAGTATACATTTTTGTATTTGGCATTAATATCAAAAAGGGGGATAACAATGTATATGCCAAATATGTAAATAGATGATAAGTATACTACACATTACCGGGAGCATGCACCGAGGGGGAGTATATAAAATTTTGTTTGATAAGTATCTATATATATATGGTGGACATAGAAAATTTTTGAGACATAAGGTCTATATACATTTAAGGTTTTGATACTAATACCAAAGGGGGAGATTGTTATCTTTATTTGAGCATTAAAGATTGTCATTACTACTAAAGACATCGATCGGTTACCTATGCTACTCTAGTCGGTAACTGCAAGAACTTCAAGCTAGTTAGTTAAGTCCTTACACCGAGCACTAGGGAAGTTCTACCAAGCATCTGTGTACACCGATACTGAGCAACAGTAAACACTGAACAGACTGGACACCAAGCACCAGTATAATTACCAAGAAAAATATACAGTGTTTATCGAGGAAGACATAAAATAGCATAGTAATCAGGAATGGCACATTTATCTATGCAAATGGTTACAACAAAATCACAAAATGTTTTACCAAGATCAAGGATCATTTATTGTAAGATTCCATCATTAATTGCGATGATGATCTTTTTGTAATTGTTAAATCTTAGGGTTTTTCTCTAAGATATTGTAACCTAATTTTGTTAAGCGGCAAAAAGTAGTATACTATATAAATGTAATTTCATGTTATTTTTGTATGCATGAGAGAGAAGCTTGATAAGGAAGTTATGAACAAGAAAAGAAGTTCTTGAAGCATTAGCCAACTTTAGGAATATTAGTTATTAGACAAAAGCAAAATAGAATACAGAGACATTCAAATTTAGCAGAATCAGACAAGGCTACCGAGCAGTTCAGAGAAGAGATCTTCACATGAAAAGGTGATATCTATTTAATATTTTATGGATCTATATTAGACAAGGTTGATTTTTCATTAGAAGATATATTCCTATTATTTTCTAATCATTGTAACAGAGTTTGGTAAAATCTCTTAACAGAGTAGACCTAACAGTCTTTTTGTAAAATCTCTTAACATAGTAGACCTAACAGTCTTTTTTTAAATCTCTTAACCGAGTGCAAAATCAAGTAGTGTTGTTAAAATCCTATCACTAGTTAGATCTAACTGATCTAAAATGTTACTCCTAATAGGGTAAGGTCACTAGAAGTGATCACCACTTGTAGCCCTAATAGGAAAACCTTTTCTATCTGCAATAGTAAAGAATTTGTGGGTGTCATCCCCACCGTAGTTTTTACCTTCTAACAAGGGTTTCTACATTACCAAAATACTTGTGTTATGTGATGGTTATATTGTTGATTTCATGCTATTTACCTTTGATAGTTAAATGAATGAATGATGCAAGCAATTGATTCAAGTTATATATTAAGGTTACTATTGTTTGTTGTTTAAGGTTTATGAGTTAAAAGTTTTTGTGGGCACTGATTCACCCCTCCCCTCTCAATACCCTATCTCTCCAATCCAAAATAACCATGCATCTTCATTTTTCAATAGTAAACAAGAAGTCCTAGCATTGTCAAGATAAAACAAGTTACCTTTTGATTGTCCTCTTGTTTTGACAAGCTTTCCACTTTCATCATAGATTCTCACCTTCTTTCTTTCAAATGCCACTCGGTGACCTGAGTTGTTAAGCTGTGCTACACTTAGAAAATTTTAATTTAGTCCTTTTATCCAATAAACATTTAATGATCCTTTTCCTTTAACCATACAAGGTGTATCATTACCCATTTTTACTAATCCTCTATTATAATGCTCAAGATGATCAAACTTATCTTCATCACCAATCATGTGATGTGTACAACCACTATCAATGATCCAAGTATCATTTTTACTAACTTTAGAAATGAGTTTTGTTTCTACATACCTTTCCTCCTCTTCATAATCATCTTTCATTGCAACAAACACTACCTCAACATCATCATCAGTGTCAGTGTCGATGTCCTCATCTTCAACCAAATAACATGCCTTTTTGCCCTTATCTTTGTGATCTCATTTATTTCTATTTTAGTGTCGGTAACCTCTATTGTTTCTTCTTCCATAGCTTCCATCACCATATTGGTCTTGGTCTTTATCTTCCTCTTTCCTATTGGGACATCTAGCAGAAATATGGCCAACTTTTTTACAATTAAAACAAGCTAAAGGTAAATTTCCCTTATATCTACCTTTACCTTAGACAATCTTTGGGCCATAAGAGCTTCAAGTTCATCAAGCTCATCACCAGTATTACTATCACTATCATTTTTTATATTATGCCTACTGCTAGATTTACCGATCTTCGGAGAAGACATAAAAGTAGAATCAATAGACGGTACAACACTTATCAAAATTGTTCAACTCAAAGGTTGTTAACTTACCAATCAGACTATCAAGAGTAAGATTTCTACTAGGTGAAGACCTCATTTCATGTATAGTAGATATTCTGATTGCATATGCAGGAAACAAGGTTTCTTAGAATCTAACTTACCACCGTATCTTCATCAATGACACCACCAGCTCCTCAGATAGCATTGACTACCTCTTTGATTCAATTTGTATATTGTGTAATGTTTTCTCCTTAATTTTCATATCATCAAATCTACCTCTTAAGCTTTCAGCTTTAGGTCTCTTCACATTTACATCACCACCATAGACTTGAGCAAGTTTATTCCACATTTTCTTTGCAGTAGTGCAAGTCTTGACATCCTCAAATTCAACATTAGATAGAGAAGTAGAAATCTCTATCATAGTAATGTTGTGTTCATGTCGGTCTCTCAACTAATCAAGAGTTAAAGGTCCAGTCGACAGTTGTATGTAGCCATTGTCCAGTAAGGTTATAGCAGAATCACCAATTCTAGATATGTGAACTCTCATCTGACTTTTCCATATAGTAAAGTTGTCCTTATTTAGCTTCAACACTTCCCTCTTATAAATCTTGTAATCTTTTTGTTGAAGTCCTTAAAACTCTATTCCAAGAAACCAATGCTCTGATACCAATTGTTAGAATAACTAAGAGGGGGTGAATCAGTTAGACCAGTTATCCTATAGTCCCAAATAAAAATATGTAACTCTCAAAATAATTTCAATAAATTATGTAGCTCGGTAACATAAACTATTAAATTATCTGTGCCTTTTACTGATTACCAGTTAATTAACTCACTATGATTACCGACCAAATAAAATATGTAGTATGTAAAGTATGACAATAAAATAATCATCACAGAAACACATAACACAATGATTTAATGTGGAAACCCTTCTAAGGGAAAAACCACCTGTGACCGGCAACCCAAAATAATTTTCACTCTTTTGAAGTGAGCTCGATGAAGAGCCAACCCTGTTAAAGGTTACAAACACACTATTACATGTGACTTTGTTAGAGGATTTAAGACTAATAGTTAACTTTTGACCAGAATTCACTATGGGGTCAATAAGATAACAATGTACATTCCTTGAATGACATAGGGGCATAACATAAGATGGTTAAGTCCACTCGGTTAGGAGATTTTTTGTATCAATGGTTAAACTAAAACAATAGTTGATCTGATTACAATACAACTTAATTTCCAAATGTTCTGATCTATTATAAGGCCATACAAATCCTCTGATCAATATTTCAATTCACTTCCTCAACTTACTTTCACTCGGTAATAGCTCTCTAACGCTCGGTACTATTTTGCAGTCTGGTTCTCCTTCAACTAGTCTGATCAACCATGCATGAAACTGTATTCACATGAAATCTCTATAGTCTTCTTTCTTCTAGCATAGTTTTAATAAAGAAAATCATATCTCTTATATAGACAGATAAACCATTTTCATATCAACCATCATATTTTTCCACTTATCCTTCTTCATTGATTTTTCCTCTTAAACCTTCCTCGGCAATTGTGTTAATAACACATTTCAATTCCATCCTTTAGATCTTCTCTAAATTTTGTTAGCCATGGATCTCATAACAAACTTTATCCTAAATCTCAAAATCATAACAATTGCCAGCTTATCATTTTCTGTCAGCTAAACTAAGCATTTAATACTTTCATCCATACTCGGTTAACAAAGAAATGCGTCGGTGAATACAAGCTTGGTTAATACTATCACTCGGCATACACTACACTAGATAGGTGTATACTGAAGTCTTCATTTACCGACCACATTGTCTTGTAAATTTTTTTTTCCTTCTTCATAATATATTAATGCAACATAATCAAGTTAGCAATATGAGATCATAGACTCATCAATAAGGTACCCAAAGTATTCTTTATCCTCATCTGTCATATCCATCTTTCTTCATGTAGATATCTCAATTCTTCATCTTTTCTCTCTTTTTACAGATGTTCATATATTTGTAACTAACATGATAAGTACTATCAAAACTAGTTGACATCAATGACAACATAATGACCGATTCAATTATCTTACATATCATTTTAGTAACTCAGTGATCTCTAATCACTAATCTTCAAGTCATTCAGGTATTCAATCAATTGTAGTTCATCAGAGGACCTTGTTCTTTCTCTTTTTGGTGCTTCTACTTGTTTTCTCTTCCCTATGGCCTTGAACAATGTAGATTGAATATCTTTGTTGGACTCCATATCCTCTTTATCATGTTCAATGTTCCCAATTAATAAATGTTCCTTAGTTTCCTCTTCAACTAGATTAGCTTCAGATGCATCAACTTCTTCTACTTCATCACCAAAATGTTTTACCAAGGTATCCATCATATTATTGGATTTTTTACTTACCTTTACTCTGACTAAATCCATCTTAATTCTTAATTTGGCCTCTTCATAGGTACCAAACCTAGTTTCCTATGGATCTTTGGGCTCAACCAATAATGTCTATATTGACTTGGAAGCTTGGTCAATATCTAATTCATAGCCCATAGGGGGTAACCAAGAAGTCCTTGGTTCAACCACCTTGATTAGAGTGGTGTCGATGTCCACTAGGAAGAACATATCATCCTTATGTTGTTCAACCAGCTGACTTGGTATCCTCATCCTTTGATGCATTCTTTCCTTAAATTTCTCAAAATAAACATCCATTACACCAACAAAATTTTGACCCAAACTTTGAATAAACTCACTAATTTTCATAATGATGGGTCGGTTGACATCCCAGTCAACATTACCAAATGAGGGAAAGAAGTTTTGCACATAGAAAAATATAAAAATTTGTAGGGAACCAAACTTACAGGTATTTGACTTTGTTGTCCTTATGGTCCTCATATTTTCTTCCAATTGTTTCAGTAGTAGCTCCGCTAGGTCATATTGGAAACCTTTCTTCACAATGTTGTGAGAGATGTCCACGGCTCCACACGGTACACTGTTCGACCTGCTTGAATGAAATATCTTATAACCAACTGTATAAGCATTGAACCTTGTCTCGAGATCAACAATTGTGTTGACTCTCATACTTCTGCCATCTCATTCTACTCTAATTAACTTCTTAATCTTAGTTCTCAGTGCACTCCTTATAGATTTTTACTTTTTTGGTAATAGGGTAACTGGTGACTGCATGTATAATATCCCTTGTTATTTTTACCAGTTCATCTAGCCATAAATTTCCTTCATGCACTTGAATCAATACAACCCTAATCCATTATACCTTGAACTCTCTCAAGAAATATAGGGCATTCATTAAACCCTTCATCTCCAAGTGTTTATGCTCATCCTTGAGCTTACCATCAACACTCAGCTCCTGGAAGGTGGATTGAAGCTCAAAATCCCCTATTTCACCAATTTTTCCATGGATGTATGCATGAATATGTTGGACCAACAAAATCCTAGGTGGAATACTTGAAAATGCATCAGTTTGGTCAATCTGTGATGCAATCTCAGGGTGTAACTTATATTTTGGCTCATCACTAGTTGCAGAATTGATCAGGTTGACCTTCTTATCACTCCCAAACTTGGATTTCATAACCTTGGATGAGGATGCCATCATTTATGATATTTAGGGCTTCACAAATATACTATTAAAATAACTCAGTGGATGTGGACCTTACTTTTGATTGTGAATAACTTTCTCAGAAATTCTTCAAATCTCCGCTAAAACGCTCTAGAATTTCTTCACTCAAATATTCTCAAGTCTCTCTGGTTCTTCATAATTGTCATGTGAAAAAAATGACTAAGTCCATCATGTATTTATACCCAAAAAATCATTTCCTGTTCAAACTTTTGCATTTAATGCTTTACCTACCACACCTCGATAAACATAGTTGCGCTTAGTTTACACTTTAAAAGATCTTAACTCAGCTAACATTTAGATATTACTCATTTGATACGATGACTCAGTTAACATTTCCAATATTCACCGACTAGCAGACATTTAATTGGTCATAATTTTATCAACTGTACACAATTTAAGTTCTAAACATGTAATCCCATAGTGCATCTTATTTCATGCGTATTTGGTATGAATTCACTAGATATAAGGAACTATTTATAAGATATAACCAATTTGAAATTCAATTCCATACATACCCTTTTTGATTTAGGTGGAGGTGGTGATATCACCTTGTAATGCCCAAAATAATCAGACAAAAACACAACTACAAATTTTTTTTGAAACAAACTATAACATACACCTAGGTCAACAAGGTTGCACAAAAGCCCTTCGACGCAAAGCTTTGGGATCGTAAGCTCGCTTGGGTGGGTCACCCAATGACACTCAGGGGGCCATGAGGCAAGTGCTAGCATGCCTCTATCCCCTACATGGTAGAAGTCATTAGGCGATGAGGAAGGATAAATAAGTTTTAAAGGAAGTATCATATCCCTATGGTTTTGTGAAGTACAAGGATATTACAGTCTAACCCTAAGAATTCTCAAGTAGAGATTTAATTCGCTAAGGGATAAATTAATTAGAATTAACAATTCAAATAATAACCTAGCTATTACTCAGATAACCTAAATTCCCTACTCAGATTAATAATCCTTAAGGTTAACTAATCCATTAACTAAGGTTACTATTGTTAATTAATACATTGAAATATCTTTCCTCACATTTATTCGTATAAAAATTTGTGTAGAAAATAAGGTTAGGTTTACTATGAAAGTTTTTAGCCAAAATAATAATAATAATAAAAATAAAGAACATTTATAAAAATATCCAACTTACTGATAATAATTTTCTTATTTTAAAAAATTTCTGAGAACAAATCCATAACTTAATTTTAATAATGATAATTATATATAAACGAAGGGGAAAAATTTAACCATATCTAATAACTCAAATACTACTAACAAAATAAGCTGTAATAATTTCTAAAATATTTCTCCCATAAATAAATCACTAACCAATATGAAAATATATTAACATTTTAACAAATTCAATTCTTTACTAACAAAATGAGAATATATTTACATTTCAACAAATCCAATTTTTTTACTAACAAAATGAAATTACAAACACAACTCATACCGTAAGTAAACTCATAAGAGAAAAAACAAAACTACTTAAAACAAATAATATAATAATGAATGGGCCCTCCAAACCCTAATTTGAAATTAGGGTTTGGGGCCCTAAATAAAACTTCTCCTAACCCTAAATCTCTCTTATTGTTTCTTTGTTTTAGTTTGTGGGTGCAGGTCTGAGGAAGAAAGAAGAGTTGAATTGTGTTGTGCATCTCACAGTGTGTGAGGACCAGCATAGCTAGAGACCTCTTAAGTCATAAGAGAGACTCTATTTATATTACAAAAGACACCCAACATGTTGGTTCGAATGAGGGTAATACTCATTTTATCTTTGGATGAAATCTACCCAGATCTGTTACACAGATCAAATGAAAATTGGCTCTCTTTCTTATCAGTATTACTGCATTTTTTTTTGTATACATCATAGACATTTTCTTTTTCTTTTTTTGGTTCGAATAAGCAGAGACTAACATCTCTGTACAACTCCATGTATTAAGTTCTATTTATTTGTGCTGGGCGAATTTTCTTTTTTTTAAAAATAAAACAATAACTATTTATATGTTATTTTTTTGGGGGGGTTTTATTAAACCCTAGCTGTGGTATCCTTAGTGGCAAGGCCATGACATTGTTGTAGTCACTGCCATGACTATTGTAATGACAAAGACCTCGGTCTCTGTCGTGACAGCAGTCACGGCAGAGACTCCTGCACTCGCGCGGGGGCAAGGAAAAAAACAAAGGGGCTTCAGCCCTAAACTCTGCGCCACCACTAGTGGGTGATTGGGGGGGGGGGGGGGCTGTGCTCCCACACCCATGGGTGTGAGGGCACAGTTCCTCTGTGTGCATACAAGGCACGGAGGTGGGGGTTTTTGGCAAGGCCGAGCCCCCAAAATTTTTTTTTGCTAAAATTTCATTTGTTTCATTATTTCGATTTACATTGCAATATCAATAATATAATATTATCTATTATTTACTATACATTATGTAATGTATAGTATATAATATATAATATTATTTGATATATTATAATATTTTCATTTATATATAAAACAATTTGTATAATATTATTATATATAATATGTATTATACATTATCATATGTATAATATATATTATATATTTTTTATATTATAATTTTGCAGATGTTAAAACAGTGATACGGTATTATAAAATTGGGCCTCTCTTTAATAGTATAATATATATAAGAATTATGAAACCAAATAAATAATTTCCAGATTGAAAGCATATGAAATGAAATGAAATTTAAGGATGAAGATAGGATATGATCAACTGTTTTAAATATAAATATCTATATAGTGTTAAACTATATATGTGTATATGTCTATTTGTTACAAAGTACTATTGGAATTCTATACTAATAGTTCATTTTATACAGAAGGTTTAGGATAACAAAATTAACTTCTTATCCCTTCTATAATGCATACATGCACAGCAAAATGTTCAACTATTAAGTGATATTTATATTTTATTTTTTTAAGTTTAAGGTTTCAGTCTGTCTTGAACAAACATTTATACACTGTGATGCCTTCTAAGTTTGATTTGTTATTCTGTAACAACAAACATTTCACCATATATTCTAATTCAAAAGACAGGTAATAAAATTTTACTGACTAAGTAAGTACATAAATAACAAAATTAATAGCATTAACAGTAGTATTCTTTTGACTTAGTTAAAAAGCACTTCATAGATGAAACGGAAAATTATCATTTATTAACTATCAAGCCAGACTAGCAGTTTTCTGTACATAACCATTTTCCTTCTACATATTTATTGATAAACTAATTTGGTAAGTAAGTTTACTGCTACATGGATTTCAACCTTTTTTGGATAATAAAACAAATTAACACTTCCAAATTTATATCTAATCCACTTAACTATAGAATAGAGAATTGAATTTAGATTAAAAACTAATTGTTGCAGAGACTAAAAAAAAGTTACAGTTTGAAACAATTGCATTTACAATGGCTAAACAGAGAACTAATAAATCTAGTCCAAATTCTAGCTCACATATATTACAATTTATTTGAACATGAAGGAAAAAAGTATAGAGCAGAATTCTCTCATCCAATTACATTTATAACCAGTCTCTTAGGAGTCTCAATTTGAACTTTATCCTTCATATTTTGAAACTGTCTCTTCAAGCCAAGAACTACACCTGCAACACAAGACTCTTTCACATGGCCATGGAGGCTCACCTCCCAGCCTAGGCCATTACATGGCCACCCTCGAGCTTGGGGAAACAAGTATAGAATAGGATACACTCAAACAACACAAACATAAACATTTAACATAAATTTGGAATATAGATTTTTCACATTATACTCCCTTCCCAAGCCTGCATAAAGACTCATACATAGAGTCCATTTAATGGGCGAAGGTGGAATCTTCCTTATGGAGACACCTATCTTATAATAAACAACATTGTAGAAAATATTACTAGCCTTCACAAGGCCCTTCCAACCCAAACAGTTCAAATCCATGAGCAACAACAACACCCTTATGGCCCCCAAACACCCTTATGACCCCCAAACAGCATAAGAAGGTTCTCATGGTTGCCCATACAACCATGCACTCATACAAAAGGAAATCCCAACTTAGGCCCTTCACCCCAAGTCCTCCTCTAATCCTCCCAAGGATGAGGAGTGAACTTGCACACCCATAAACATGAACAATTCAAGAAAAGAACAAGTTGAAAACAAATTGACAAAAGAAACCAACAATACAAGATTCACACAAGGAATTACAAATTGCAAAACTCTCACATAGTACAATTCTTTAAAGCATATTCAAAGTAATAACAAGTTAGAAACCACCAACCTCCTCCTAAGCCAAGGCTGAATTGAGAGTTGAAGATGAGCTTCCCTTGTCACCAAGCTTTCTATTCTCAAATCCACTAGACAAAAACTCCCTAGATCTCCTCCTACTCCCTCTCAAACTAGCATAGACAAAAATGAACTAGTGTTTCTTTTTTCTAAGTCTTTCTCCCCTTAAGTCTTTCCCCAAAACATTCTTCTCTCATCTCCCTTCCCAAAACTATTAAGTTTCTAGATCTAAGACAAAATGACACTTGCCCCTCTCTAAGGTTTGGGATGAATTTCCACATATGAAAACAAGAGATATCTTAGGGAACATTTCAATTTTCGTGCATATAAAAAATGACACATTTGAAGAGGCATATAAGTGGCCTAGGAAGATGAAAATAGAAGAATTAAGCCCCCCAACCCATGTACTAACCTTGGGGCACTAAAATTCAGCCTAAACCTCACCCTAGGACTCCACAAAACCTCTCAAAATTCCCAATTAATCATGCATCCGAAAATGGAGTTTTAGTTTCAACAGTTCTTGGTCCCTTAAACTACCTACCTAGCTTAGGAATGCACAAGACTAACTAAGGAGAGGGTGGGGTCCATACTCCACTCAACATGCCACTTCATCAACATGGTGTCAAGTGAAACCTCACTAAAACACACATCACAAACACATGTGGCATGCCTTGTTTGCAAAGCATTTATACATTTACACAAAGATAAAAATTTACTTACAACATATATTTCAAACATTGTCAACCATATACACATAGGCATCATGTTTATGAAAGAAATCATGATACGATGAGGTCATACTCTTCTAGAGTCGACCTTGGTTTTCAACTGATTGCATTTAGATCCTATCTTGTTTCCCCGACTTACAACCATGGCCATGTCCATGCATGCTCAAACTTGAAGTCAGTACATTATAAAATCTTGCATCAATAATCATTTCAAAAATAAATTAATAACATCTAAACTAGACAATACATATATATCTACAAACATTACATATTCCACATAAGCATGTAATCCTAAACTTATCATTGAACCATGATTCCATCAATGATCATTATACTAAAAGATAACATAACAAATGCAAAATTCATGTATCATAGATAATCATGGTATCAAAATGAGCATATATAAAGAGTACGACTAACGTGATCATCATAAAAATTTATAACAAACAACTCATAAGGTCCAAATGATAGCATATATAAACCACAATAGATCAAATTTCTATACTCAAGGTATCATCCTGATGAATCAAATGTCAAAATGAAATTTGAACTCGGATGGGTCGGGATAGGACCTCACAAACCTAACCCAATGGATGAGGTGTCACCGACTGCAGTGCTTTCTCCAGCATTGTCATTTGATGTTTTTCTCCATATTTGATTCCTTATCCTCATGATTTCTTCAATTGTATTTCCATTTGTATTTGTATGTGTCCCTGGTGCTTGATCTCTACAATCCTTTCTTAGGTGACTGACCTTGTGACAGTGTAAACATGTTATACCAGTATTTGTCTAATTACGTGATCTTCCTCTCTAGTTCTTTCTCATGCAATTTTATGTTATATGTCCATACCTGCCACATGGTGTGAAATTAACCTATGTGTTGTAATCCCAAGTATATGCATTACCTTTCCTTCTCGGTTGATATGTTTTGTTTTGTTCTTTCTGTGTCTAGACTTGCTTCATCTTTGTCTTGCATTCTTCTGACATGTGTCTATGCATGGAAAGTGTGACAATGTTTGTCCATGTAAGGTTTCTTGGGTGTCCTATTCAACTTTGATTTGCACTCATGTGCCTGATGTCCATACTTATTACAATTATAGCAATAACCATTAAACTTAGAACTGGATTTAGGAATAGATTTTTCTCTCTGGTAAATATTTGATGTGTTGCCTAGTTTTACACAATGATAACATGATAGCTTCTTTGGCCTTGGATTAGTATAGGCATTCTTCTGTTCAACTTGTCTTGATGATTCTCCCTCCTTGGTGTAGCCTAAACCAGTTGTGTTATCAAGTCTTTTTTGACTTATCAGAAATTCATCCATTCTTTTATTACTATCTTAAGCTTTCTTGATCATCTCATTATGTTGTTAATGCATTTTTACCTCATTCTTCAATCTTTCATTTTCCTCTCTTAATTTACAGATGTCTTCTAGTTTCCTTGTAAGCTTAGTGTTTACTCAGTTGAGTTCCTGACTTATGACAACCATTTGATTGGAGATTTCAAAGTGATACTCAGTGAGTCTTAGTATCTTAGATTCCTTCTCTTGTAGCTTATCAATCATTTGTCTCCTATCTTCAATAGCTAAGTTTCTTTCTTGTTCTTTTTGCCTTGCATTGTTCATGACATCAAACATCCTAACCATTTGTGTCCCTTGACTGATCTGCAAAGCTTTCACTTGTTTAGTAAGATGTAGATTCTTTTCAGATAGATTTGATATGGTTCCTTTAGATACATCAGATATGAGACCAAATCCAAATCTAGATACCTCAAATGGATCATCTATCTCTTCTTCATGATAATCAGTCTCATTATACCAAATTTGTATATCCTTCCTTCTGATTAGTAACTTATTCAATTCTTCTTTGGCTTCCTTGAATTGTTCAATAAAGATTTGCATATGCAATCTTTGATTCTCAATAGTCTTATCCAACTTATATCTTTCCATCCTCAGATATTTTCCTCTTTAGTGATTAAACTTTCTTAATAAGAGATCTAGCTCTGATACCAATTTTTGAGATTATGGAAAGATAAGTACTAAGAGGGAAGGGGTGAATCAGTACCTTCAAGACTTTTAAGACTAAAACTTTTTAGTAGTAGCTAGATTTTAACCAATTGAAAAATGTAATTTTCATGTAATCTAAAAAATAAACCATTTATGAAACTTCAAACTCATAACACAAATATTTTGGTATCACATAAACCCTTGTAAGAAGGTAAAAATTATGGTGGGGATGACACCCACAAATCTTCACTACTGTAGTAACACAATATGTTGGTTAAGGCTACAATTTGTGATCACTTCTGATGATCTTACCCTATTAGGAGCAACAATTAGATTGACTAGATCTACCTGGTTAGAGGATTTTAACACAATATATGTGTGTACTCAGTTAAGAGATTTAAACAAGAACTGTTAAGTCCACTCTATTAAGATATTTTGGATCTGCTACAATGGTTAAAAGGTAATAGTAAATGTATCTATGAATAGAAACTTAATATTGCCTGATTCATATTTGTGAAATATCAAATAGATATCACTTCATAGTGATGTATGTGTCCTTCACTTCTTCTTGGTAGCCTTGTGTATGTTACAAAAAACTAAATCCTTCTTTCAAACCTTCTGTTAAAAACCCTTTGTCTGATATTATGATGTCCTTAGTGTGGCTACTCCTTCATGATACATGTTCATAATAACATCTTTACAAATTTTATATCAAAATAACTTGACCTAATTAGGGTTTACAATATCTTAGAAAACCTAAGATCAATGGTGTAACAAAATAACCCAGATCCAACATTACATAGGAATCATTAGTAATTTAATGATTACATCCATAGTTAATTCTGTCTCGATCTTGGTAAACCATTTTACTGATCGGTGTGAACGTTTGCATAGATGTTTGTGCCATTTTAGATTATTATGTTATTTCTTGGTTTATTTGGTAATAACTACATTCTTCATTCGGTAAATTACTGGTGCTCAGTTCATATGAATTCTTGGTGATCATTATACTCGGTACTCGGTAATTGTCTGTCGCTCAGTGAGAGTACTCGAAACCCTTGTTTGGTTAACTCAGAGATCTTCCTTGTTTCTTTCTTGGTGTGTAGGATTTATGTGGTTGACCGATTGTCTTGGTTGTCTCCTTTATTGACTGAATAATTGATTGATACTAATGAAAATCCTTTAATGCTCAAATAGGAGTAACATAAAATTTTTCCCCCTATTGCTAGATTATAAGGAGTAAGGATATTTCTTGCATATGCTCCTTACAAAGGATTTAAAGTTTATCAAATGGATGTTAAATCTTCATTTCTGAATGGTATTCTTGAAGAAGAAGTCTACATTGAACAACCTGATAAATTTGTTGACAAGAACAATAAGAACATGGTCTACAAATTGAATAAAGCTTTGTATGGATTGAAGTAGGGTCCCCAAGCATGGTATGAAAGTTTTCACACTTATTTAGTTAAGATTGGATTTGAAAGGACAATTAATAAAAACAATTTATACATTAAATTTGATAAATTTGATGAAATTTTGATTGCTGAGATATTTGTTGATGACATTATATTTGGTGGTAATGAGATAATGTCTGACATTATATTTGGTGGTAATGAGATAATGTCTAAGTCTTTTGCTGAGGAAATGAGAAAGGAATTTGAGATGTCTATGATTGGAGAGATCAAATTCTTTATTGGACTTCAAATACAACAAGTTAAGGATGAGATCTACATCACTCAATCTAAATATATCAGTGAGATCCTAAAAACATTCAATATGGAAGACTCTAAATTGGTTGGAATACCAATGGCTACTGGTTGTAAATTATGAAAAAAAGATGATAGAAAGGAAGTGAATGAAACAATTTAGTGATCCATGATTGGTAAGTTACAATATGTTGTCCACAATAGACCTAACATTGCACATTCAGTTGGTATTGTTGAAAGGTTTTCAAAAAACCCCAAGGAACCACAATTGTCTATAGTTAAGAGGATATTTAGATATTTGAAAGGGACTGAATATTTTAGTCTATTATACACAAGAGGAGGAAATTTTGATCTTAAGGTATATAATGATGCTAATTGGGAAAGAAATTTTGATGATAGGAAAAGAACTAGTGGCAGAGCTTTCTTCTTAGGAGAAAAGCTAGTGACATGGTTAATCAAGAAACAAAGCTGTATTTCGTAATCTACTGCTGAAGCTAAGTATGTGACAACATCTATGAATTGTTCTAATATTGTATGGATTACTGATCCTATTAAAATTTATCATGATAATACTATTGATATTAATATATCAAAGAATTTGGTGATACATTCTAAGACAAAGTATATATATATTAAGTATCACTACTTGAGAGAGAAAGTTCAGGATACACATGTGACATTGGAGTATGTGAATTCTAAGGAGTAGATAGATGATATACTTACTAAACCATTACCGAAGGATGATTTTGAGTATCTCTGAGGTAAGTTAGGGGTTCTTCTCCTATCCAATGTATATTAAGGAAAGATGCATGTTGCATCAATTCAAGGACTCAATAGAATATCTATCTTGTGAGTTGATGCTAGTATTTCACTCTTTAGGTGAAGCCTAAAGTTGTGAAAAAGGAAAGTTATGACTGTAATAAAAATCTATGCATATGAGGTATATCTGAGATGTTTATGTTTCTTTGGCATGGTTGTCAAAGAGGGAGAATATTAGAATGAAAAATTCAATTGATAGAAGAAAGTTATTGTATATAGTGAGATAGTAATTGATGACATATTATCATGAGGGAGATGAACATATGGGAGAAGATTACTAAAGAGAAGATGTTTACTAAAAGAGGGAGAGTAATGAAGAAAATCAGAAAGAAAAAAATAATGAGATGAGTATAACAGGGAGATGAATAGAGATGAATTAGAATGGAAAGTGTTACTGACAAAAATAGGAAGACTACAGATGGAAGATCAGAAAAGAGAAGTTATTACTCAAAGGGAGTACAAAATATGAATGATAGTGAAGTGTACCATCATCAATTGAACACTGAATTTGTTATTGTTTCTATCAATGCCAAAGAGGAAGATTGTTACCATAATTGATAATAATTTTGATGATTGATTATCTAATGGATATGATGATGAAGACTGACCAAGATTAGAGGTATAAATGGTGATAATATAAAGGTTAGATCAGTTATAATCTTGTCATTGATTCCAAGCAATTTTTCTAATTTATATTATGTTTCCATATCATTCGATAATGATATAAGATGAATGAGTTAAGGAGAAGAAGAAATAAGAAGATGAGAAGTTGTAGAACTTAAATGGGGAACTGATATAGATTAGACAATGATTTGATTATGTTGATATAATTATTTTCTACCTAACATATGATTATGTTAAGTCGGTAAAGCATGAAGATAAAGATTTGACAACTTGGTAAGATAAGTTGTTTTGGCTACTGAGCAAGAAAAGTCACCTGGTAAGGTAAAGAGAAAAAGATAGGTCACTCAGTAAAGAATAAAGGTTTAGGCACTGAGTAGTTAACCAAAATTCTAAGTGAAAAACACCTAGCAAGGAAAAGATATTAAATATAGATGGAATAAACATTTAATGTTTAGTTATGATAAGTTGGATGATCATGATGATGAGGAGAGTTAGTTACAGAGATCTACGGTTATGAAAATTATAGATGAAGATACATGGAAAGATCTAAGTGGAAAAAAGAGATGGAAAAAGTTCCTAGAAAAGCTCAAGTTCCTAGGTGAAAAGGAAATGTGTTACTGAGATTTGATTTCAAGGTATAATAAAATGACCGGTTAAGATTAATTGAAGGAAAAAATAATAGATGAGATTAAGAGGCAAAAATTGTCTATATAAATGATGATCTTATATGGACAAATGGATGGTAAATTGAATAGTTGAAGGGTTACTGACTATTGTAGAGAGGAAGGAATAGAGAGATTCTGAGCGGGAAAATAGTGATTTGATGAAGTGTTGATGCTAGTGGAAGATGAAGAATTTAAGTGAAAATTGAAGAGCACACAAGGATCTGATTGAGCAAATATAGTTGCACATCTACATGTCATTTTTATTAATTTTTCTTACTAGCATTTGTAATATAGAAATTTCTTAACAAAGTGGGCTTAATAGTCTTATTGTAAATCCTTGAGAAAGGTGACATTCTAGAAGAGTGTTTAAAGCCCTCTAACAAGGACACTCCTAATATGGTAAAGATCCCAACATATATGAGGTAAATCTCTTTACTGGGTCACACCTAACAATGTGTTTTGTAATCTTTAACTAGATTTTCTCTTAACCGGGCATACTTCAGAAGAGTATATTTCTTAGTGGGTGACAATTTACACAGTGATTTTTCCCATAGCTAGGTTTCCATGTTAAATATTGGTGTTACACATTGTGAATAATTTATGAGTATTTTTTATTGATAGTTATATTTTATTTATTATTGTCGGTAAATAGTGAACTACGTAGTTATCGAGCTACTACCGAGTTAATCAGATAAAATAATTTTAATGTATTTGTGATTAGGATTACCAACTCACCCCCCCTCTCCGTAATCCAAAATATGTGTCTATGTTGTTGAAATAGTTTGGCCATTGAATTTTGACGTATTGTTGATGCTATCTGATTCCAAGAAAAAAGGTAGCTTGTCTAAGACTACTCTGTCTCATTTCAAGCGTTTCATCCCTTGTCTATGAAAACATGATTTTTGAAAAAAAAATGGTTTGTTGTCGGACTGATTGATAGATAAGATAGTTTGGGTAGTGTAGCCGAGGACCTACTGACTAGTTTGACTATTTTGACTTGGTTATACTGAAGCTCAGACTTGTTGTTTGACATCATTTAATACTTGTTTTGAAATGCAAAAGAATTGGTTTTATGTACAAAGGATATTTAACGTAGGATTTTGTTGGTTTTTTTATTTTTTTGGTCCACCATAATGTTTTTATGTTTGGAATCTAGGTATGTGGGGCATATCACATAATTGAATGCCCTTATCATAGACACTCCAAACATGGTCACCCCAGATCGATGTTTTATTTTTTTGTTATGTTTTTGAAAAATTTTGAAGGTCTTTTGCAAATGTTTTTGGAGTTTATATGACGATTTTGCATTATTTTTGATATTTTCATATTTATTTTGAATGTTTTTGTTTCTTTGATGTTTTTTTGATGTTTTGGTTTTTTTTTTCAGAAATTTTTGTTATATTTTTATTTTATTTTTTATGACATTTTAAATCACTAAATGAGGTGAAAGTAATATGTCTAGATATATTTTAAAACATGATTGTATTTATTTTCCCTAGTATTTAGCAAGGCATGGAAAACTATGAATGGATGGATGAGTTGATGGAATGACAACAAATAGTTAAAAAATGGAATTAGAGTTGATTTGGATGCAAATACTATCTCACAATGGGATAACATGTTTACCCAAGCCAAGGGACTGGATATGGTGGCTATGTATGAAATGGAATAACACATTTAATGACATGGGATCTATGGGGAATGGAAATGTCAAGAAACTTCTAAAAATATGCTCTTCATTTTTTAATGTCTTTAATTTTGAGCAAGACCAAGAAAATGATTTGGGAATAGGCAATATGAAACATGAAAATGGATGACAAAAGTAAGGGATGGACAAGACAAAGGATTATTGTAGGGTGTGGATAAAGTGAAGAAAAAAGGATGTATGAAGCCTTGCCAAGATCAAAAATGGAAAAAAGTGATATGGATGGATGTAGGACTATGAAGGATGTGATAGGTAGGATTGCATGAATGAAACTTGTCCCCAGCTGTAGAGGGTAATGGATTACACATGACACATTTTTGCCAAGTTTTCATCACGGTACTTTTCCAAGGTGCCAAAAGAAGTGGTTTTCACTCTAGGATGAATTATTTTTCTTGATTTATATTTTTTTGTGTCATACAAGGAGCTTGTTTTCCAGGTTTTCAGCAAGATAACTTTTTTTTTGACATTTTTGGAAGACAATGGACATAGGAAATGACATAAAGGAAGGAATCACGCATCTTATTCTTTGGATAGTATTCCTAAAGGATGTGCTATAATGGACCATGGATGTTGAAAGTATACTTAAAGATGTTGATAGGGTAACAAAAAAAGGGGATGAAATAGACAAAAATATGGACCAGGGTAGGAGTTTTTGCATAAGATTGGATAAGTGAGATGGATGGATGGAAAATAGGCATTGGATAATGAATGAGGTGTTGGAAGACTTGTATGGGTGGATGGAAATGTTGGAAATATCATCATTGGAAAATATCTTGAGGGGTGGTGGAGTGATAGAAAGAAAATGGATGGAGTAGGTGATGGAGTATCTAAGGTATTGGATTTTGGATATAGGGACCCAAAATATATTTGGAGGATGAAAGGAATTTATGTGGAAGATTGATGGGAGCCTTTGGAATAGAAATATTGGATGCCAATTTTTATTTTTCTTTGGGATATTATGCTTTGAGGAGATGCTTGGGAGCCCAAATGGTTTTTAATTTTTAATTATTTTATGGGTCGTTAGAATGCATTGCTTGAAAAGGGGATTTAGGAACACATATAACTTTTAAATTTTCTTTTAGCTTGACTAGCCTTTGTTTCCTTTTGTAATTTTTTTTTTTTTTTTTTGGATCATATTTTGCTTTGTTTTTACATGTCAATTAGATAAGACATGTTGATCCTTGATTGCATGTAGATTTCTTGACTTATGGAGTTTATGCTTGGTAACCAAATTTCTTAGAAGGTGAGGGGTATTCATGGGTAGATAGGAATTGTATGGAGGCCTTTTGGATGGGTAGATGGTTCTTAAAGATGTGTGACTTTGATGATTTACATGTGGGAAAGGGTAAGTGGATTGTGAACAAGTGGATGGAGGAATATATGGACCTAAGATGGATGTGTTGGTGCCCAAAAATAATGGATCGGATTTGGCCAACTAACAAGTACAAATTGATACCTCTGCAATTATGGCTTAATCAAGCCAAGGATGGTAGGCCTAATTTTACTTTGAACTATAAAATTCTCTGTCTCACAACTACATACATAAACAAACAAAGTTCCTCCCAAGGTGGTGAATGATCCTTGGAGGAAAGCAACAAATCCTCTAATAATCTCTACTCTATAAATCTTGACTAAAGTAGATTAGACTAAGGACTCAAAAGTAATGTTTTTGAAATAATGATTATATAATCTACAAACCAAAAAATATGAACCAAATGAAAATTTCCAAATAATAGTTAGATCAGTGGCTTCTAAATACTTGGGCTATAGAGTCATAAAACTTTCAATCCTATGTACGATAAGAGACAGTTTTAAAAACTTTCTTTAATAAGACAAGACCATCACTTCATAGGCTTGCACTTGACTTATAATTCAAATCAATCTATATAGCTAATCTTATCGAATTTAACTCAAATTAAGAGACCGATAAAAACAAGAGAAGATACACAGATCTTTCAATTGATTTTTAAACTATATAAATTGATTTTGAATTATGATACTTAGGGAATTTAACACAATGAAACACTCTATTTAATAGAATACTTGAAAGACTAATTGAAAACATATAACTTATAACCACAAATAAAAAGAAGAGCACTTATCTTTATTAATGTTGAAAAAATAGTACATTAGAGTTCATATTGCAGTTGTGATCGAATTATATCTTATGAAAATCTGAATTGTATTGTCTTTACAATTTACATTATGTATATATATATATGTGTGTGTGTGTGTGTGTGTGTGTGTGTGTGTGGCTTTCACACCTATTTAGGGTGAAAAGACACAACCCTTATTACAAATTATTTTGAAAAACAATAAACTAACTAAAAATAACTACCTAACTTTTGGATTTGGGTCTGGTTGAAAAACCAAAACACCTTGTTGAAAGCTAAGATTTTTACTAGAGATAGGAAATTTTATTTCCCGAAGTGGGTCATTTTTAGATTTTTAGAATTAGAACATCTTCATCCTCTGTCGGCATCATCTTTGTAGTAGGTTGAAATTCCAACATTTTCTGAAGGCTTTGATCGTAGAATTTTGAGTGTTCCTGTCATAGAGCTTCCTTCCTTAATCTCTCAACTTTTTAATTGAAAATTAATATAATTTTTTCATCATATTTCATGTACTCCATCATTAATTATTTTTCATGGAGTTTAAGAGGCCATTTTTTAGGGTTTTACCACTATATAGGACTCCAAATTTTGCCCAAAATTTAGAGCTCCAATAGGCTCTTTATGGGGATGTATGCTCCATGTGAGCATAGAGAGAATCCAGCTATCTCTGGTAGAATTAGACCAAGTACAAACTCCATTAGGCTATAGAGTTATTGCATTTTTCAATAATCAAATCAAATCTCCTTTGGTGGCCCCGGGCCACCAAAACATAGAATCAACATTTTCCCCTATCAAACACTTGATTCTGATCATGTAACAACTCCCTCCTTGCTGCATTGGGTTCATCTTCCTTATGGAAAATTCTCATCATTTCATCGATGTGGTCCTTGGTATTTGACCTTTGTTTCATCTTTGAGGAATCATTAAGTGCATCATAATTTTTGCTGAATGAAGGATCTCTATGCATTAGACTAGTTGTATCAAAACAAAATTTCATTACTTGGACAACTTCTTGCTCATAATTTTCTTTGTCTTTATACTCCATATGGTGTTTCTCATGATAAAATGGTTTTGAAGATAACTCATATTTAGGAGATATTACTATAGTTTTATCAAGAATCTGATTAGATAGGATATTTGGAAAACTTTCGGCACTATTCCTCAACACATTCTCCTCATTATGCCTGGTTGATACCATCTTATCTTCACATGTTTGATACAACTTTTGTTCATAGGATGAACTGAAAGATGTCTCACCTCTTGAATACACTTCCCCACAAATATTTTGAGTTTCATCATCCTCAAAATCATCATTAGGCCTGTTATCTTCATCATGATGTCGATGGATTTGATTTCATAAAAGATCTTCCTCAAACAACGGATTCATGAACATAGAGAACTTGGACGCATCTTCCTTTGTGTCCTCTTCAAACAATGGGTTCAAGGTCATAAATAATTTAGGCATACATCCATGAGATCTTTCATTTGGATCATCAAGTGTTTCATCAACAAGACTAATATCTTCATTAACATTATTTCCTGAAAGTTCCTCATGTTCATGTAGTTCTATTTCATCTCCACAATTTGATCCCTGGAAATTATCATCTCCTTCATCTAGTACCCCCTCGAATATGTGTTGATCTATCAACTTGTTTACCATGATGGATCGAGAAAAAATTTGGGTTATTCCTCTCAATATGTTTATGATATTCTATGTCTAACAAGGCTGAAATATCTTCCTCACTGAGAGAATCCTCTTCTTCATTTTTATATTCACCGATGTTTGATGTCATACAAGTATCATCATGGGTGGTTTCTTCTCCAAATTTGTCCAAAATTTCTTCTATATTTGGATCTAAAATATCATTTTTATGTTTCACATTGTATTCATTATATTCTTTTACTTTTTGAAAAAGGATCTTCAAATCAGGGTCATCTAAAGAGACCCCAAAATCATCAAGCCTTCTTAGAAATTCCCTTCTTGAAGGTGTGATATCTGAAGGTATCTTTAGATAGAAACCCATCATCTTTATGAACAAATAGTTTGTGGACTCACCCTCTTGTCTTTTCAAATTGAGAAATTCATCCAGAGGGGATATATAAGATTCTTCCTCCATATAGCTTTCTTCTTGTTCATAACATCTTATATCCATTTCCACACACATCTCATCTTGGATGAAATCTTCTTCCATCTAATTCAGACTTTCTTCTTCATTAGAATCTAGGGCCTCATCTCTTGTATGTTTCATGTTGTATTCATTATCTTCTGCCTTTATTTATCATATATATACTTTAGAAAACTACATGCCTGAGAATCACGAGCAATCCCTAATTCATGTATTTTATTGCATATTTCATGAGATGAAGGTTTGACCTTTGAAGGTATCTCCTGATAGACATCACACATCCTCATGAACAATTGTATCGTAGATTCACCTTCATACCTTTCCAAATTGAAAAATTCATCAAGTGGAGACATGCTAAGATCCTCCTCCATGATGTAGCTTTGGTCTTCACACTATTCATAACACATGTTATCTTCATCTCTTGCATCATGGAATTCATATGGAAACCATTGTTCAAATTCTTTCCAAGATGAAATACTTTGTGTAGGTAATGATTCATATGCCTCTCTTGCATTATCTTCTAATGTCCTGACAAATAGTTTCATTACTTGATCTTCTGCACAAATCTCATAGTTATCTATAAATGCATAAAATGCATCCAAATGTTCAACTGCTGATTCATCCCATTCTCCATGGAACTTTGGTACAAGATGCAAAAACTTAGGGAGCAACTTAAAAGTAATACAATGGAATCCCCTGAGATCCAATGGCCTAATACCATCTAGAATAAATGGTTTTCTCTGAAATGGTTATTTATTCTGATACATTCTAAATATTTGAATTGGTAGTAACTTGTTTCTTTATACATTAGGTTCTTGACAATAGAGTCGCCACCTCTTTCAAATAGGAAAACTTTACTTATCTCCTTCTGGGTCTTCTTCCTCAGTAGAGTCACTGATTGAAATTCTTTATTGAATAGAGTCACCACCTCATTCAAGGAATGTCTTGCTTTTGGGTTCTTTCTTCCAGTAGAGTGTGCTTCCAAATAAACTAATATAACTACTTTCTAAGTTTGATCTGTGAAATCTAAAATTCTAGGTAACTTCACAATATATATTGTGAGCAACTCTCCCCAGTAGAGTCACCAATTTGTTGGTGCCCAAAAATGATGGATCACTTTTGGCCAACTAACACATACAAGCTGATACCTCTGCAATTTTGGCTTAATCAAGCCAAGGCTGGTAGGCCTAAATTCACTCTGAACTATCAAATTTTCTATGTCACACAACTACGTACACAAAACAAGATTCCTCCAAAGGTGGTGAATGATCCTTTGAGGAAAGAAACTAATCTCCTAAAAATCTCTATTCTATAATACTTGACTAAATGGATTATACTAAAGACTGAAAAGTAATGTTTTGAAATAAATATTTAATGATCTACAAACTACAAATGAACTAACATGACAATTTCCAATTAAAGATTAGATCAGTGCCTTCTAAATACTTGGGCTATAGAGTCATAAAACTTTCAACCCTACGTACGATCAGAGACAATTTTAAAAACTTGCTTTAATAAGACAAGACCATCATGATTCACTTCACAGGCTTCCACTTGACTTATAATTCAAATCAATCTATATAGCTAATCTTATCGAGTTTAACTCAAATTAAGAGACTAATAAAAATAAGAGAAGATACACAGATCTTTCAATTGATATTTAAACTATATATATATATATATACATATATATATATATATATATATACATATATATATATATATATATATATATGTATATATATATATATACATATATATATATATATATATATATATATGTATATATATACATATATACATATATATATACATATATATATATATATATATATATATATATATATATATATATATATATATATATATATATATATATATATATATATATATATTTATTAATTTTGAATTATGATACTTAGGGAATTCAACATAGTGAAATACTCTATTTAATAGAATATCTAAAAGACTAATTGAAAACATATAACTTATAACCACACATAAAAAGAAGGGCACTTATCTTTATTAATGTTGAAAAAATAGTACATTAGATTCATATTGCAGTTGTGATCGAATTATATCTTATCAAAATCTGAATTGTATTGTCTTTACATTTTACATTATGTATATATATATATATGTGTGTGTGTGTGTGTGTGTGTGTGTGTGTGTGTGTGAGTGGCTTTCACACCTGTTTAGGGTGAAAAGACACAACCCTTATTACAAATTATTTTGAAAAATAATAAACTAACTAAAAATAACTACCTAACTTTCGAATTTGGGTCTAGTTGAAAAACCAAAACACCTCTTTGAAAGCTAAGATTTTTAATGGAGATAGGAAACTTGATTTCCCAAATTGGTTCATTTTTAGATTTTTAAAATTCGACCATCTTCATCCTCTGTCAACATCATCTTTGCAGCAGGTCAAAATTCCAGCATTTTCTGAAGGCTTTGATCACAGAATTTTGATTGTTCCTATTACAGAGCTTCCTTCCTTAATCTCTCAACTTTTTAATTGAAAATTAATATAATTTTTTTATCCTATTTCATGTACTCCATCATTAATTATTTTTCATGGAGTTTAAGAGGTCATTTTTTAGGGTTTTATCACTATATAGGACTCCAAATTTTGCCCAAAATTTAGAGCTCCGACAAGATGGAAGGGAAAAAGACTTTGACTTTGGGATGTGAGGACCCAAAATGGATTGAGAAGGTGATGGGTAATATGTATGCTTGGGTTTATATGGGGGAATTTTGGATGTAGAGGGGATATCAACATCTTGATGGTGAGCTATGTAGCCCAGGACCTGATAATATGGATTTGATTTGATATCAAGGGGTTCTAATATACCTTGTTCATTGAGGTCTAATCTCTTTCCTTGATAATGAATGTTCTGAAAAATCTTCTTGGTAATGGGATACTAAATTTTTTTGAAACAAGATTTGGGTCCATTTTTTGGTGGAGACACATATGGAATAGTAGGACTATGAAGTAGACACGATCAAATGATAGTGGATGAAACAAGTTGATATGTAATAGGATCATTACTAACTTGGATAGGGTTGATGGAATCTTGAGGTGGACATTGGGGATTATGACATGGAGATGGAGGTATGATGAGATATTGTGGTGGATAGGGAAGATTATGCCATGGATACGGAGGGATGATGGGATCTTGTGGTGGACATGGAGGATTACTATGATCTTGACAAGGAAGAGGATCATTGGATAAGGGGATCTTGGTCAAATATTGGATGGGATTGGACATTCTTGGTATCTTGATCAAAGAGTGGATGGGATTGAACATTCTTGGTATCTTAATTTTGACCAATTTTAGGACTTGTTTCTTTAGATTTTGGATAACCCTCATGACATGGGGTATGAGTTTGTATATGTCTGGTGGATTCTTGAAAGGAATTGACACTTGGACATGATGGGCATGGAATTTAATTGGGACTCAATGGAGTAGATTTTCTTGGGAGTGGAGTATATGGTGGCATTAGATCTCACACTATTGAATTGTAGAAGGGGATAGGATTATAGAATGGATTAGATGGGATTTTTATTGTGGATAGCCCCTGTGGGTAGACTGAAAATGTTTCATTATTGGATGCATTTCTAGGTGGAAATAGTGTGGAGGAAAAAATGGTGGGAGATATAAAGATTTATTGTGGGAATTTTCTAGACATAGGTATATGATTTTGATCATGTTTGGGAATGGTTTATTAACATATATCCAACTCCTCATTAGGTGAATTATTGGGACATTCTTTATTAGTAACAACACAATCATTGTCTGGACTTTTGATGGTGATGGTATTGCTTGTCAAGCTAGGGGTTACTTTCATATAGGCAAGGTTAGCCTTATTATCTTGTCTGGATGTAGAGGCCTTGTCTTTTCCATAATCCATCAATGGATTTTGGAAGATGTTATGGTTTTGGTTGGTGGTACCAAAATTTGTGACAACTTTTATTTCATCACAATTGATGAAATATTGGATAATGTGCTTCAGTTGCATACAACTACTTATTTTGTGCCCCTTAGTTTGGTGATATTTATAAGAACCATTTTTATCCCACCATGTTGGTTTTTTGGGACTCTCATAATGTTTTATCTTAGGTAAAGTGACTAAATGGGACTGTATCAATTTATTTAGGATCATCTCAAGAGGTTCTGCAAGAGGTGTAAATTCTTAATGTGGAGTGGGGTTCCTGATGAGAGCCAATTATAACCTATTTAATGCCCTATTTTAATCCATCTTACGCACTTTCCTACTCCATTTATAATCCATTTCATTCCATTTTACCATTATAACATTGCATATAGTTTAATATAATTAAGTAGTATTTAATATTGTTTTGGGATTAAACTATGGAAACTACATTAATTGATTTCTTTTACTAATATTTATAATTGCAGCATGTTCACTAATGGGTGTAGATGTTCCTGTCACCTATTTCATACTTTCTTCCTGTCGCATGTTGAATAAGAACTAATAACACTCTCTACCATTCACTTTCCCTCCAATCATTGGAGGATACAATGTAATATGGAACCTTCTTGATATGTACCACATGGAGGAGAAGTTGGCATGGGCATCATCAATCTATCCCTTTGATATGCATTGCATAATCACAACCTAAATCTCTTTATTGGGAGATGGATATTATGGCATGGTTGCTGATTGTACACTATTGGTTACCCTCCTTTGGCTCATTTTGTAGATATTTTACCCACGTTGGTTTCTCTTCCTCATACTCATTATGGACATTGCAAACTTGTGCAAGCTGCATTCTCTAACTGCATAATGACCTTTAGTTTTCATTTGCTGGTATTCACGTGACCCAATATCCTACTATATCACATGGACTAGAATGTGCTATACCATGAATCAACAATGAAAGAGGACAATATTGTTTCGATTGACTATTCTTGGCACATAATATATTTATGTTCTATGCCATATACATTCTACCCGTACTTGCATGAATCACGTACAACCAGATTTGCTCCATATTTGTACACTATTACAACTGAACTATTTTCAAAACCATAGCTCAGAAGCAATGGATGGAAATAAGATTTTGATTAATATCAACCATCATGTGGGATGTGGACAAGAAGCACACTGATCCAATTCTTCTTATATTTATAACCACTTCAAACCTGTGGTTCCACAAATATGGATGAAGACAACATTATTCTACATTGCATGATAACAACAAATTGCTAATTTTTCACGATGCAGATTTCTGTTAGAGATTGGTTATGTAATGTTTATTCTTTCTTAAGCCTGCAGTTATAAACTTGTTAGCCTGCGTATATATAAAGCAGCCTAATGAAGATTGGAATATAGAGTTTTCGGCAGGAAGAAACTGTTGTACGCAGCTTTGGATTGCACTATTTTGAAATAAATAAAAACATTAGTTTGTGCATGGTTGCAACAGTGTAGAACTCAATTATTCTCTATCCACCGTGCAAGCCAGGAGTAAGGACCCGCTCCATGGTGAAACACGGTGATGTATTTCATTAGTGTGTTTATTCTATTTGTATAAATTTATATTCCTTGCTTAGATTGTCATTACAGTAGATCTTCATGTTTATATCAGTTTGTGATTTTTAGATCAGCAATCCAGTAATTAGAATATAATATAGAAATAATTTCATTACTGTTTTATCTATAGGTTATTGTCATTATTATTTTTATTTCAAGAAGATAGTTTTGTTTCTGATCTTTGTAGCATCAGGAAGTGACAGTTCCTGTCGCTGCACCCATTTTGATTTCCTGTAGATTTAGTTTTGAGTGTTTTAGCTGCATTCATAAACCCTCATCTCACAACTATCATCCCTTGATGGCATACTGCTTGGACACCTTTCGCAAGCTTACGCTCTCAGATTGACATGAATAGACTAGCTAAACTTCATTATAAATCATTAATTCTTTTATTATTATTCACCCCATTGTTGGCCTATCAGTTCCTTCTTTCATAAATTTTTTGTTGGGTAAGTGCATTGGTCTCTTTAGGACTTTTTTTAGGAGCAGTGTTGCTAAAATTTTGTACATTTTGTGCTAGTTGGATTTGTTGGATAGGTTCTAATTGGGTATGTTGGGAAGGTGCTGGTGCTTTCACACGTAAGATAGGTTGAGCCATTTTAGCATCTGCAATGCTACCATTTGGCACATTGTTGTTTTTAGACCAGTATTTAGATTTTTCATAGGGTGTTGAATTATTGGTCTCTTTCTTGAGTATTCCCTTTCAATATGAGTTCTCTTTCTACTTTCAACCCTTTCTTAGCTAGATTCTTAAATGACTCAATACACTGTCAGTTTAGTTTACATATCATGTCCAATTTTCAATGAACATGTGGATCTTTTCCTTGGTAGGTAAATAGAAATATGCCTTAGAGGAAACATTTATCCAATAGGAATGAGGAAAATATTTCCCCATTTTTCTGCTTAGTAGTGCAAAGATCCATCAGTGTCACTTCCATGACTATGTTGTGTGAATAGTGGGATATGAAATTTTCTTCTAGTTAATTCCATGACTTTATCCCAAGAGGGAGTCTAAAGAACCAATCCATGGATGTATCTAAGACTAGGTGGAAAGAGACACATAAAATATGTGTCATCATGGGCTACCTCTAGACATGTTGTAAAAAAACTCCCTAATGTGATCACAGGGATCACCCTTTTCTTTGTACCTATAAAACTTAGGCATGAAAAAGTTGGTTGGAAAAAGGTGGCATATGTAGTGTAAGAACTCTTAGGATTTCCTATTTGTAGGTTTATAAATTTTTGCTGGAGGATTTGGAGTCGCTAAGAAAATGTGTCATTGGGTGGTTGTATGAATGATGCTACATTTGGATCAATAAATAGGGTCCCATTGCTCTATGGTGGTGTAGGATTATATGGGGGTATGTATCTAAAATTTATTTATATTACATGCATATGAGGTGGTGGAACATATTGAGGTGTTTGGAATTGTTGCAGTGCTTGGATTTTCTTAGGGGCTTGACTTTGCTGAGGTGCTTGGAATTGCTGAGGGGTTTGGTTTTTTTGAGGTTCTTGGAATTGCTGGGAGTTTTAATTTTATTAAGGTACTTTAAATTACTAAGGGGTTATGAATTGTTTAGGAACTAGGACTTGCTGGGGTGCTTTGAATTTCCACAATGCTATGAGTTGTTGAGGGACTAGGACTTGCTGGGGTACTTGGAATTTCTATGGTACTATGTGTGTGTGTGAATTTTGTACCTAGTTGTAGACACAACACTTCAGTAAAACATTAGAGGTTAGCATAAATTAAAATCATGCAATGAAATGGAAACTAATCTAACCAAGTGATTTACTACCTTCTAGTAGATGCGAGTATGTATTCTCATATTGGACCGAGATCAGTAACCTTGACGACACCTAAACGAAGGATTTGAATGCAGAATCTAGATATGAGATGAATGCAAATTAATCTATATTTTTGGATTTTCTATGCAATAAGATGAAACAAATTGATATGAATCTATTCTATATGAAAAAATGATATAACATGCAATTAATCTAACAATGATATGCTATATGATATGAATACTCAAAACAATGAAAATCTCACAACAGCTTGGATTCGCAAAGATTGATTCTTCGATCACCAATTCGCCAGCATGAGGATGCAATTCATGGATGGATCCAAAATGAAGAGCTAAGGCCTTAATTTATAGAAATCCAGGGCTTTGGAGGTGCATGGAAAAAGTCATAAATCACTCTTGATAAACTCATGTTGATTTTTGAGTTATCAAGAATTAAGAGATAAATTAACTCACAAAATCATGCACATCAGCTTTTTGATTTAAATCAGAAGTTGAGATTAGCTTTCAACTCAAAAGAGAGTTGAATTTATTTTTAAAACAAATTGAATTGATTTTTTGATTTAAAGCTTAACTATTTTTTTGAATGTGCATAATTAATTATGAATTAATTTAATAAATAAAGTGATTTATCCTCAACTTAACTGATTTTAAAAATATAACAATTGATTTATGGGTTAATCAATTATTAAATCAAACTTTTATTCAAAAACTATATTATTAAATTTGACAATTGAAATTAATTAATTAAATAAGAATTTAATCAATTAGTCATAGGATATTTGATTTATTGTCAAAATGAAATAATACAATTTAGGAATAAATATAATTAAATCCAATTAAATAATTAAGTGGTAGTAATCTAATTAATTAAATATTTAGAATATTCAATTAATCAAACTTTATGATAAATAAGATTTATCGCCAAATAATCATTAAATTAAAGATAATTAGGATAAATAGGAATAAGGAATATTCCCTGATATAGAATTTAGGATAATCAATTAAGATTTGATAATGTGCAGATGTGCCTTAGGTTAGGACTTTGATGTCGATTTCATTTGATATGTCGATATAGGAGGTTATTGAACCTATAGCCCATTTTTGGGGTATTACACTATGACTTGCTAAGGAACTGGGACTTGCTAGGGTTCTTAGAATTATTATGGTGTTATGACTTGTTGAGGAACCGAGACTTATCGGGGAGCTTGGAATTTTTGTGGTACTATGAATTTTTGAGGAATTGGTACTTGCTGGGGTGTTTGGAATTTTTATGGTCCTATTACTTGCTAAGGAATTGGGACTTGATGGGGTGCTTGGAATATCTATAGTGCTATGACTTGTTGAGGAACTAGGACTTGCTAAGGTTCTTGGAAATTCTATGGTGCTATGACTTACTAAGGAACTAGGACTTGTTGGGGTGCTTGGAATTTATATGGTGCTATGACTTGTTGAGGAACTATAGTGCTTGATTCATTTTCCATAATTTTGTTAAAGAGGTTTATAAATATTGAATACTCATACTTTTCCAAAATCACATGACTAATTTAGGGTTGTCCTAAATCGAAAGGGACACTTGGTTGAGGCACTTTAGGAGGTTGTTGGTGAGTTGTACCTTGTAGGAATTTACCTTTATTAGGTTGGGGACATGTATTGGAGGAAATTGATATTTTTGTTTGTGAGGTAATTTTTGGATGAGACAAGGTCAATACAGAAGGTTCTAATATGGTGGTGAGTACACTAGGTGTGCGTGGAAAGTTGGCAAATAGAGGATTTTGGACCCCTAGCTAGGGTGTTAGAAGATGTGGTGACTTGGGAAGAATTTTGTGTGGAATTGGTGTATGGGAGGACTGAAGTGAGTGGAAGGGGTGCCATTGAGGCCACCCAAGCTACTGGCATAGATATGTCCTCTACTATGGTGGATGCATTAGTTCTAGCAGGAAGTTTAGCCCCCTTTTGTGTGAGCATACAAAAGTATTTACTTGGGTCATATTATAGCATGGACTATAAGATTTCTTTCATCTTCTCATCATGTAAACCTTTTTCAATCTCTTCTTTCATGTATCTAGCTTTGATTTCCTTGGAGGAGAGTTTTTGCAGTTGTAAAGTGTCATCTTGTATTTTTTCATGACATAAAAATGTCTCAGAATTTTTGTAATCTAGCATTAAGGTTCTTGGTGCAAATTTAATGTCTTGATGGGGATCATGGTGGGGGACCTTGTTTTACTCCATCATGCCTCTATTCTTCTTAGATTGTGTGTTCAACATATGAAAGTCTATGATAAATACAAGACAACTAGGGAAGTCAAACTCTATTTTTTAAAGATTTTTTTATATTTGGAAATGCAAAGACAATAAGGGAAACTAAATTTTTTTCTTGGGAATAATAATGCAAACTAGGAATTAAATATGATGTGTAAGGTGTAAGTACCTTACCCTAAGAGAGATTATAGAAAATTCAAAGGTAAAACCTCTAAGGAAAGACCCAAATGATATTGAGGACTATCTTGACACCGAAAGATAGGACAAGAGTGATAAATTCTAGCAATAATTTCTGTCTAAGACAAGTGTTAACCAAAATGATAAGGTTCATATCCTAAGGAAAGTAGATAAGTATGGTGGTGACGATGCAAAGATAAAGCACAAGACTACTATAGGAACATCCTAGGAAAATTCAGCCTCTAATTTGAATATGCCATACTTTAACCCTAAGATATGCAAGCTATTTTTTTTAGATTTTTTTAGATTTTGAGACTAAAAATGATGACTATATAAAAAATCAAGATTCTAAGATATGCCTATATAAGCATTCCAATCATAAGGAACCAGGATGAAATATTAGTGTAATGTTTGTAGGACTTGTGTTGTAGAACCAAATGTTGTAGGACCAATGTTGTAGGATAAATGTTGTAGGATAAATGTTGTAGGATCAATGTTGTAGGAAAAATGTTGTAGGACCAATGTTGTAGGACAAATGTTGTAGGACCAATGTTGTAGGATAAATTTTGTAGGACCAATGTTGTAGGACAAATGTTGTAGGACCAATGTTGTAGGACCAATGTTGTAGGAAAAATGCTATAGGACAAATGTTGCAGAACAAATGTTGTAGGATAAATGTTGTAGGAAAAATGTTTTAGGACCAATATTGTAGGACCAATCTTTTTTTGGTGTTTTTTCTTGCAACCTCCTTTCCTAGGTGGGAACTTGAGACCAAATTGTGGGACTGAGAACTTGGAGCCCAAAACTCAACACCTTCAGCAAAAAAGAGACAAGAGAAATCCAACAGAATAAGGTACCAATACCTCCACTTCGAGCTCCACATCACTCAGGTGAGTAGGCCTCATCTACACACACATAGCTTCCTTATGACAAACAACAACTTGCAAATACATAATTGTGGAATAGCTTTCAGACCCCTTTAGGTAACATGTACCTCAGTGAATTTTGAACATATCTTGTGCAATATCCTAATTGCATAGAGTAAGTTTGAAAACTAGAAATACCTCTAACTCCTCCTATCAACATGAAAGGGAAAATGTTTTCATTTATATTTTTCATGAATGGATCCCTGAAATACCCCAAATCTCTAATAGACCAAAAACTTATCCAGTGGGTAACAAAGTCAAATAAATCATTGTAATTGAAGACTATAAATAAATAATTCAACATAGTCTAATATTTCTAATGCCTTACATCAAACATACACCATTGATCAAATTCTACTTGATCTAATTAAGAATCCACCTGTGTATCCATATATACAACTACCTATTTAAAGGATTTAACCCTCCCCTTAGAAGAGATCCTAAAATAAGAAATACATTAATCAACATCCACTGAAAGACAAGTATGACATATACTTGATATTCCAACTCATACATATCTGATGACAAATCCCAAATCCCAGTTATTCCCTTGAAATAACATCTATTGCAATCTTTCAATAGAAGAGACCAAAACACCCTTGATGTTTCAACCATGTGATTTAGGAAGCAAAATGGAGACAACTTGATAACAATATGAAAAATGTTGAAATCTTATTCATAAGATAGACTATTACAATTTATATTCTCCTCTAAGAACCAAAAGGGAATAAGAACACCCTATATGAAGAAAAGAGGGAAGTATTTACAGAAGGATCCACTCTTGGAACCAACTCTAAGAAATTACAGAGAATTTGGATCCCTTTTTACTAGTCTTGGAAACCCCTTTATAGAATAGGGTTGCAACAAGCTACAAAACATGGGAAAAGTTAGGGAAAAATTAGGTCTTACAACCACTTCAACCACCAAACACAACAAGAAATGAAAGAAGATAGGAAATCCTGAAAACCTAGGAAGGATCAGATCAAATCTAATTACACAATATTTGGGTTTCAACATCTAGGCCAATTGTGGTTACAAATTAAATAGGTCTCTTGTTGTAGACAAAAATTTAATGTCATAACCACTTAGAAATCTTGTGTGTACAGGGCATGGAAAATTTTGATAACCATCATACCCTAGCCGCCCCTCTCAAAGTATCAATCCTCTACATTAAATGAGAATGGTACACAGGGAACAAAAATTTATGGCAGCCTCCTCAACATCCTACCCATCAATTTTCACCTACAACCATCCTTGAAACAAAATAAAACTGATTCAATTCAACATTTCTGGCTCACTGACTCCACCTTGCTGGAAAAAACCCCTAAACAATTCAAATATCTGGCCATAATGATTAATCGATCAAGATTGAAAACACAGTCATTGATCCTTGTCTTTCTTGGCACATCATGCGGTTCTCACAAATTGACAAAATGGTCAAGTGGGCCTTAAAATATAACTG
Organism: Chamaecyparis obtusa; assembly: GCA_027943335.1. Classification (NCBI taxonomy): domain Eukaryota; kingdom Viridiplantae; phylum Streptophyta; class Pinopsida; order Cupressales; family Cupressaceae; genus Chamaecyparis; species Chamaecyparis obtusa. The sequence continues at coordinate 2,178,681 of BSBK01000210.1, read as the reverse complement.
ACCACATCACCTCCTTGGAAACCCATTAGAAAATAACACATCTGCAATACCTAGCATAGAGGACCAACCTTCTAAAAATCTTCATCGGGATAGACACGTGGCAGCAAGGCGTGATCCCGCGACCACTAACCTTCAAGAAACTTTCCCTCAAGGAATTACACCATTCATTGATTTAAACCAATCTCACAATCCATATTAAACGACATCTCTTGGCCCCACTGCAACTATTTCCTTGTCTCTACATCTGATTGGATGACTATTGTGATCACGTGCTAGATAAAGGCCAGACACATTTCTTTTGAGGCATCACACCCACCATAGATCTACCTTGACCTACAATTCCTTTACCTTTAACTACAACAAGTCCTTAACCTCACACCTTCTGGAGATGATGTGACCAAAGGAAAATCTCAAAATCTTTGAAGGTTTTCTTTAACCATGGTTTTATTGTGAGAATCAGCAACCAAAACATCATCTGGTCTCTAGGCATTTAACTTAACTCATGATTGGTCACAAGATTCAGCAACCACACCTTTCTCATAATCTCAAGACACTACCATTAACCCTGGTTATATTAGGAGACTTGGAGATAACACTTATCTCTAAGTCACTAGATCTTTGACTTAAGCCTGAGCAATTTTTGATATTGAAAGACAACCCTTGATCTTTCTCATTATCTACAATCATCGCTCAATCTCCAAATGTTTTGTGACTTAGCCACAACTTTACGAGACTTGGAGATAGCTGCCTCACCAAGTTGCTGAAGTTAAGACATCATCGCTAGATATTAAGAGACTTGGAGAAAGCCTGCTTCGCTGAATCACCAAATTCTAGATACTTAATTGCCAATATTGCAAGATTAGGAGACAAACCAAAATAGCTAAGCCCTTTACCCTTTTTTCTAAATCATCAAATGGCCATCGGGTTTTTCACTTCTTGCTGACTAGGCCTGAAATACCTAACATCGCTGCTGAATTTCTCTCTTTTTTCATCTGTCAGACTTAGCACTACATACTGATTGAGCCTGGAAGACATAACATTTTTTTAAAACATTGGGACTTAGGAAAAATAAAAGGCATCATCGAGTTTTTATAACTTAGGAAAATTGAATGAGCCCACTAGGTAAAAAAGAAAAACAAACTAAAGAGGAACATGGCCCCACCCAACGATGAAAAATAACATGTATAACAAAGGGGAGCTTAAGTGATCAAAAAAGTAACGAGGAAATAGAAAAGGGATGGGGTTTTATGGATTTAGACAATTTTTTTGATTAAACCTTACAAACATGAATAAACCCTATTTCCTCATACATTTTGATAATTTCAATGGATCTTGCAGGATAAGACCATTTTCTTTGGATTTTTTCAAGGACTAGAAAATGGGATAACATGTTGTAGGAAAAATATTGTAGGACCAATATTATAGGAAAAATGTTGGAGATGTACAAACTAAAAAAACTCAAAATCAGTGTATAGTTGTAGGACTAACTCAAAAAGAAATGACCTGTGTATGTTCAACAACTTTTTCAAGTTGTATATTTTCACAAAGTCTGTCACAACAAAATTAGTATACAAGAAATTTGATCTAAGATCAAATTTGGCTACATCTAAAATATTATAGGCCCATTTCTTGGGTGTCCATTAGCTCACATAACATATCTACCATACAACTAGAGCTTAAAAGCCCTCTTGAAGGTACCCATGACTTTACCTTTTGTGGGTATTATTGGCATGTTAATGAAGATCTCTTTTGCAACACAATATCCTTGAGACATATATGATAGGAATCTTGGAGGAGATTCTATTTCAGCCTCCTCTTGCATTATAATAAGACAAATATTCAAAGGTGAACCATGTGGCCTCTATTTAATAGGGATGTAGTAAGTTCTATGACATCTCCCCAATCAATTTGTACCTATGTGACTCACTCAAGAGCCTAGTTGACCATGCTGGTTGCTTAGGGATACTTCACCTGATTCTAGACTATCATCAACACACCTCTCCTAAGCTTAAGGAGACAAGATGGGAGTTTTATTAGTCTTATTTATATACCAACCAGAAGGATTCTCTGGTTTGAGGTCATCCTCTGTTGAGTTAATAAACCCCCCCTAGACAAGCCTCTCTAAAAATAAAGATTGTTGCTAACCTAACAGATTGTGCAAGCGTACCAAGAACTCAAGACACCAGGTTAATCATATTAAGCACCAAAAATACAAGTTTTTTCTAATATGGATCATCCATAGATGTACATGAGTTCATTTTTATAGCACCAAATGAGATGAGATTTTCCTTGTTCAATTTTAGATGGACCAATCTCAAAATGTTCTTTGTCTTGTTCAATTATTTAACCACATGTCAATTTTAAGCACCAAAACAAGATCTAAAGTGTGATGTTTGTGCATAGATTATTCATTTTAAAGCACCAAAATGAAATATGGATAGATTTTAGATTAAAAAAGAATTAAACCTATTTTTGAGCCACATACTAAAAGAAAAGTTAGTAATGAAATGATCTAACAATTAGTTCTCATAAGCATAATCAAATTACCATATTTATCAAATATCTTGATTAGTTGATCTATGTACAAATTATAGAGTCCATCGTATCCAAATTTCACTTTGAATTGATCAAGTGCAAATATGCAAGTTGGTTCTTTGTTTTCTTTTATCTATCTATCTCTTCTTCACTATTTAACGAGCTCTTGAATCTCAACTTTATTATGTTTTGGTGGCCCACTACATTTTTTCATTACATCAAGTGCATATTTTCAATAATAAAAATATGTCATTCTACAATAGAGAATGATATTTTAGACAAAAGAGAAGCAAATGCCATTTGTAGTTTCGAAACAATGTTTTTGATAAAATCATTATCACCTCTACCTGCACACACAAAAAAGTTTTCAAAGATCTTTTTTTTATAAAATATTTCTCATCAAAATTAAAATCACCGAGAAAATACACCCTGTAAAATTTCAAGACCTTTCAAAAAATGTAGCTTTTTCAAAAAGAAACATTGATTTGTGTCCAAAAATATTTTTTTTTATGAAATCTCATAAAATTTTATAAAAAAGTTAAAAAAAACATAAAAATTTGAAATTTGAACTATAGCTTCCTTATGTCCAAAAAAACCTACAAAAAATTTCATAGCATAATTCTTTAACTTATGCCCTGGGGACCCATTTTATCAGAACATACCAGTTTTAAAAGATCTATTTTTTTGCAAATATTTTTAATCAAAATCAAAATAATTGAGAATAGAGTCCCTATAGAATTTCAAGACCTTTCAAAAAATATAATTTTTTCAAAAAGAAACGTTGATTTGTGTCCAGAAATGATTTTTAATGAAATATAAAAAATTTATAAAAAAAAGAAAAAAATCCAAAAAATTAGAAGGTTAGACTATAGCCTCCTTATATCAGCGCAAACCTGCAAAACAAATTCATAAAAAAAGTTACAAGCATTTTGAAAGATATGACCAAATTTTACGTCAGGTTCACCATTTGTAATGGGGTATACTAAGATCTATAAAAACTTGCAATAACATAGAAAATCTCAACCACAAAGAGATTGTTAGAGAAATTAGTATTCCCAATATCAAAAGAGGAAAGGAAATAAGAGAATTGCATACATAAATCAAGATATTGAAATCAAATAACATAAAAGCATATGGAAACCCATAATTCCTCCATTGTTGTTCTCCTTCTTATGTAATGTGGGCTCTCAGATTTGAACTCAAGATCATGCCAACATAAGAACTCAAAGCAATTATGATTTTTTAAAATTAGAGATTTAGCTCTCTTTATAAGATTTTAGGGGTTTCAATCAAGAATGCATGATTAATGGGCTGATTGACTCTGATTGAGGAGTTGAACTTAGAGTGAGTGGGAGCTCAACTTAATTGATTTCTTGGTTTAATAGGGTTGATTGATCTATCAATAAAAATATATTGGAAAGATGACTTGAATGGACTGGTGAGTTAACTGATTGCATGGATGAGTCAATTGATTACATAGATTAGAAGACTAAATTGATTGAGGTCTTTATCTGATTGCTGAGAGAGGAATTAACAATGTGGATTGAATAGTTAGGAGAGGGAATCGTGGAGTGAACTGAAAGTCAGTATGATTTAGCTTTGGAGGAATAAATCATGATTAAATAAATAAAATAATTATCTACTTGCACATGTGACAATTGATAAATAAAAAATTAATCTATTTAGGAGAGAGGAACAATTAATTTAATTAAATAAATATAATTCATTTAATTATGATAGGGATTTTGATTTAATTATTACATAAATGCATTAATTAGAAAGAGGGAATATTAATTAAATATGGTTATTTAATTAATTGAATGACATAAGGAATAATTAAATAATGTTTAATTATTTGATTACTTTATAGATGAATAATTGATGAAATATTGATTGAACAATTAATAATCAAGGTAATGAATTAAAATCACTTAATTATAAAATTAAGGAGAGATGATCTTAACTATGGAAAGTAGTAGAATGACACTTATTGATTAAATAATAAATATTATTGAACAATTTAGTAGGAATATTAGTAATGTCATTTTGCTCAAGCAATAGGCCATTTTTAAGTGTCTATAGGAACAAGATTCCCCTTTGTTCCATAATTATTACATACTCTTATCTCCATTAGTCTCTCCCCCTTAGATATGTACCATTTCTCATATGTACTCTTCTTCTTAGTTGAAGCTCTTTCTTATGTGCAAGTTGCTTGGCCAAATAATGGTATTAGAAACCCACAACAATGGACTACCTATTTCAGGATTGGACACCCTAAATGGTTTCTAAATGAATTATTTAGTCTCATTTAATTATCAATCAGGGACGTAAACTTGGAATGGCATTCACAAAGTATATGCTTCAAACTTTCTCAATCTTATGACTAACCTATGGAATTCAAGTGCTTTGAGCTTCAGGAAAACTATGCTAAAACTAGTAAATGAATTTATTCTAACAAAGCATGTAATCACGGGTAGGAGTTACTCTAATTGCCTATGCTGCAGGAATAGTCTACTAGTTCTATTACCAGTGGCTGTAGGAACAAAAAAGTTCTACTTTACTTTGAAATAAACATGAAAATGAATTCTACTCTAACAGAGCAATTCACTCAACAAGTGGGTCCCCTTGGATTAGTGAATAGAAAATACAATCAAGATAAAAGATCTAAACTTGAACTGTGCATTCTATTCATTCATGGAAAATGATTACACTTGATTGAAAAATAGTATCACAACAATAATAGTTCTATTATGAAAATCGACTAACTCCTAAAGAGTTATAATAGTTGTTTATTTGAAGGAAAGCTACAACTACCTCCTAAATCTAAGATCACTCCATAAATGAGGATCGTTACATATTCATAAAGTTTCAAAACAAAAATAGCATTAATCATGAATAAATCCTCCAGGAATATAGCACATTGAGGGAACTAAATCCATTTGTTGCATGTAACAAAAAACAATATTTGACTTGCCCTACTTGCGAAGATCTTGCAAGAACGATTGGATTTGACTATTCCAGCACCACAATGCCGGTCCTTGAATGCCCATAATAAATACCCACAAAATAATCAACACAAACACAACCCTCCATATACATATATATCCTTATCATTAATATTAGGAAAAAGGTGTAAAGTTCTAATTAACAATCTTGCAAGTCCTATGGCTACAGGAGGGAAACTACCCAAAACATAGCATATGCAAGGAAACATTCCTCAGCATGTATAAATACTACATTATACCATTCCTATCCATGAATTCAAGAAAATATCATGTCTTTAAAATATCCACATTCTATTTCATGTCTTTAAAATATCCACATTCTATTTCATGTCTTCACACACACACACACACACACACATATATATAAACCATAAGTTCATAAGCCTAAAAACCATAATTTCATGTTTGTTTGCAAATAACTATTTGAAAGAGGGATAAAAAGAACTAAGAAAGATGGCCTTTTAGAGGCCCATCATTCCCCCCAACTGCACTATTGCTGGTCCCCAACAAACTTGAAATTATGGATTCTGGCATGCAGCCTCAAGTCACTAGTTGTCTTTTCCCTAGGCTCATCTTTAACATAATCAAAATACCCATGATTCACCCTGAGACTTTCCCATCACTGAACTTCTATAGTCATATCATAATCTGTAACACTTTCATTCAATGCTAGTAATGGTTGTAGGAGTATAGGAGGCTAAAACCTTAATGGAAACCAGTAATTGAGCAGAGTTCTTCCCAACATGATGTACCATGGGACTCTTCTAGTAGCAAGGGTTAAATTTTGTGGAGAGTGAGGTTCCCTTACCTTCAGATCATGTGACATCTATATCCATCTCTTCCTTGAAGCACTTATTGCTATTGTAATGTCATGAGATGAATGTTGATCCCAATCTGCAAAAGCTTGCTCTCTTACTGGGTACACTTTATTAGCTCCGCTTGGGTTTACTATAATAGAAAGTCAATCTATAAATGTTCGCCTAGAATGTTGAACTTCAGGCCTCATAAGCAAGAGAATTTTCATCTCATTATTTTTATAAGGTGTAGATTGGTGCTCCCAACTTATCTTGTTCTGCATCTAGGACATAACTACCCTTAATTGCACATCTCCTACATAAAGGAGTGATTTCTATTTTGTATCATCTGGTACTACCAAGTTATGTAGATATAGTTAACACAATAAATTTTTTAGGGACATTGGAGAAGACTGGAATGCATCATAGAATTAAAGGGGGTTTGAAATAGAGGGACTAAGGCCTTCTACAATTCTTGTCAATTTAAAATTAACAAATTTTTCCTTAAGGAACAATGTATACATCAGAGATAGTGATCTACAAGCCATGAGATCTAGAATCAACTCTGTTATTTGATCAATCCTTCTCTTCAAAACCTCAATTTGGTCTAATTTTTGTTCTATTTGATGGCCCTGCTCATCAATGGCATGTTTTGGTTTTTCCTTTTCTAATTTCCATTGTGCTCTTTCCCACAACAATTGTTGATATAGATTTATCCCTATAGCCAGGGGTGCAGACAAATCAAGCGGTGGCAATGGTTCTTGATTAAGAATATCTATCTATCTGGATGCCATGTGAGGATTTTTTACTATGCTTTTTGGTGTGGAGGATTCTCCTCTCCATAAAACAAGGGTTTTAACTACATTTCCCTCCTCACTAGATTCAGTTGCTACCCTAGCCAGCGTCTCTAATCCATCCTAATTATTTTGTTCTAACACTTCTTCAACAATATCTTTTCCAAATTCTGGGTACTCTTCAGAAGGAGAGTCTTCTGAATCACTAGGAATGTCTTGCCAAATAGAGTTATCTAGAAACTCTTTTTCCTCCTCATAATCCTCATCACTTTCAATAAGTATATAGTTAACCGTAGGGTTAACTTCTATTTATGGATTCTAGTTTTTGAATTTAGTGTCACTAGCTACATTTTCTTGAAACATTTCCTCATAACAAGAACTCTCCACAGATTTAGAGGATTCAAGGTTAACAATTGGAATGGGAGCCTCAACATCCCTATTTCTTTCAGAAAACCTTGCACTTATCCTTATGGGGGTTGTGGATGAGCATGGAGGATTCTTTCTTTTCCTCCTGCTAGTGGTCATTTCCTCCATAGCTGCTACAAGAGGTTCTTCTGGAGTTTCTTCCCCATGCTAATGAAAGGTTTAATCAACATTATCATTATCACTACCAGATTGTTGCTCTGATATTCCCTCTTCTATTTCCATAGGTTTACCCTTGTCTCTCCTAGAGGTGGACCTGGTCTTTATAGATGGTGGGGTTTCAGGGACATTAGCAGTTTCTTTATTTTTATTTCTCTTTCTTCTAGAAGTGGAGGCACCAACATTACAATTTATTTTCCTGGATGGCTTAGAAGTGGAAGGGGAAGATTTAGGAACATTTTCTATCCTTTGGATGACTTTTCAAACCCTAGTGGATGTGTTTTCTCTTCTCCCAATACCTTGTCCTCTAGGGTCAACCATCCTGTTAGGAATAGTCCCAAGAGATAACTGAGAGGGGGCGGTGAATTAGTTATCTACAAGATTCAATTAATAATCCAATTAAGTATAGAATAAAATTTATCATAAACATAATATGAGAACACTTAATACAACACCACAATTTTGGCTACGGGTAAACCCAAATAGGTAAAAACCATGGTGGGAATTAGCACCCACTATAAACTGCACTAGATCCCTATTAGAAGATCTTACAACCCTATTAGGATTTGATCTTTATAATGCATTAAGTAAAATGACCTGGTCAAGGGTTAGACCCTATTAGGAGTCTTTTACAATTAACCCTATTAGGAGTGAGGATGCACTATCCGGGAGCACACTGCTCAAAGGGGTGAAGGCTGTAACCTTCTGTTTAATAGATACACACTATTTATGGATCTTGGTGAACTACGCAAAGACCTATTGTCTTGATTAGTTCCAATGAATAGCATACACTCTCTACTTTATCATATGGAGCTTCTGCTGATGGCTCAATACTTTGCACTCTTTGCTCTACTCTATTATTTCAACTATCTACCATACTTAGCAATCACAAATGACTGCCTATAAATATCTTCCTCTAAATGATATAATCAAGTCAGCCTATTAGAACCATCTTGAAATCATATTAGAGAAACAATACAACTCTCCAATAATATCTCAGTCAGCTCTACTAAGCACGCAACACAAAATGGGACCTTCGAACTCAATATGAGTAGACGTGTTGCTTCACACTTTCAGCTCCACCAAATTAATTGATACTTTCTTCTCATGCTGAATTACATCATGCACTCTTAACTAAATATTCTTAACTCTCCTCCATACACTAATCCAATAATGCATACCGAAATGATAGGCACAACTACTACAACAATATAAACACTGTCGGCTCTACCAGATAAACTCAAGAAATTGTGACTGTTAACTGGAGACTTCATAACTCAACATGTACTTCATATCTGACTCTGCATCCATGAACATAGCATCATACACATGTCTTTAACATAACTATAAATGCATAAGGCTCTACTATAACCATATTGTAAATCACATACAAAACTCTTCCTAGGACCTATCAGGAACACTCACTGATATAGACAACTATATTACTATCTTCACTCAAAATCAACCTCTGCATCTATGATATCATGCTGATAGCATACCTAGGAAACATATACTCATGGCTCTCTCCATTAGGCTTCCATGCATGTTTCTTATCATATGTTGTCATCAATGAAAAATATATAGTCAGCACTCTGGCTTGCTGGCAAATCTCCAACACATCCTTGGTGTTGGAAATTTAGCTAAGTTAGATATCAAGTTGTTGTCATTATGGAAACATATAATCTATATGAAGATCACACTATGATAGAAAGCATTTATGATAGAGTGCAAGTAAAACTGTCTAAGTGTAAGCAGTATTTTCTAGTCTAACCAAAGATAGTTCTGGATAGCAATGTTGATAGAAGCAAGTTTAGTGCATGTGCACTTGAACATGGATACTTATATGTATGACTAAGACTCATCTAAAATCAAAAGTCTATACGACATGTACAAATGAAGTTATTGCAAGATTACCGAAATAGGTTTAGAGCTGACTGAGCAGAGTAAGAAGATAGAACAAGTAAAATAGTTAAGGGATTATTTTTTTTATCAAAATAATCACTTAACCATACAAGGGATGACATCCTAGATGTTAACTCTTGAGAATAAGAAGTTAGTTTTGAGTTTATGCTTTGTAAAGCCGACTGTAAAGTTATTATTCTTAATAACTTTTATAAATGTAAGATATATGTGATGCAAAGACATATGCTCGATGTAAAAAGATATTGTAATGATATGATGCGAAGATATATGTTGTAAGAGGAAAGCAAGTAGACATTGTATGTGAAAGAGAAAGCTAAATCAGAATAGGAAAGCTATTCGACAGCAGTAAAAGATTATGTACTTTACCTTTTTGTAAAATAGATATCATTGTACTGTAATACCCCAAAAATGGGCTATAAGTTCATTAATCTCCTACATCTTCAATTCGAACAAAATCGACATCAAAGTCCTAATCTAAGGCACATCTAAACATCATCAAATCTAATTGATTATCTTAAATTTTGCATCGGGGAATATTCCTAGTAATATTCCTAATTATCTTAATTATCTTTAATTTAATGATTATTTGGCGATAAATCACATTTATCCTAAAAATTTAATTAATTGAATATTTTCATATTTAATTAATTAGATTTAATATTTGCCACTTAATTGTGTAATTAAATTTAATTCTATCTATTATTAATTGTATTATTTAATTTTGACAATAAATCAAAATTCCTATCTTTAATTGATTAAATTCTTATTTAATTAATTAAAGCATGTTGTCATTATTTAATAATATAATTTTTAATAAAAGTTTGGTAAAATAGTTAATTAACCCATAAATTAATTATTTATTTTCAAAAATCAGTTGAGTTGAGGATAAATCACTTTATTTATTTATTTAATTCTTAATTATTATGCATATTCAAAAGAAACAGTTAAACTCCAAATCAGAAAATCAATGCAAGTTATTGACTTTTTGGAACTCAACATCCTTTTGGAGTTCAAAAAGCTGATCTAAACTCTAATTTGAGTTAAAAAGCTATTTTTGCATGTTTTTGCATGATTTTGAGAATTAACTATCTTTTATGATCAGATAACTCAAAAATCAAGATGAGTTAATTTGAGTGATTTATGGCTTTTATTCATGCACCTCCAAAGCCCTGGATTTCTATAAATTAAGGCTTTAGCTCTTCACAAATCATCTCATATTTTGCACAATCACGCTGGAGAATTGGAATTGAAGAATCAAAGCTCTTGCGAATCGACATCTTTGTGAGATCAATCTTATTTTTGCATTCATATTTCATATCATTATTAGATTAGCATAGCATATCAGTTTTTATCATTCTTATTGCATAGAAAATATCAAAAATATAGATTAATTGCATTCAATTTCATATCCATCTTTTGCATTCAAATCCTTCATTTAGGTGTCGTCTAGGTCACTGATCTCGATTACAATCTGAGAACATTAATCTCGCACCTATTAGAAGGCAGTAAATCGCTTGGTTAGATAGCTTTCAATTTTGCACGATTTTGATTATAGCTAACCTCTAATGTTTTACTGAGTGTTGTGTTTACAGATCAGGTATAATTTTCACACACACATTTCTGGCGCCCACCGTGGGGCAACCCACCTTTGCATGCTGGTTTTGATTTTTTTGGGAGCTAAAACCCCAAAGTTTCAAAGATTTAATTTTATCTCCCAAACGGCTTAGAATTTTGGTCTGAAATTTTTTTTTCAGGTTGGTGACATGTCATGGAAGCTACAGTAAAAAATTTAGAATTTTCTGAGATGGTTTGAATTTTTAATAATTTTTTCTTGAAATTCCGGAAAAAATTAATATCTGACGCAAATCAGCATATTTTTCGAAACTTTTTATATTTTCGGAAAGCTCTTTAAATTCTACAGGGGGTATATTCTTTGTGTTTTAAATTTGGATATGATATCATAGCTTAAATAGTCAATTTACAAAAACTGGTCTGTTTTGATAAAATGGGTCTCTAGGGCACAAATGAAGAGGTTTTTCTAAAATTTTTGCATTTTTGGAAAGCTCTCTATTTTTTAGTAGGGGTCTCTATTCTGAATTTCTATTTTTGTAACCAAAATCATATCAAAAAAATTAGATCTTGTTGACTAGGTCAAATGCAAAAAAAAAAATAAAGTTTTGTGATGGGTATGCACTTATTTTTTTTACATGGTTCAATGAATGATATGAGTTGTCATTTGGGTTGATTGCTGGTTATTATTACTGATAATAATTGATTTTTAGAGTTAACCCTATGGTTTTCATAAGTTGAATATATTTTGCATATCTTGTTTGCTTGTTTGCTTGTTGAAGAGTTCGTCACTTGTTTGCATGAAAAAGCTCAACAAAAATTGCTAAAAATTAAGTAAAATCTACTAAGCGCGTTGCAAGGATCCCAGGTATTCTCCTTCATCTAATAATATTTTGATTTGAGACTTAAAATAAATCTCTTATGTGTCAAGCTTGTGTGCATCTTTTCATGCTTTTGATCTATTTCTACACACTTGCATAATTGATACTAGGTTGTGAACCCTTAAGGATTCATTAAGTAGTCTTAGAATACTTGTGATTGATCTTGATTGCTATCTTGGGTTATTGGACTCGCTAATCCGTCGGCCCCTCATTTCCGCCCCGTGGTTGCAATCTCAGCGCCATAAAGGGGAAGGGTCAACAGGACAGAAGCGTTAAATGTTCCACTTGGCAACCCTTTTGTGCTTTTAGGAACTCACTTGTTTTCTAAGTTGGGGACTCATTTTTAGCTTGTGTGAGGTGTTAAGTGTTCCACCTTGTGGACTCATCTCATATTCGCTTTAAGCGTTAAGTGTTCCTCTTTCTACTTTTTGGGTACTTTTGGTAGATTTACTTTCGGGAATACATCTGTGCTCACATAGTAATTAGGCCCTATGAACACTATTCGTGATTCTTGAGAGATTGGATTCCTAGAGAAATCTTTCTTGATGACAGAATCCTTGTAGGTAGGGAGGATACTTAGTGCGTTTCACATTCAACTTGGTTAGTGCATCTTCTCTTATTGATCGACACATTCTCTCTCCGGAGAGGTTGATAGATCACGTGGGGTTGATATCACGAGCTTTGGTGAATCAAAATTGGTTAGTGCGTCTTCTCTTATTGATTGATACATTCTCTCCCCGGAGAGGTTGATAGATCACGTGGAGTTGATATCACAGACCTTGGTGGAACAAAACTTTGTCTTAGCGTGTCGGATTAATCTGCTTGCTTTGTTTGGGTTAAAAGTGAAGAGGTGTCAAAACCTTGAATCTGGAGCCAAGTCCCCTTGTGGTATACTATTGTGAGTCATCTTTAGAGAGGGTTAACCGTAGCGGACAATCCCTTCACAGGGCAAACTGCATTGACGGAACCTCAAGCGGTAATAGCCATTTTCGCCATGGTAGTGACAACCGCTATATAAATGTCCTTGTGGAAGAAACCTCCACGGGTATGGTTCATTGTTGGGTTGTCAGATCTCCCTAGCAGCTCTTGAAGATTAAGTTCTCGGACTGTGTCAAAACCCTGGTGCGCCGGGATTGGAGTTCACCCCTTTGAATCATAAAAGTTGCAGAGTCAAACCATTACTAAAAACCTTAGAGAGGCCAATTTTTCACTTTCAGGTATATGTGCGTTATTGCAAAACTTTTTCAGAACATACACAATTAGTACTCTCAGGGATTAGCACAATTTGGTCACTTGATTGTTCATGCGCAAGGTTACTTTTGCCCTTGTTCATTGTTTTCAGATGTGCTTGGAATCACTTGCTTGCTGTTCTGCGTGCTTATTTATCTACTTGGCTATTAAAAATGATCAAATCTGGTATAACCTTCAAAATCTAGATAGTACAATTTGCAAACAATCCAAAACTGAAAACCTTAAATTTTGCAAAAATTGACGTAAAGTTCTTTCTGGAGTCAAAAGTCATTTCAAGAAGTCAAAAGTCGTACGAGTTTTGTCAAGTGTCATTTCAGTATTACCCAACTGTCGTATGAGTTTAGCAACTGTCATTTCATAGACTACCCAGTGTCGTACGAGTCTGCAGAGTATCGTTTGGAAAAATTTGAGAAAGTTGTCAAAAATTGTCAAATTGCAAGATATCCAATGTTTCCAGCCTAGTTCCAAAATCTGTCAAAAATATCATTGTGTCAAGAACAGAGCAGTAGCTATTGAAAATCAATACACATGTCTCAAAGAATCAGTACACATGAGGAAGAAATTCTGATCGCCGCTATAATGAAACAGATACATGCTATGCAAGTCCAGCTTGACAAACTTGAGAAAGAGAGAATCTAAAAAGTTCTCCATGGAATCTTTATACTCTTTTCCATTTGATAAAGACTTGTACATGTCACCATGCCCTCGGAAAAAAATTGAGCAATATGATACCTCTTCCATGGAGAGTGACACATCTAGCTTTGAAGACTATGATGACTATGATGACAGACAATGTAATGATACCTATGACACCTCTGTTCCTAAGAGTCCTCCTCGTCGTTCGTTCTTGCTTACTACAAATGGGCCGTCACATTGGATAGATCGTGAGGGTGATCCATATGATTCTGATTTTGAAAGAGATTTTGATAGCTTTTGTGGACAATACCTTGATGATGATCCATCTACTACTGCTGAGGACTATAAAATACATCGTGCTAGCTTGAAACATCAATACTATAAGGATCTCTCCTCTAAGAACTCTCAGGCTGAAAATAAAGATTACACTCTCAAGCAAGATCATGTTAATGTTGGACCTTTGTCTAGTGATGGTTCCCTTCCATCCCCTACTTCCTCCAATACCCATACATTTCCTAAAGCTTCCGAGTCTCTCAAATCTTTCATAGAACCTTCATCTGACACAAGCCTTGATACTTTTCATGCGATTCCCTATAGTTATCCTCCAGGGCTACCTCTTAAAGAAACTCAAGCTAACCTTCACTTGGCTGCAAATACTTTCAATAATGATAAACCTAAAGAGCCTAAGCCTTCATATGCTATAATCCCTACTTCAGCTAGTCCTCCACCATCTCTTCCAAAGTTATCCATACAATCCCAACATGCTTCCTTGTCCTTAGAAGTGGCTCCATGTCAAGAGGACTCTAAAAATGATGAAGAAAAGAACATAAAGAAAGATCAAGATCAAGAACCCTCCATGTCATCCACTCCTTTTCACGATGTCTTTTATCCACCTCAGGGTTCTTTTGATCCTGTACACCCTTTTTCATGCATTCCATCATGTCTTAAGTCTTCTCCTAAGCAAGATCAAGCTACTACTTACACTGTTGAGCTTATTGGAAATCAAAATAACCTTACTACACTTGCATTTTCCAAAGATGATACTTCCATTAAGGTTGTTAAAAATAGTGTTGTTCCTTCCAATGTCAAGCCTATTGAAAATCAAAAGAAAAATTATGCACTTGTGCTATCCAAAGATCCTTGTCAAGATCAAAGTCTTCCATCTTCTTGTTCTACCACTCCATGTTCACTTTCACTTTCTACTCTTCCTAAGTCTTTGCAAGCTTTGAACAATCCTATCAAAGAAGGTGTTCATATTCAAGATGTCCATGATTCTATTGAAGATCCTAATGCTCACTCTAAAGATGCTGATATCCTTGGTTGTCATATAGATGCTGATGAACTTATTGATTATCCTTTTGCGTCTTCCACTTCCATCTTTGGACCTCTTCCACCATTACAAAAGGCTTCACGTCTTCCTTCCATCTTGGGTCCTTATGTCCCTTCACTTTCCCCTCCTAGCTCTCCTGATTTGCCATCCATCTTAGGTCCTTACATACCTCCATCTCCCATCTTTCCTCAAGATCAACATAGATGCATACCCTTGAATCCTTTTCATCCACCCACCCATCTAAACCAGTCATATCCTCCCTTTTCCACAAGTCCCAAGTCCTTTGGAAGTAACTTGAATGTTCAATACAAGAAAAAGAAGCAATACAAGAATCCATCAAAAAAAGATCACCATGTCTCCTCTAATAGACATGGAAACATAAAGTCAAAAGAGATATCTAAGAAAAAAATTACAAGACAAGTATGGGTTCCAAAATCCATCATTGAAGATATTATCTCTAAATCATCAAAAGGAAATAAAAAGCCTAAGGCTATATGGATTCCAAAGTCTCTCATAAGAGAGTCTCATGTTGAACAAAAAGTGAAATTGACATTCAAACTT
This sequence comes from Chamaecyparis obtusa, assembly GCA_027943335.1. Lineage (NCBI taxonomy): Eukaryota > Viridiplantae > Streptophyta > Pinopsida > Cupressales > Cupressaceae > Chamaecyparis > Chamaecyparis obtusa. The sequence goes on along the minus strand of BSBK01000210.1, from coordinate 2,162,820 downwards.
CCAAAGGCTTCCACTACATCTCCTTCCAAAAATATTCTTCCATTTCATGCGCCTAAATCACAACCTCTGCTATCCATTTGCCATATACCTTCACATATTCCTTCATTCATGATTTCTCCATCCTCTCACCACCCTTCAAGGTATGTGTTGACGTTGATCTTGCCTTCTTTTCCACCTACCCTTTTACAATCCTTCCGTGCATTATCCTTTTACCTTCTATCATTTTTCCTCATTTTCCTATTCCTCCTATCTTCCAACCTCGCTCACTTTACATAAAACCTTATCCTCCATTTTTCTCTTCCATATTCCTTTCCCTATCAGCATCTTTGAGCATATCATTTTGAATCCTTGGCATATCATGGTTTATCCTTTCAAGGAGCATTATCTAAAAAGCTTGCCTTCTTCCAAAAAAATAAAAATAAAATTTCAAAAAAATTGAAAATGTGCCTTGGTGAAAACCTGGAAACAGGCGCCTTGGTAGCAAAAGTAAAGAGAAATAAATTCATCCTAGGTGAAAACCACTCCCTTGTGGCGCCTTGGATAAGTACCATGATGAAAACCTAGCAATCAGGCATCATGCGTAGTTCTTCTACATATTTCATCCATTCCATCTTCTCTCTTTGATCTTGACAATGTTGATCTATACATGAATATTTGGCTATTTTGTGAGCTATCTTACGGTGATCTTGCTTTCATTCCTTCCATGTTTAGCCTTCATATCCATCTTCCTCCATTCATTTTCGCCTATCGCTATCCTTTTCCCCTTTGGTCTTGATCTAATAAAAAAAGAAAGAAAGAGTAAAACACGATGCTATGAAGCCTCTTGACATGTCTACTCCTTTGGACTACATCATTTTCTGCTCTTGCATTACGCTTTTGTGACTTATCCTATGCTAGCCTTTCATTGCTTGTCCAAATGTGCTTTACATGACAATTTTTCCCTAGCTTAAGTATTCTTGAGGAGCTTTCCCTTGAGGATTTATTCCCTTCATTTTCCTTCATTCTCTTATCTTCCATCTCTTCCACCAGCTTGCTAATCCCTTTTGTTCTCCACCTTGCTAGACATTGGGACTACATGATATGATCTTGCTTGGGAGTTTGCAAATGGAAAAAGATGCTATCAAGTATACCAAGTATCAGAACAATTATCAGAATCAGTATCAGAATCAGTATCAGAACCAGTATCAAAATAATTATCAGAATTAGTATCAGAATCAGTATCAGAATCAGTATCAGAACCAATATCAGAACTAGTATTAGAATGCCTACTAGGGCTACACCATTCTCTTTAGTTTATGGGTCTGAAGCGGTACTGCCTATTGAGGTTGAAATCCCATCACTCAGAATCAAAATGCATGGACTTGTCACTGATGAAGACTACATAGTGTCTAGGTTACAAGAACTTGAACTACTAGATGAGCGCAGACAAGCAGCATATGATCATCTCAGAGTGTATCAGAAAAGAATGTCTAGAGGCTACAACAAGAAAGTCAGACATAGAGAATTTCAGGTTGGCGATCTAGTGTTGAGAGAAAATCCTAAAAATCAATCACATCGAGAACGCAAGGGGAAGTTTGAACCCAATTGGTTGGGTCCCTTTGTTATCACTGCTACTTTTGGCTCTGGTGCCTATCAACTCTCAACGACTGAAGGAGAACAGCTTCGAGAACCAATCAACATTCTCCATCTGAAGAAATTCTACGCCTAAGGCATTCAGTGCTTGGTAAATGTCCTGAAAAAATCTTAAAAATCAGAAAAAGTCCTGAAAAAATGAACATCTTGGTGAAAACCTAGCAATAGGCACCTTGATGATTCACAAAAAAAATAAAAAAATATCAAAAGTACAAAAAAATTGAAAAAATGAAAAATACAAAAAAAAAAAAAAAAAAAAAAAAGGTGCCTTGGTGAAAACCTGGAAACAGGCACCTCGGTAGCAAAAATAGAATCTCTACCAAGATGGTGAAAACTCGGCAAACGGGCACCACTTGTTCCAAAATGCTCCATCTATCAGCACAATCTTGGTCTCTCCCAACTTTCAGTCTTGCTTTAGTTTGTACATATCTCCCGGTTTGTTCCTGCATTTCCAGTTTTCAATAAGTCAGCCTGTACGCCAACCAGCTCAAGCGTTTGCATCCTATCAATGTTCACATTTGGGGGCAATCAATGTCATATCCTATGGTCTCCCATGTATCTTAGATGTGTCATATCCACTCAGAGTCCTTTGAAGCTTCAAGTTGAGTTAGTCAGTCAGTCTCGTCTCCAGAAAGGATTTTGCATCAACAACAATCAAACATCAAAACTCAACTGAAAACAATCTGTGCTTTTCATGCTTTTATCTCCTTGTATGCTTACTGATTCGCATTGAGATTTTTGCATATTATGTCCCTTCGAGCTCTTCAATGATGTCCTTTACAGGATTTAGAGAGTGATGACTGGGGGCATAATCTTTTCTTTGTCTTCTGCTTGTATGTGAAAATCTAACAGCTTTGGAAATTTTGGATTGAAATGGTGTCCGACTGTAAGAGCCTCTATCTCGAATTGGATGGCCATGCGTACCTCGACCATTGATACCCGAAAAATTCAAGGAAGTTTGATCTAACTATTGTCTTTTTGAGTAAGTTCTTTCTCCTACTGTGGAATGCAATCTTGCCTAAGGATGTGAACGATAAAGGGTCACTACGGGTAATTCACATTGGATTTAGAATGATCTCTTGACTGTTTGATGTGTTTGCAATGCAAGGCGTATTCAGGTCATCACGACGTTTATGTTTTGATGCTTGTACAAATTGCTATATCAAAATGGACATGATATTCAGGTCATCCTAGCATTTGTGCCTTGATGCTTATATTTAATCCAACATTTTGAAAATAAAGTCAATATTCATATATCCATGGTTGTTGTCCAGTGGGTGTTGTATTGATTCTTGCGCATACAAATCGATATTCATATGTCTATGGTTTCATGGCTAGTGGGCATTGTATTGATTTATCCGGTTACCTAAAAGTTCAATGATGATAACAAATCGACATATGATCAGTGACTAGGTCCTCGATCTTAGGTTGCATTTCATTTTGCATGTCTCATTTCATTTTGCATGTTTACATGATCTCACAATGATTAAACGAACTTCAATGCTTAAATGATTCTTCAAATCGCATCTTCAAGTCTAACAAGAGCTGAATCTCACACGAAGGTTCCTCCAATGAAATAGCAAGTAGAATCCTTTTTCGGGATCAAAATTCAAATCTGAGATCATTCATATTATTAACTACTTGCATAATCAACCTTTAATCATCACAGAAATCTAATATTCAACTTAACTGATTATCTTACATCAAACTATCGACATTTCAACTATGGTCACCTCATGGTTTAACCTAGTCAAATTTGGTCTTTTGGACCTTCCAATGATGCAGAATGCATTCTCAGATGTAAATAACCACTTCTCAAATCAATTAACATGCTTCTAAACTATCAACGCTGACTTTTCTTGTCAGATTTCAATTTTAATCCCGAAGGGGGCATGGTATTGCACATCATTCAAAGTCTGTAAATCAAATTCTATCGATCAAATCTATCAATATCTTTCATCAGTGATCAAGACAACAATCACGTCTAGTCACTGATTCATCAAAAGTCCTCATCGCTCGGGGCAAATCTATCATCACTTGGGGCATATCAGATTCATCGATCCATATCAATCTGGTATTCTCCTAATCTTGTAAACTGTATCAGTTTTTGCAACCATCAGATCATAGTGTTCTTTCCTTGGTTCTTCGACAACTGAAGGTTTTGGATGTGATACTTGCTAGTTCTGCTAAGACAATCGAGTCTAGAACGGGTCACTCACTTCTTATCAATCCTAAGGTTCAGAATCAGGTGTTTTGACACTTTTTCGCAATCATAGGTTTAGTTTCTGCTACAGTGAACATTATCTCTGGTCATTCAGGACCTCCTATCTCAATATCTCTCAATTGGTTTCTATCTTGAGATCGGTTTATCTTTTGAATCAGTTTCATATCTCTATCAAACACAGACTATCTTTGAACCACTGCGCTTCGCACAGTAATTCAAAGAGGGGCAAAATGTAATACCCCAAAAATGGGCTATAAGTTCATTAATCTCCTACATCTTCAATTCGAACAAAATCGACATCAAAGTCCTGATCTAAGGCACATCTAAACATCATCAAATCTAATTGATTATCTTAAATTTTGCATCGGGGAATATTCCTAGTAATATTCCTAATTATCTTAATTATCTTTAATTTAATGATTATTTGGCGATAAATCACATTTATCCTAAAAATTTAATTAATTGAATATTTTCATATTTAATTAATTAGATTTAATATTTGCCACTTAATTGTGTAATTAAATTTAATTCTATCTATTATTAATTGTATTATTTAATTTTGACAATAAATCAAAATTCCTATCTTTAATTGATTAAATTCTTATTTAATTAATTAAAGCATGTTGTCATTATTTAATAATATAATTTTTAATAAAAGTTTGGTAAAATAGTTAATTAACCCATAAATTAATTATTTATTTTCAAAAATCAGTTGAGTTGAGGATAAATCACTTTATTTATTTATTTAATTCTTAATTATTATGCATATTCAAAAGAAACAGTTAAACTCCAAATCAGAAAATCAATGCAAGTTATTGACTTTTTGGAACTCAACATCCTTTTGGAGTTCAAAAAGCTGATCTAAACTCTAATTTGAGTTAAAAAGCTATTTTTGCATGTTTTTGCATGATTTTGAGAATTAACTATCTTTTATGATCAGATAACTCAAAAATCAAGATGAGTTAATTTGAGTGATTTATGGCTTTTATTCATGCACCTCCAAAGCCCTGGATTTCTATAAATTAAGGCTTTAGCTCTTCACAAATCATCTCATATTTTGCACAATCACGCTGGAGAATTGGAATTGAAGAATCAAAGCTCTTGCGAATCGACATCTTTGTGAGATCAATCTTATTTTTGCATTCATATTTCATATCATTATTAGATTAGCATAGCATATCAGTTTTTATCATTCTTATTGCATAGAAAATATCAAAAATATAGATTAATTGCATTCAATTTCATATCCATCTTTTGCATTCAAATCCTTCATTTAGGTGTCATCTAGGTCACTGATCTCGATTACAATCTGAGAACATTAATCTCGCACCTATTAGAAGGCAGTAAATCGCTTGGTTAGATAGCTTTCAATTTTGCACGATTTTGATTATAGCTAACCTCTAATGTTTTACTGAGTGTTGTGTTTACAGATCAGGTATAATTTTCACACACACATGTACATTACATGTTTGGGCAGTGAGCTCATCTTGTAATCATTCTATTTTTTATACCAACTCTTAGTAGGGTTGAGGCTCCTAACAAGGCCTAGAGTCCTTTAATCAAGATAGAGACACTATATGTATGTAATAGACTCCTAACAGGGTCAACATCCTTAACATGATACTTTTGATTAGTGGATCACTTGTGGGTATCATCCCCACCATAGTTTTCCCTTGGCCAGTTGTTTCCTTGAGAAAAAAACAATGTGTTACGAGTTCATTTTATTTATTGCTTTATATATTATTTAGTTTACTTTGTTTTGCAAGCATCAAGTTAATTTGATATATCCATAATTGGGTGAAAGTAAAAGTTTGTAGAATATTGATTCACCCCCCCTCTTAGTATTCCCTATTTCTAACAATTGGTATCAGAGCTTAGTTACTCGGAAGAAATTTATTCAGAGAAAGCCTAGCAACTTGAGTAAGATCTCTATGGATATGGATCAATTACAGAAGAATCTTGAAGAATCTCTTGAACAAATTGATATTCTTACTGAGGAAAGAGATACTATGAAAGGAAAATATGATGATGTGAAGAACTTCATTGAAAAGCTAAAATAAAAGATGGAAGAATTGAAATCAAAGAAAGAACCTACAACTCTAATTCGAAGATTATGATGAAATTTCAAATCTGAAGAAAGAAAATGAGATCCTTAAACATGAATTAAAGATTGTAGATCTGAAGTTAAGATTGAAAGATGGAAACAACAAGAATGAATCAAATCTGAAATCTAAAAATGAAGATCTGAAGTCTAAACTTTGTAAAGTGACATCTAAACTTGAGAAAACCAAATTATAGTATGTTGAACTTGAAAAGTACAATACAATTGTGAAAGGAGAACTGACACAGTCTAAACAACATCTTGAGAAACTATATTCCACCAGTGAAAAGATTAATGAACAAATGTCTTATCAGAAACCATTTTATGATAAAACTGGTCTTGGATTTAACTCACCTAAGATAAGTGAAGAAAGCAAGGAACCAGATCTGAAAGTCTTTGAAAACAAAGATGAAAGGAAACTTGATGAAGCTAACAAATCTAAAGACATACCTAATCCACCTAAAGAAGATGAAACACCCAAAGATACACAAAGAGAATTCAAAGGTAGATGTTTTTCATGTAATACTTTTGGTCATATGAAGAAAGAGTGCATAGGTAAGAAATTCAAACCTCTCAATGGTTATTGTTATAATTGTCACAGTTTTGGACATAGAGCTATTGATTGTAAGAAGCCTAGATCTATTGATAACAATAGTAGTAGAATGTTTAGAGATACTAACCATGTAGATAAGAGACCTACTAAAGATATGAACATAAGAAGTGGAGTTGTGTATTACAGATGCAACAAGATTGGACACATTCCTAGGAATTGCAGATCATAAATCAATAAGACAAGATCAAGATATGGAAACAATGGAGTAGTTTGCTAGATATGTAACAAATTTGGTCATACAACAAAATTTTGCAGAATAAACAACATGAGAAACCCTAATCCTAGAAACTATACAAGGAGAAATGAGAATGCAAGCAACCGTCAAAAAGGATGGTGTAGTAATTCAGAAGAAATTAAATTTTTCAAAGCCATAGATCAGGCAGACACTTTCAGTACACAAGGTAATCAGACAGGTGAAGTATCTGATAGTAAGTGTGAAACACTTCCTAACCCATCTCAAAGCACTTAATTCATAAAGAATGTATTAGAATAGGAACTTAGGATAATGTAGAAATTAGTGTAGAATGAATTGAGTCTTGCATAGTTAATGTAAGGTAGTATGTGATGTATTGATGCTATGGTTAAGAGCACATGAGCTAATATGAATGTATGCGAGTTCAAGAGAAGTATGAAGTTTTGCAGGAAAGCAGGAACAACTTTTTGGAAAGAAGCAGCAAAAGAATTGAATGCGATGTCAAAATCTTGAAAGATTGAAAGGTTAAAAGCTTATGATCATTATTATTTGATCATTCAAGTGAATACAAGTGATAAGGAGATCAATGCAGTGGTGATTGGAATCATTTTGCAAAATTTGATAAAGAATTTCGTGATGGATCTACATAAAAGCCCTAAATCATGAAATTGAGGTATTTTACTGAGCAATTCTATCAAGCAGTTAAAATATTTTACAGAAGTCATGGATGTATCTTTTATTCACCATGTAAGGGATACTGTTAGACTTAGAGTCAAGGGGAAACCAGTAGAACCCTTGGAAGAAGACCCTAGTCTTGCATTATTGTCCGTACCAGATAGAGTTTTACACTTAGAAGATGTAAGAGGTTATTTAAGATGAAAATTTCAAACCCTAAGTGAAAGTAACATGACTAAGGAATATGAGAAGTTATATAATTAGGATATGTCATTAAAAGAAGGATTTGAACATCTGAAGGAAAATGAAATTGTAAAGTATTCACTGCACTATGAATTTGATGATGATGAATGCACTAAAATCATCTTAAGTAGAATTCACAATGGGAAGTTTTGGCTAGATGACAGAGTGATAGATATCACTGTGGACCTAATTCATGAGGCAACTAGTTTGTCTAAAATTGGTGTCATACCCTATAATGAGAAAAATGTGAAGAATACTGTATTGGATAACACCAAGTCATCCTATAATGGTAGAGGGGTAGTAATCAACAAGATATTACAAGATGATGTTAGATTTATTTGCAAGATCTTAACATCTAAGTTTTGTGAAAACTCTAGAGAAGATGAGATGGAAGATGGAATGATTCATGCAGCATATTTGATGTGTGTTGATAAAGTTAAAATAGATATGTGTGAAATCTTAAGAATTTAGTTGTTTGAGAACCTTGAGAAGATAAAGAAAACCAAGAACTCACAGTCATGTAACTGACTGTTATGGTTTTGTAGGGGGATAATCAGCCTTGAAAGGCTTAAAAGAGGAGTGGTGAGAATGTGTAGGAGGTATGTGGAGTTGGTAATGGTAGACCAAGAAATGTAGTGAATTTTTAATCAATAAAACATAACTATTCTCTGCAAATGTATTCTCTGTTCCACGGGTATAGTCAGGAACAAAGAGTTGTGATGATAGTTTGAAGTGTGATATTGGAATATAAATTTTATAGGGCATTGTATTAATTGTTATTCACTCTTTCTTTCACTCTTTTCACTACTCCATCATGTTTTAGTTGAAGAATATTGGACTGGTGTATTCAAACTAGTGACTGGTTAGGTACAGTCGACATTTCTTATTTTGAAGCTTTAAAAATGGTGTAACTCTCCCACCCTATATGGTTACTATATTTTGTGGGAGATCACAATCATGTAATCTATTCCTTGTTCCATACTTATCTTGTGTAGGGGATTGAAGAATGTGTTTGAAGAACCACAAAGTGGTTGTAATCACTGACATAGAATAAGCCTTGATTAGACACTAGTCAGATATGAAGTTGATTGCTTCAAAGATGGAAGGGTTTGGTGATGGATTCTTCATGTAGGGGTCTATAGTGAAGTGTTTGTGTAGTTGGTTTTTCCTAGAGTGGATTGAAGAGGTCTTTTTTATTAGACCCTAGGTGTGTGACCCTAGGAGTGAGGGTTTAGTGGCTAAGGCCATTGGTAAATGATAGAACCTTGGAGACTTGAAAATATCTTTTTTGGTAAACCCTAGAAGGATTTTTTCATCCTTTGGAGCCATGAGAGTAAGTGGAGTTAGGGGTTTCTTTGTAAATGAGGAGAAATAGGCCTAGTTTGGGGTTACAAGGTTATTGGATCTTGGGTATGGTCCAAAGGAGTTAGTACTAAATCTTGGGGAGGATTTAAAGATCCCAAAAGAGTATTTGAATCAAGTTTTGGTTTTCTTAGTTGTTTGTGGAATGTTGGAGGACAAGACAGATTAATGAATGGTAAGGGCTACTAGCTTTAAGGGCTAAATGTGTGATTTGGCTAAGGGATTGGTTGTACAAGATTAATGGGTTGATGGAACATGGTAGATAGGCCATAAGGAGATGATTTATGAAGTTGGAATGAAGGTTGAAGTCTTTAGTGAAGATAAGGTGTTTGGGAAGCACTAGGTACACTTGGGATAGCCTAGAAGATGAATCCTTGAGGGGATTTGGAAGTAAGAAGTTGTTACATCTTGAAGTAGATTGTTGTCTAACATGATCAATGTGGTTACCATCCACCACCTCTGCATCAGGTGGTATCAGAGCCTAGAAGGTTCTTTTGGGAGAAGAGGAGAATGCACTCTAAGGTTTTGAAGACTTAGAATCTCATGTTGAACCTTAAAGTTGAATCATCCTTTAAGAGTGTTCCAAGGTGGTGATTCAGAGTTGGATGGATCTTAGTTTGTAGAGAAGGTCAAATTGAAGGGTAGAAGAAGTTCAAGCCATCATGAATGAAGATTTTGAAAGAAGAGAGACTTATGGGTACTCACAGTTCAGAACACAATGCAAGTGTATGGGTAAGGTTTGCAAAATGGTCATTTCCAGTGGTTCATTCTTCAATTTTGTTTTAGTTGAGATGGTTGAAAAGTTGAGTCTACAACAAATGGTGCATATAATACCTTACATGGTACATGGATTACATGATGGAAACCAAGTTGAGGTTAGAAGGCAAGCATATGTTCATTTCAACATTGGAAACTATGAGGATGTTGTCTTGTGTGATGTTATTCCATTGATAGGATGCCATTTTATCCTTGGGAGGGCATGGAAAGAAGTAAAACATACATTATATGATGGAGAATTGAATAGCTACACCTTCAAACATGGTGGAAGGAAAATAATACTGAGATCTTTGATGGAAGATGAAGCATCATGGAAGATGCCAACAAATTTCTTGTTTGAAAGAGTGGGGTTCCTAGGACAAAGGGAACAAGAAAAAGACAAGGTGGAAATCAAGGTAGAAGAATGTACTATGGATCAGCTAGACTATGAAGGAGTACAAAGAGATTTGGATCATGTGAAGATCCTAGAGGATAAAGTAGAGGATGTGAATGGTTCATGTGAAGAACCAATAAAGAAAATAGAGAGACCTATGAAGATAAATAAAGAGCAATCAGAATATGAGGATGATAGGACAGAGATGCAAATAGAGATGAAGCTAGTAAGGTGTGTTCCTATAGAAGAAAGGGCACATGGAGTTTTGATGGTAGATAAGAAGATTTCAGAGGTTGTTAAGGAAATGGATGAGTGTAGGGATGAAGGCATCCCAGTGGGGATAGTTAAGTGTCCCTTACATATTGCTATTGAAAATAGAGAAGATAGGGCTATGAAACAAGCCAAATATGACATGTTTGAATGCCAAGAAGGATGGCATTGGGAGGATAAGTTTCAAGAGGTCTCAAGGATGATAGGGACCTTGAAGATTGAAGAGTTCAAACTCTTGAACACAAATTTGGAGGAAGTAGACACAATTTGGCATAAGAGGATGAAGAAGAGGTTGGTATGGCTTGTCAAGAGGCTTGTTGAAGAGAGGAAACTACTGAATAGGGGACCCACTAAGAGGGTACAAGGAATTAATGGTGAGAAGGCTAGCAAGAAGACAACTGTGTATGGGGAAGAGATGGATTTGTGGAATGAGTTAGAAGCCATAGTTGAAGAATGAAAAGAGAAGGGTGGAGTGATCAGAGAATGCCTAGAATAGAGGCATGAAGAGGAAGGAGCACATGGTCATGGAGAGAACTTACAATCAGGGTTGTCTACAAGGACAAAGAACTCACAAGGAGTGTGGGAGTAGACAAAGGAAGTGTTGAAAGAAATAGATGAAGGAGTGAAGCACCAAATATTTGATTTGGTGAATATGAAAGATTTGATTGGTTTTATTTCTAACATTGTTATGATAGGTTTACAGGAGTTTTATATTTTTCACCATGCAAATACTGATGTTGCAGACATCTATGGACACATAGATATGAAGGATGCAAGAGTTTGTGCTTGAGACATATTGTTTGATTGTAGGGGCATGAAGAAAATGAGAAAAGGATACCATTCTATTGTAGGTCCTCAACAAGAGGTAGACAAAGATTGGAGGAACAGGAAGAAACTCCCAATCCAAAGAGACTTGGATTGATTTGATCCTTGGGATTATGGTGTAGGGAACCTTGGAAAAATCATGAGAAGAGAGTCATTTAGACTCATGAAGGTCAAAATGATCTTGAAGGATCAAGAGTTGAATGTAATTGGATCTATGATTCATTTTGTATTTGATTTTTTGAATGTAATAAGCCTAAACTTATAAAAGCATGTCATAATAGGTTAGTAGCATTATAAGGTTAAAATGCACCTAGGAGGCTCATTAAGGGTTATTTTGTGGATCCTAGTCTAGTAAGGGGATCTAAAGGCCTATAAGGTCTATGACAAATGTAATATGGCCCTAAGGCCAATTAAATGTTGTAAAAGCACCAAGAGTGCCCAAAGTTGTAGTTTTCCCATGTTGGCAACTTAGGCCTAGTAAGGCTTCTAGGGAAGTTTTAAAGAGTTTGATAGGGTTATAGACCTTTAGAAAGGTTAATTAAATTTTGTGAAGGCCTTAATGGTTATAAGTTATTGAAGTTGACACTTTAGTGTCAACTAGACAACAAATCCTCACAAATCTCAAAGTGTAACTAACCTGTAACAATCATGTAACTGACTATTACGGTTGTGCAAGGGGATAACCGGCCTTGTAAGGCTTAAAAGAGGAGTGGTGAGTGTGTGTAGGAGGTATGCAGAGTTGGTAATGGTAGACCAAGAAATTTAGTGAAGTTTTAATCAATAAAACATAACTATTCTCTACAAATATATTCTCTATTCCATGGGTATAGTCAGGAACAACGAGTTGTGATGATAGTTTGAAGTGTGATCTTGGAATAGAAATGTTATAGGGAATTGTATTAATTTTTATTCACTCTTTCTTGTACTCTTTTTACTACTGCATCATTTTTCAGTTGAAGAATATTGGACTAGTATATTCAAACCAATGACTGGTTAGGTACAATCAATATTTCTTATTTTGAAGCTTTCAAAATGGTATAACTCTCCCACCCTTTGTGGTTATTGTAATTGGTGGGAGAGCACAATCATGTAATCTAGTACTTTTTCCATACTTATCTTGTGCAGGGGATTGAAGAATGTGTTTGAAGAACCACAAAGTGGTTGTAATCATTGATAGAGAATAAGCCTTGATTAGACACAAGTCAGATATGATGTGGATTGCTTCAAAGATGGAAGGTTTTGGTGATGGATTCTTCATGTAGGGGTCTATAGTGAGGTTTTTGTGTAGTTGGTTTGGCCTAGAGTGGATTGAAGAGGTCTTTTTGATTAAACCCTAGGTGTGTGACCCTAGGAGTGAGGGTTTAGTGGCTAAGGAAATTCGTAAATGATAAAACCTTGGAGACTTGAAAATATCTTGTTTGATAAAACCTAGAAGGATTTTTTCATCCTTTGGAGCCATGAGAGTAAGAGAAGTTAGGGGTTTCTTTGTAAATGAGGAGAATTAGGCCTTGTTTGGGGTTACAAGGGTATTGGATCTTGGGTATGGTCCAAAGGAGTCAGTACTAAATCTTGGGGAGGATTTAAAGATCTAGAAAGGGTATCTGAATCAAGTTTTGGTTTCCATATTTGTTTGTGGAATGTTGGAGGAAAAGAAAAATTAATGACTGGTAAGGGCTGCTAGCTTTAAGGGCTAAATGTGTGAGTTGAGTAAGGGATTGGTTGTCCAAGCTTAATGGGTTGATGGAACATGGTAGTTAGGCAATAAAGAGATGATTTATGAAGTTGGAATGAAGGTTGAAGTCTTGAGTGAAGATATGGTGTTTGGAAAGCACTAGGTACACTTGGGATAGCCTAGAACATGAATCCTTGAGGGGCTTTGGAAGTAATAAGTTGTTACATCTTGAAGTAGATTATTGTCTAATGTGATCAATGAGGTCACCATCCACCACCTCTGCATCAAAGGGGAGAGAGAGAGAGAGAGAGAGAGAGAGAGAGAGAGAGAGAGAGAGAGAGAGAAGAGAAGAGAGAGGAGAGAGAAAAGAGAGAAAGAGGAAGATAGAGATAGAGAGAGAGAGAGAGAGTTAAATAAAACTTTAATTACAAGTTATGATTTAAAAATTAACATATATATATAGAGAGAGAGAGAGAGCAGAGAGAGTAGAGAGAGAGAGAGCAGAGAGCAGAGAGCAGAGAGAGAGAGAGAGAGAGAGAGTGTGTGTGTGTAATGCTCCTCCAACCCTATCAAGTCTTGGTTATGCTCACTAGAAATTAGGAAGAACTATATGTGAGAATGATCCTTCTTGAGATGGTTTCTTAAGCCAAACCTCTTCCAACTTACCATAACTTCATATTTTAATGTGGGAATAATAATATTTATGTAGGTATGTTACTATACATCTTCTTGTGTGTCAATGATAGTTTAGGACCTTAATGCTAAAAGGATCACTTGATAGATGTATATGCTTTTATGTGAAATGTTCATTATTATTATCTTTGTGTACCTTAGGTTAATTGATTATAATCACATAAGGGTTAGATGGGTTACCTTCTCTAATAATGTTACTTGGGATTAGATATGATTAATGCATTTAGGGTTATATGATCTATTTATCTTGATTTGATAAAGGGACATTTTGAGTACATGCCTGATGGTTAAATGGGTTTGTGAAAGTTAATAGATGGTTTATATTTATTATACAAATATGGAAAAGAGATTATTCTAGTACTAACCACACTAATCCAATTATGCTTTGTGGATTTCACTATCTGATGCGAGTGTAGGATGAGGGGAGGTAGTCATAGTTACTCCTACAGGAGGTCCACACGATGTCGCACTCTCCCTCCTTATTTTCCATTGTTTGTTTATATATGTATGTATGTGTGTCAGTTGGTGTTGTAGGATGTAGGTACCAAGAATCAACTCCACCTAGCTACACAGGTCTAAGCGTGCCTTCAAAATCCTTGAACTATTGTTGTGTGGAGGTATTACCAAGATTACTCTCAAGGTTACCATGGACTTAGATTTTTGCTTAGGAGATTACCCTAGTTGGGGGATTTGAATGCACTATGTGATGTGGTCTTGTGAATTATGATTTGATGTCATTTTGTGATTTATGATGTGAGTTAGATTTATCCTTATTAGTATATGTATATATATATATTTATTATATATAAGTGTATATTTATTGTCTGTTATATAGGTATGTGTATATGTGGGTGCACACACATATACACGTGCTTATATAAATAATAGTATTTGTATGTTTTTTTTTAATGATTGTTTAAATGGTATGTTATTTATAATAATTAAATGAAGTGGATTAAATAAAATTTAAAATAATATTAATAATAATAATAAAAGAAAAGTTATTTTGTATTAAAACTAGCTATCTGGGAGGGAGTTGAACTCGAGACCTCCTAGAAGTTAGGCTAGTTAGTTTCCATGTGTGCTATGTGTTTCCTTAATAGTTATTTGTTGAAGTTTTCTTGTTATGGTTTTCTTTTGAGACTATTTTAATTAAATTTATTAAAACCTTGATTAATTCTTTATAGGAAATTATTTGGTTGGCCCTTCAACCAACTATGGAAGTTGGAGAAGTTGCTTCCTGTAAAGCAACTCCTCCAACCAAATAGTTGGAGGATAAATAATCAAAGATTTGGTGTGTGGTGAGAGGATAATTTTGGGAAGATTTGTTTTCTTTTGAGTTGTTTGTAATTGATTTCTCCAGAAATTTTAGGTGAAAGTTTATGTGAATTTGAGAGCCTCTGGTTGGTGAAGTCATTTGTGTGAGGATTTCTTAGAATTGATTGCTAGAGGAAGATTTCCAGAAGGATATCTACTCAAGGATTGAAGTTTCACAGAGGATTCTCCACATTACCCAAGGTAGGGTCTAAACTGGGAAGAATCTCCATTCTTCCTCTTTGTGTATGAATGTGTTCTCTGTGTGTTGTATTGTCTATGTAAATTTCAGAATGATTATGTTATACATATATATGTTGTGTCTGTATTAGTGATTTGGAGTTTAGGATTATGTTTAAATATTTTTCCATGTTGTATGTATATGAATATTTCTACATTTGTAAGAGGTTTTAGGGTCCTTAGCATTTTCCTTGTATCTCCTTTCTATTCCAGATTGTCCATGAGTTCTTCGAGGCTTTAGAATTTCTATTTCAACCCTACAGTTTCATATCTATTTTTGCACCACCTTTCTTTGTCTAGATCTAGAATAGATTTTTTAGATAGATAGGATGGATTGATGGGTCATTTCTAAAGGGAAATTGGGAGTTCTCAAATGGGTCATGCCCAGATTAGGAAACCATAGTCCCCATAATGCCCAGTTTTACCCGTAAGTCAGAGTTGACAGTCATATTTTGTAGTTTCTGGCAATCGGTTTAGTGTTGGCCGAGCAAGTTAGTGTTGACTGAGCAAAATAGGATTTATAAAAGTATAAAATTTAAGTATAAGATACTTAAATGTTATACTTGTATAAAGGAATTAGGTACCTTCTGGGATGATTGAGATAGGTTTCAACTTCATGGGAGTTAAGATGTAAATTATAGTTTTTGGTTTTTTGAAAATTTCAAACTTAGCCAAATTTCAGGCACATGAGTTTTTTTTCCTAGACTTATAAAAACAAGCTATGGAATGTTGTGTTTATGCATGTGGAAGTTTTTATCCCCTATGCATGTTTATTACTTGTTGCATTGAGGTTATATGGTATACTTTTGGTGTTTTTACACTTGGCATATTCTTGAGCTTAGTTTATGAGGCTAGGACTCATCTTGGTGGCCTATGTGCATGGGAGGGTTCCTTATAACTATAAATGAGCCTTGGAAAGTTGTACTAATGCATGTGTAAAATTTTATGTTTTTTTCTTTGAGATGTCTTGTGATAGACATTCTTCCAATAGTTCTTGTTATGTATATAGATAAGGTTAGGACTCATTTTGAGGGCCTGAGTGCACAGGGGAGTTTCCTAAACCTATGAATCAGGACTTGGAAGTGTTATCTTGTATTTTTGGCTTGTGATGGGGTAAGGGAATAGGAACCTTAAGTGAGTGGCTCACCATAGGTGTTGGAACCCTAAAGTGGTTGCTAGATGATCCTGTGAGTGGGTTTGTAAAAAGTGATAACCTTAAAAATTAACCTGGGAAGGGGTGATTCAAAAGATAATGAAAGAAAACATAATAATGGCCATACAAACCTGATTGGAGTACCGAGACTAGGGATAACTACCAGGATGGATCCCTATTCATAAAGGGGGGACCGGGGTTACATGGTTTCCAGGAAGGATCCCAATATATAGGTTGTGTGATGACACTCACTTAGGTGGTCTCCTAGAACCTTAACCTCGATGTTATAATATGATGATATTTTTATGTGCCTTATTCCTTTTATTTGAGTCTTGGATTTATTGGTATTTGAAACTTAGATTTCCTTAAGGTCTTGAGAGTACCTTGGTTCTATCTCCTAGCAAGGGGGGTGGAACTTTACCAGTTTCACATGGTTGGGTGGAAAATATCTTTCAAGGTATGGTTCATGGTTCGTGTCGTGGCTTGGATTCTAAGTTGTTTAGTGGTGAAGATTATGTTCTTGTATCATGTATTTCTATCTTTTGTTATCAAGATGTAAAGATGTATGGTGAGCCTTGGGAAACTTGATGTAATTATCTTTCTATATGCCTTCGGGAAATGTGCAGTAACTATAATTATGTTTGTAAAAGGAAATTGTAAGTAATAAGTTATGTATATATGAAGGGTAGAATTATGAATCTAAAAAGGGATTGAATATGGTTAAATCAATGAGTAATTTCCTACCTTATATCTCTTGTGAATTTTAAATGAAATTGAAAGTAATGGTTCTATGCAAACCTTTGTAATGAAAGTACTTATGGATGTAAACTTCTTTAAAAGGAAACTTGTTTTGATATATGGTTAATGAAAAGATATGCTAAGGGTTCAAGGGTATCTCTAGGTGAAGTAATGAGGTAAAAAGGAAGCATGTATGTTATTGAAAGAAGTAATGGGATGTGATTTCTTAAATGTATAGTTCAATGTGTCTGGTTATTCAAACTAGGTTTTAATATAAATCCTTTATTTACAAGGTTATAGTTGATAATTTGTGGAATTTAAACTTGTGGCAAAAATGATTCATTAAATGGTTTATGTTGGTTATCAATATATGGTTAAGTACTTTACACTCTTTTTATTATTATATTGAAAATAGAAGTAAGGACTCTTAATGGAAAAGTTTAATTGAATTTTGATGGTGCAATTGAGTTGAGCATAGATACTATTAAGGAGTAAATAAATATGAAAGAATAAATGTGCTTAGTTGATGTGATAAGTAATGTGTGCTTGTTTCACTTCTAAAGGTAAATTATGTGTTAGTCAGTAAGGAAAATTAATTCCACTAGTTCATTAATGTAATTGGTTTTGATGTGAAATGGAATCAATGTAAATTGAAGTTGCAATGGAAATATAATTTGATAGATTAAGTAATAAAATGAAATACTTAATAATGGTAAATGAATTCATTAAGGGAACCTTAAGGAATGTACTTGTGAATAGTATTGATGGTATGTTAGAATGTAAAAAAAATATAGTTGTAATTTTAGGTCATAGACCTGATTCCTTATGGGTTCCCTGGCAGGGACATTACAGAGAGAGAGAGAGAGAGAGAGTGGTGCAGGGCACCAAGGCACTCTTATGGAGGCAGGGATGATAGGAGAGGGTAGATAATTGATAGGATCCTTTTGGATTCCTAGGATGTAATAAGAGACCATGTGTAAGGTCAATTGGCACTAATTAGGTGGTATTATAAACCAAATTGCTCAATTGGACCAAAAGGTCTAAAATGCTTAGAATAAGTGATTTTTTGTAGGATTTGGTATATCAGGCTTAGGATGGATGAGATTGATTCATTTAGGTCTTGGTATGGCCTAATTAGAGCCTAGGAGCAAAATTAGCAAAGTTGCAAAGCAACTTTTGAAAAGTTGTCCAAATGCTAGAAATCAGTTAATAGCCCCTAAAGAGATGGTTCTAACTATTGTAATAAGTTTTTAAATCCATATGGATGATCAATCAAGGGCTTAGATCATAATTGTATGGAGGCTTTGAAGATTGAATAAGAAAACCTTGGAATTTTGGAAATTTGGGTGATATCAGTGGATTGTATGATCCTGTATGGTCTGGTTATGAGTTATTAATTATTATTTGAATTAGAAGAGTGAACCAGTGTTTGAATGCACTTGGTCTAAAGCCATTTGGTGTTGGAAAATGAAAGTTGTGCCTAATTTGGTATGGACTGGTCTGAACAGCCCTGATGTCAAGGGTTTTGTAGAGATGGAGCCCTAACTTGACATCCCACTAGTGGATCCTCATGAAACTAAGGGGAATGCAAGTTAGGGGCATGGTTTCAAAGATTATAGAGGCTAGAGGTGAGAAGAGAAGGTTTGGGCCTTCAACCAGCCAATCCTAGGTCAAACATCTCTATGTGTTTATCCAGGAAAGAAGTGGCTAAGTGGGGATAGTCCATGTATGGGACCAAGGGGACCCTATAGATTACTAAAGGTGGATGAATAGTGTAATTTAAGGATATCCAAGAGGTTTGGGGGTCTTGAGAACCCATTATTTCTATTCCAAGTAGAGTTCCTAGTCTAATTTGGCCAATTAGGCCTGTGAACCTAGTAAAGGTTGGAGGGTGCTAGGTCAAGATCAGTCTAAAGGATTTTGGGATATTTAAGGGGATCCAAAAGGATGTTTGGATCAGTGATTATTTTACTAGGGTGTTTAGGAGTTTTGCAAGCTAGAGACCAAAATCAAGGTTCAAAAGGCGACAAGGGTTGTAGGCCTAGATTGAGAAATCAATGGTGTGGTTTAGTGGGATTCCGGTTGAGGGAGAATCCTTTCTTGTGAAGGTCTCATATACTTGTCTCCACCATTTTTGGAAGTGGAGTGATGAGATTAGGGCCAATAAAGTGTGTGTACCTGGGAGGGGGTATTGGATTAAGAATTGGTCCTAGAACCAATTTGATAGTGGATTAGGGTATTGGAGACCCTAATTTTGGTTGGTGGCTGCATAGCTCTACATCAAGTGGCATTAGAGCCACCAAGATCTTGATTGGATAGCAGAGAGAAGACAAGATATCTGAAAATGAAGAAGGGGAGAGAGAGATTCCCTTGAGAATCACTAATGTGGAGTTGGCCAAGTTGGTCAAGGAGCAGATGGTAGAGAGTAGGACCATCAAAGAAGAAAATAGAAACCTGAAGAGGGAAATGGATACGTTGAAGGGAAAACTAGGTAGAAAAACCCATGAGGACTCTGAAGAAGGAGAGGATGAGGAAGAAGGAGAAGAGCCTTGGAGAAATAGGCCAATGACTCCATAAACATGAGTATAGGATAGAGTCCTTTTCAGATAGTCTATGGCACACATCCAATGGGCATAATGGAGTTGAGAGAAGTCAGTTTATTGGAGAGGAATAGTGCTTAGGCTAGTGATTTTGCAGAGGTCACAAGGGATATACACAAAGAAGTAAAGATCATGTTGGAGAAAGTGACAGTGAAATACAAAGATGTTGCAGACAATAGGAGAAGAGATGTACAATTCTCAATGGGTGACATGGTGATGGTTCTCCTAAAGAAGGAAAGGTTACCAAAGGGGAAGCATAGCAAGTTGATGATGATGAAGATAGGCCCATTCAGAATTTTGCAAAAATGTGGTTAGAATGCCTATAATATTGATTTTCCATTAGATGTTGGGCTATCAAATACCTTTAACATCTCTGATCTCTATGCCTATAAAGGACCAGAGGTGTTGGATGCAAGTGGAGAAGTACTACCCAAGGATGATCATGAAACTATCCAAGCCCTTCCTAGAACTCAAGCACCTGAGATTGAGTATGTTCTTGACAAGAGGGAAGGTAAGAAGACTAGGAGGTGGGCCTACCATGACTACCTCATCAAGTGGAAAGACAAGCCAATAGAGGATGCTACTTGGCTGACTGAAGCAATAATTGAGAAGTTGGGATACAAGATGTCTGATCTACTACCTCAAGAGACTTGATTTTTATTGGCCTAGGGAGTATGGTGCAGGGCACCAAGGTAATCTTATGGAGGTAGGGATGATAGGAGAGGGTAGATAGTTGATAGGATCCTTTTGGATTCCTAGGATGTAATAAGAGACCATGTGTAAGGTCAATTGGCATTTAGGTGGTATTATAAACCAAGTTTCTCAATTGGACCAAAAGGTCTAAAATACTTAGAATAAGTGATTTTGGGTAGGATTTGGTAGATTAGGCTTAGGATGGATGAGATTGATCCATTTAGGTCTTGGTACGGCCTAATTAGAGCCTAGGAGAAAAATTAGGAAAGTTGCAAAGCAACTTTTGAAAGTTGCTCAACAACTTTTGAAAAGTTGTCCAAATGCTAGAAATTGGTTGATAGCCTATAAAAAGGTGGTTCTAACTATTGTAATGGGTTTTTAAATCCATATGGATGATCAATCAAGGGGTTAGATCATAATTGTATGAAGGCTTTGAAGATTGAATAAGAAAACCTTGAAATTATGGAAATCTGGGCGATATTAATGGATTGTACGATCCTGTGTAGTATGTCTATGAGTTATTAATTATTGTTTGAATTAGAAGAGTGAACCAATGTTTGAATGTACTTTTTATGAAGCCATTTGGTGTTGGCAAATGAAATTTGTGCCCAATTTGGTCTGGACTAGTTTGAACAACCCTGATTTCAAGGGTTTTGTAGAGATGGAGCCCTAACTTGACATCCCAAAAGTGGATCCTCATGAAACTAAGGGGAATGAAAGTTAGGGGCATGGTTTCTAAGATTATAGAGGCTAGAGGTGAGAAGAGAAGGTTTGAGCCTTCAACCAGCAAGCCCTATGTCAAACATCTCTATGTATTTGGCTAGGAAAGAAGTGGCTAAGTGGGGACAGTTGGTGTATGGGACCAAGGGGACCCTATAGATTACTAAAGGTAGTTGAATAGTGTGATTTAAGGATATCCAAGAGGTTTGGGGGTCTTGAGAACCCATTATTTCCAT
The DNA here is from genome assembly GCA_027943335.1 of Chamaecyparis obtusa. Classification (NCBI taxonomy): domain Eukaryota; kingdom Viridiplantae; phylum Streptophyta; class Pinopsida; order Cupressales; family Cupressaceae; genus Chamaecyparis; species Chamaecyparis obtusa. The sequence continues at coordinate 2,141,473 of BSBK01000210.1, read as the reverse complement.
TCCAAGTAGAGTTCCTAGTCTAATCTAGCCAATTAGGCCTGTGAACCTAGTAAGGGTTGGAGGGTGCTGGATCAAGATTAGTCTAAAGGCTTTTGGTATCTTTAAGGGGATCCAAAAGGGTGTTTGGATCAGTGATTAGTTTCCTAGGGTGTTCAAGATTTTTGGGAACTAGAGACCAAAATCAGGGTTCAAAACGCTACAAGGGTTGTAGACCTAGATTGATAAATCAGTGTTGTGGGTTAGTAGGATTCCAGTTGAGGGAGAATCCTTGCTTGTGAAGGTCTCATATACTTGTCTCCACCATTTTTGGAAGTGGAGTGATGAGATAGGGAAAAGTACCTTATAGGGCCCATCAAGTGTGTGTACCCAAGAGGGGGTATTGGATTAAGAATTGGTTCTAGAACCAATTTGATAGTGGATTGGGGTATTGAAGACCTTAGTTTTGGTTGGTGGCTGCATAGCTCTACATCAAAAAGAGAGGAGAGAAGAGAGAGAGAGAGAGAGAGAGAGAGAGAGAGAGAGAGAGAGTTTTGTTTAGGTAAATATTTTTTTTCTACCTATGGTTTTTTATTTTATTTACATGTCTAAATTTATGTTTTGGTTTTCTACTTAGGGTTTCGTAATTTAATTTTGTCTATGTTTACATTTTTGTTTTACTACCTAGGGTTAAATTAAAAGTTTTAACATTTTTCTACTTTGGTACGATAATTTACAAAGTAAATTAAAATTAAAAAGAACTAATTGAAACATAAAATATAATTAAATTTATATGATAATTTAGAAAAAAAAATTAAACTATGTTTTTTAATTAAAAATAACTTGAAACTATAGTTTTTTATGAAAAAAATAATAATACGTACCTGGAACACAAAAAAAATGGTAGAGGGGAGCAGGAGAAGCTAAAACGGGCACTTGAGCTCTGCAAAATGTGATCTTGTTCTCAAAACAGTGAAAATGACAAACAAAATGGTTAAAAAGAAAAAAATAAATAGGTTTGTGAAATGGGCGCCCAATTTTTAAAAATTGAGCGCCCATTTCACTTTGGGTGCCCGATTTGAATGATTTTTGAATATGGATCAGGCTCCCAAACCTAAACAGGCGCCCAATTTGTAAAAATTGGTTACCCATTTCTAATTGAAATTTTTTTTGGAAGTGGACTTCCGTGGAATTGGTACCCAGCTTTCAACCTTCACACCACTATATTACTTGACAATGGATGTAATCTATAGTTCAAACTAATGGATTGATGTAAGAGCTCAAGAACAAGTATGAAGAACTTGTCTCAATCCAGTCACCATTGATGCAAGTGAAATATTTAAACTAATATGAAATGCAAGATTAAAAACTAAGATTCATTCACCATTTTACCTAGCATGTTATTTCTAGATTCAACAATGAACTAAGATTTTAAAGCATGAAAAATAACTATGAAATTCTAGAGCTATACTAACATGATAACAATGCATGAATGAAAATAAGATTTTCAAGGAGTGTAGCTTATTATTTATAGCTTTTTGGAGGTAAGGGAAGTGATTAGATGAGGTGGAGCCTATGTGGAATTCACATAAGAGCCTCATAGGATCCACAAAGAAAAAGGACATGCCATGAAAAATTCAACTTGAAGAATTTAAGGTTTGAGAGGCTCAAGGTTGCTCACACATGTGTGAGCAACATGGGAGAAAGGAGTGGGAGACAAAGGTGTAAGAAGGGAGTTGGAGAATTTAAGGAATTTTTGTGGCTTCATTGGGATGAGTTTCTCAAACATGTGTGAGCAACTCATTAGGCTCTAATAAGTTAGGAATCACCTTTTTAGGCTAATTGAGTAGGATTAATTAGTTGGTAGGCTTATTAGGATGAGAGTGATGGGTGTAGACTAGGCTTTTTAGCTGGAGTTAAGATTAACATAAATTAAATTCAAATTAATCGCGACTTAGAAGAATATTAGTGTGTGGAGGGAATTTAATAAATATAAATTTATCAAAAATGGAGACTTATGGAGGGATCATGTATTAAATAAGAGTAATACATTAGGGGAGGTATTTAAATTAAATTTAAATACAAAAGAAGAATGGAACTATTTAATTAAATAGATAGTTAAATATAAAAAACATAATTAATTAATTAAAATTAACTATAATGTTAAGGGAAATATTAATTTAATTAATAAGGATAGTTTTGGGCGTCTACATCAATAAGAAAATTTACAAAAATCTTACTAGAAATCATGTTTGAAACTCAAACTGGATTTAACAAAGGAAGATATTTCAGAAAATATTATAACAAGCTAGGAAGGTCCCAATTTGGGGAAAATATGCAAGCAGAATGTAGGAATCCTATTGTTAGATTTTGAGAATTCTTATGATTATGTTGAATGGTCATTTGTATTCACTATTCTAGAGGAAATGAGTTTTCCATTACTTTTTGTCAAATGGTCAAGGTATTGTTAAAGGATGCAAATTCTTGAATTGATATTAATGGAGAACTAACATGATCATTATTTTTGAGGAAGTCAATAAGATAGGGGTGTTCTTTGGCCTTGCCTTATCTTTTATTGCCTTTGAAGCTCTGCACTATTCTCTTACAAATATTAAGCTCAAGCCTTCAATCAAGAGCCAATCACTTTCGACCACTCAAATATGATTAATACTCAATTTGTAGATGATGTTTCTTTATTCCCTTCTCTTCAAAAAGATAATATGATTAATAGAATTAAGAGATTAGAGTTTTTCTATGTTGCATCAGGGGAAAATTATCTCAAAATAAGACTATTTTTTTAACATGAGAGGACTACCCCAAAGAGTGGATTGATACATTTAGATGGTAGTTGGGTGGGCTGAATTAAAGTATCAGATATTTGGGAATTGTATTTTTGTATCCCATTCCTTACTCAGTATGTGGCATTAGACCTTTGCAAAATATTATGTCATCTTATACAATTCACTATTCCTGTATGTGATTTTTGGCATCATATTAAAGTGATAAAGTGACAAAAGAAATCAGAAAATTTTTGTGGAGTGATTGAAAAGGGAAAAGAAGAAAACATGTTGTAAAATGAGATTGGTGATGTCTTACTAAAAAAGAGGGTGGCTTAGGTCTAAAATACCTCAAAAAGAAGGGTGTATTCATTTATTCTAGATGGATTACAAAATCTATAAAAGGGAATGAACTGAAAAAGCTAAATCTTGGAATATTCTACACTTGCATGACATCCTATTTGGTATATTTAGTGTTATATCATCAAGATATAATTTTTTTCTAAGTATCTATAGGATCTGGGAGGCATGCAAGAATAGAATCATGTGTGGAGATGCTATTCTTGAAGTAAAATATGGTTTTTGGATTCAAATCTCTTTTGTTGAGCCTATAGAAAAATGGAAAACCCCTTACCAATATAGAGGTCCTTTGGTTTTTATAGAAGTTTAGAAATGACCAATTCTACCAAGTCACAAAGAGGATCCTTATAGAGTCAATATCTAGACTCGCACTATATTTATTTTTGGAATAAATTACTCTAATAGATAAGATTCTATTGGACAGGTTCAAAAAAATAGTGGAGGCTGGATCTTCACCAGTGTTCAAAGAAGAAATAAAAATATTGACTACTAGCCTGAAGACCTGAAAATTGACTAGTAAATTACTCATAGCTTTAGTGAAGGAATAAACCACCAAAGAAGAAGGGATGAAACAATTAGGCACAAGGAAGAAACTCACCAAAACTTTGACAATAGAGCTAGGAAATAATTCCCCAACTCATTGGAGGAATGCAAGGATGGGACTCATACCAAGAAAGAAAGAAATAAAAAATAGATGACAAAGGAAACAAGGTGGTGGTTCAGGATGAAGGACAATAACACACTACTACATTTGGGGCCAAATTTCGATAGAAGTTTCCAACGGGTAACTTTTTTTTATGAATTTGGTGTTTTTTTTTGTAATAGGCCCCAATGATGTTGGTATTCCGATGGGTGTTTAATTGACCATCGAAATTATGATAGATTCAGGGTATACATTAAAAAAAAAGTGAAACAACCTCATCATTTTTATTTCGATTGGAGAGCGGGATAAAAGGAGTGACAGCTGAGCGCGGGAGAAGGTATGTGATTTCTTCATCTTTCGAGCCTCTAGCATCATATTCGAATGCATTTCATTTTATTGTTGAGGGAGTTTCTCTCTAAAATGACCACATTCTACTAGTGTCATGCCCTAGCCAGTGCTTTATCTCTATTATTTGATGTTATTGGTGCTTGTGCTCAAGGATATCGTTTCACTGTATTCAAATGTTTGGATTCACGTTTGTTGATATTACTTGCATATGTGTTTAATGATGCCATTATATATTGCTGTCACTGAAATGACTGCATTCTACTGGTGTCATGCCCTAGCCTGTGCTTTAACTCCATTATTTGATGTTATTGGTGCTTGTGCTCAAGGATATCCATTTTTTTGAAATGTTGACTGTGGTTATCAAATGTATAGCCTGCGAGCTTCTAGCTAGGTGTCATTTGTATTGATAGCTTAGGGCATCAAATGTATTGTATCATTGATAGTTGAGACTTTGTTAAAAGGAAATAGGACAAAGAATGATTTTTATTTAGTTTCTCTATTTTGATCCCTAAGTGGCTTACAACCCTAGAGAAGTATATACAGATTTACAGATCCAGTTGCAGGATACATAGCAGCCGATAATTCACAAGAAATCCATGCATCTAATTTGAATAGCAATTAATATAAAGAGCTAGGGTCCTCCAATGGCCAAATCATCCAGACCTTGACTATCCCCTCAGCTAGTGACCCTTCAAACTAGGTTATCATGCAATCAGTGAGTGATCCTTCATTCTCCTGGTCTGCCCTACATCCAAACATATTAGAAATACACAATACAATGATAACAAGTCTTTCACAATCCCCCTTCCCCCAAGGAACACTATCAACCATCCCTTCAACATAGCATTTCACTATTTTATGAGTGGATTGTGTAGGAACAATTAACATTAAACAAGGACCAAAATCCTCAACACATCTTGGAAACCATTGAATTCAATAATAAATGAAACCTAACACCAACACTATTCCTTTCATAGTTGCAGGAAATATGGGAACCATTTTTTACAGATATTGTACAAACAAAGAGAATACTCCCAAGAGGAAATGCTTCAATGTGGAACAATTGAAGGACAATATTTTACTTTTATATGCACATCTGTAGTGTTTTTGATATATTTCTAAGATAACAAAACCATAGAAATAATAGCGTATAGAAGAAAGTAAAGAATAATGATCATATTTTGAGATATTGTGGAAACTTAAAGGAAAGAATGCTTGGTGGGGTTATCATGTAATCAGTGAGTGATCCTTCATTCTCTTGGTCTGCCCTGCATCCAAACATATTGGAAATACACAATACAATGATAACAAGCCTTTCACAATCCCCCTTCCCTCAAGGAACACTATCAACATCCAGACCTAGACTCTCCCCTCAACCAGTGACCCTTCAAAACTGGGTTATCATGCAATCAATGAGTGATCCTTCATTCTCCTGGGCTACCCTGCATCCAAACATATTAGAAATACACAATACAATGATAAAAAGTCTTTTACAATCCCCCTTCCCTCAACAAATTACTATCAACATCCAGACCTTGACTATCCCCTCAAACAGTGACCCTTCAAAACTGGGTTATCATGCAATCAGTGAGTGATCCTTCATTCTCCTAGTCTTCCCTGCATCCAAACATATTGGAAATATACAATACAATGATAAAAAGTCTTTCAAAATCCCCCTTCCCTCAAGGAACACTATCAACAAGTGACCCTTCTTCTTATCAGCCATATCCAATGTTTCATTGAAGTCACAGCCAAGAATGAAGGTCACCTTACCCATACCATTCATGGATTCTGAAATGTTGTTCCAAACTCCTGAAAACTTTTCTATTACTTCTTGTTGCATCTTTAAATACTTCTACCACAATGTCCTCCTACCCCATCTTCTTGATCTTCTTGGCTAAAGTGGATGAATCCACACACAATAACCCAAAATGAAGGGTTTTGTATCCTTTAATGAATCTTAGTCACTAGTAATGCATGGATAGTCAAACCAGTAGTCTCCAAAGCATTCAATAAGTGAATATGAATGTTTGAAAACTTTCCTCTCAACTTCCCCAACCACTCCTAATCGGTTAGAGGGATATTTCTAGAATCTCCACTATTCCTATCCTTACCAACAATTCTTAAACATACTTTATCTAATATGATAATAACATGGTAAACTAAACCAATGGCATGTTCTTCATGTGGTACAAGGAAGATTTGGCTATCAAATCTTCCTTCATGCAAGCTGAGTGTGAGAGAAGGTATGTGATTTCTTCATCTTTGATTGGTATCTTTGACGGGAAATGTCTTTCGAGCCTCTGGTATCATATTTGACTGCAAATTTCAAATGCATTACATTTTATTTGATCATGAATGCTCACTGAAATGACCACATTCTACTAGTGTCGTGCCCTAGCCCATGCTTTATCTCCATTATTTGATGTTATTGGTGCTTGTGCTCAAGGATATCAATTCACTATTTTCAAATGTTTGGATTCACATTTGTTGATATTACAATTCATTATATTAGATAAAGTATGTTTAAGAAGTTTTAGTGTCTCAACACTCAACTAATTCCTCTAACCGATTAGGAGTGGTTGGGGAAGTTGAGAGGAAAGTTTTCAAACATTCATATTCACTTATTGAATGCTTTGGAGACTACTGGTTTGACTGTCCATGCATTAATGTTTAGAAGAGATCAATGAAGTATTTAAAGACATTCTTACATGTTTGGAGAGTTTTAAGAGGCACTTATCATGACTGTACCCTCACAAATAGCAGCATAGACTGGTTTTACTAAGTTTCCTTTCTCTATTTTGAGGTTTCCTTTCTTTGCTGCAGGGGTATAGTCAGAGGGTTCATTGACAAAATGATCCTTTGAATGGTTACTATGAATATGAATGATTTTATATAGCATATTTCTCATTTTACTTGAAGTTTGGAATAGCTTGTGCAAGGGTGAAAGTAGTTTTGATCATTTTGGTTGTGACTATTCCTCTACACAGTCAGAAAATGTAACTGTCTAATGATTATATGTAATGTTGAATGGATTAAATGCTTTATTCTTGGTAGAAGTGAATGGAAGGAATAGTGTTGGTGTTAGGTTTCATTTATTGTTGAATTCAATGGTTTCCAAGATGTGTTGAGGAGTTTGCTCCTTGTTTAATGTTAACTGTTCCTGCACAATCCACTCATACAATAGTGGAATGCTATGTGATTGACAATTTCATACAACTGGTCCTTTGGCATGTATTAAATACAATCCAGTTACTTATTGAATGCTTTGGAGACAACTGGTTTGACTGTCCATGCATTACCAGTGTCTGAGATTCATTAAAGGATACAAAACCCTTCATTTTGGGGTTATTGTGTGTGGACTCAAATGTAGGTTTGATTTGGTTAATGTTTAGAAGAGATCAATAAAGTATTTAAAGAAAATATTACATGTTTGGAGAGGTTTGAGAGGCACTTATCATGACTGTACCCTCATAAACAGTAGCATAGACTGGTTTTACTAAGTTTCCTTTCTCTATTTTGAGGTTTCCTTTCTCTGCCACAGGGGTACAGTTAGAGGGTTCATTGAAAAAATGATCCTTTGAGTGGTTACTATGAATATGAATGATTTGATATAGCATATTTCTCATTTTACTTGAAGTTTGGAATAGCTTGTGCTTGTGTTGGAATTCTTGGTAGAAGTGAATGGAAGGAATAGTGTTGGTGTTAGGTTTCATTTATTATTGAATTCAATGGTTTCCAAGATGTGTTGAGGAGTTTTCTCCTTGTTTAATGTTAATTGTTCCTACACAATCCACTCATGCAATAGTGAAATGCTATGTGATTGACACAAATTTTCTCACAACATTTGTGTATTAAAACTATTTACAACTTAATAATATTAGGTAATCAAATGCTTAAATCAATGTATTCAAGTTGTGGGAATTCACAGGGCTATTCTATATCTAACACACATGCACTCGTAAGTTCATTGAAATAGTAGGCAAAGAAAGAATAATTTAAAAATTTTGAATCAATAGTAACTATATTATTTTAAGATTAAATATAAATCCACTAGTTAAGTCTTAAAATGTCAAAGACACTAGTTAAGTCTTATAATGTCAAGTAGGTAAAGTAATAATAAGAATATTGCATAAACATAGGTAACGATGTCCAAATAGTAATACATGTAATGTACTTGTCATCATATCTTTGAAACATGTCATTATTATCCAGGAGCATTCTAATACCACCATTACTATCTTACATGTGTGGGATAGCTCATTACATTTGTGCCATTTGAGAAAGACTGGCCTACTCCAAAAGTGGTGGGAAGGCGCTGTCAATCTGTACCTTACATGCTGAAGATGGTAGCCAGGCATTAATTATGGCCATGCCTATCATAGTTACTTCTTCAATCAATTCCCAAGATCTTTTACTTCTCTGATCAATTCACAGTCAAGCATTAATTTGCTTAACTTGGTTTATCAGAGAAATAAAAGATCTTGGGAATTGATCTGCTCCTGACTGTGACAGGCATGGCCATAATTAATGCTTGGCTACCATCTTCAGCACGTAAGGTACCGAATGACAGTGCCTTCCCACCACTTTTGGAGTAGGCCAGTCTTTCTCAAATGGCACGAACATAAATAACGCATTGAACGTAATCTACAAACGTGTGTGGTATGAAGTCTTGCTGAAGTTTGAGTGTCCTCCCTTTATTCTAGTGAGGGATTGGAATGAGTTCATTTTGGATGCAAAGGAGAAATTAAATTAGACTTACTATCCAAAATACATAAAAAACATGCACATAAACATGACAACTAAGAAACATAAATGTAGATTTCACAATAGCTGAGAAACATAATTGTAGGCATCATAGTCACAATCTTTTGGAGATAATTGTGTTGTGTACCCAAGCGGTGGACCCTGATTCCAAGTTGAATACATCTGTTGGAGGACCTTGTATTCATGAGCAATAGATGTAGTCAACTTGGAATCGGAGGTGCAGAAGTTGCTCTCCACCGTCTGGGTATACAACTCAATTACATTATCTCCAAAAAATTGTGACCATGATGCCTACAATTATGTTTCTTAGCTGTTGTGTCCCAGGACCCCTTATGACCCTTTACGACCATTTACGATCCCTAAGAATACATCTTAGAGGTCTTAAAATGTCATAAAGGGTCATAAGAGGCTCCTAGGAGGGGCCAGATGAGCTTCCACCTTCACGCAGTTGGCCCTGTTAAGTAGAGAATGTTTAACTATTCTCAAAACAAAGAGAAGCTCAATAATTTAAGGTCTCAGTCCATTGAGATGCTGAAAAATGATAGGAATAAAAAATGGAGAGTTTTTAGATTCTGAGAAGACGTATATGGAGTGGAGGCCAGATTGAGTACTAGTGCAGAGTGTTAATAATTATAGCCTTTCGGCCAAGATCAAAATGATCAAATAAATACCCTTGTGCGATTTATAATAATAAGGAGATTATTATTTCATCTATATATGTGTTGGTTGAATTAGTTAAGGACCCAAGGTCAGCCTCTTGGCTTTAACATTAAATATATTTAATAAGACCAGGTCGGCCCTTTTGAAGATAATTCAATTCATATATATATGGTGTTGGATTCTAGGGAGAGAAGCACCAAAAACATAACATGCTTCCCTCCCCCAAAACCTTGATTCTCTGCCTTAAGCAAACTTAGAGGAAGCAGCGAATTTAAGAGCAATGTATGGAGGCAGTGGTGAATTCATAGAGGAAGCAATGAATATGGAGTCAACTACAAATTCATGGAGATAACAATGAATTCATCAAGGAGAAATATTCAGTGATTGTTATTGGTGCAAACTATAATCATAGATCAGCATATATTGGTGTGAAAGATAAGCAGCTTTGGCTAATAGATAAGAACAAGTTTGAGCATGAATAAAGAGAAGATTATGATCTGATCCATACAACTAGCAATTATTGGCAATGTTAACTATGAGTTGATTAGGGCTAGAAGCCTCTATTAGGAGTAGACTCTTCCTCAATACACTAACACTAAGGTACTAATCAGGTTCTCCTCAGCACCTTTGTTAGTACAGTTTGGAGGCATATAGACTGGAGTATACTTGGTTGATATCCAGGTATCTTCTATCCCTTCTTGTTTACTTTATTCTATGTTTAGCTATGTTAGATCTCTATAGTTTGTTCATTTCGGAGTAGAATCTGAAATATATCAACAAGAGATGATGATTTAGTAACCTACATCTAGAAAACCTTCACAATTATCCCTTCTTTGGCCTCCACTTTTTCTTCTTCTCAAAAATGGTTATCTAGAAACTTTGGATACTGTTTCTCATCCATGCACGAAATGTACTAGTGATTGTATAAAATTACTTTAGGCCTCCAGTATTGATGAGATGTACAAGAGTAAAATGTTTTTGTGAGACTGGGATCAATTTGTGCAGTGTACATAAATGCAAGGCGGTGATTATTCTCGACGATCGACAAGTATAAGTCTTCTAGGCCTTACCCAGTAGCTAGGACTAAAGATAACACAACTCAAGAGACCATCATAGGTTGTCTCTTTCTTTGGTCTGTATTATTGATAGAATGTTTTACCTTAGCTCATCAAATCTGGGGATTTGAAAGAATTTAATAGAATATTTTCATGACAATGTATATTATTTAAGTTGATGTTGCATGAATTTATCTACTTCGCGCACTTGTAGACTATTACGATGGTGAAAAAGAAGCATTTGATGTTAAGTTCCAACATAAACTGAGTAAATTTGTTTTAAGTAAGAAAACAATGATAACATGAATGCGTATGAAATTGAAATGCAGCCTACCAATTCTTGTCATACACAACCTGTGCATGTTGATGATAATGAGGACGTGCATCACAGTAATACAAGTAAACATCTTAAATTGATTGGTGTAGTAATAAAAATTTAAGTGCAATTGGTGTTTGGATTAATGTAACAATTTTTATTGTAGCTGTAGAGAGTGTAGAGGCTATTGTTAATGAGTAGGTTGAGGTTGAGGCTGAGGCCAGACAAACTGACCTCGATGTTGATGATGTGACTAGATGAGGTAAAGAACTATATGTTATGAATGTTGTCAATGCCTTTATTACCAAGGAATCATCGCCCACCATTAATGAATATTAATGATCATTTTTTCCTAAGGGTAATCATTGTTTGTGTATGCTGATCACCCAAGTCTTTGGCTGTGATTTGCATACTGTGCAGTTTGTTAGAAGTGGGGGTATGACATGCTGGTTGGATTATAACATATTGACACTTACACCATGAAGAAGACAAATGATTAAATAGAAAGAGAGGACCAACTAAACCATCTTGTGGTCAGTCTATATCACATTGAGAAACAACGTCAAGACTTGAGAATCAAAACAATCAAAAGTTTCTTCAAGACCATGAATGATCAGCAACATTCCATCAGAAAACAAAACACTAATCTATGTTATCATTAAGCCATAAAATATGTCTTTAAAGTTTAGAAGCATCACAAAAACTTTCAAGAAACATAGTACTATCCAAAATATGTCTTTAAAGTTTATTTCTAATGATTATGATGATGTTGATGTTGATGTCTATAATTTATTTCATTTACTGATGCTTTCCTAGATTGAATTTTGAATTGCCAGGTTGGAGAACACTTTCAAAGTTTAGGGTCTATTCCACATGATACTCTTAGTTACAAATCAAATGCAACTCAACATATTTTTGATGCTGGGCAACCCACTGCAAAAACTCATCCGCAGGTGAAATTTAATTCTATGAATCTTGGCATTGTTAATGTTATTACTTTTCCTCATGTTTCATATTTGTGAAAATGTTTCTTGGCACTATCTTCTTTTTCAATCCTATATTTTTAGCTTTTTAGATCATTAACTTTAGCATTACATGTCTTTGTTCAAAGTTTATTCTAACACTATTTTATATCTTATTCTTATTACAATGTTCTTTGTTGTGGGGTAGGAGGTCAATCTTCATTGTCTTCATTGTGGGGGACAGTGAAGATTTCTCTGACAAATAGTAGGTCTTATTTAGTATCTTATAATAACATGCTAAACTGATAAAGGTGTTATGGGCATTTAATCTACAATTACTAATAGATTAAGCATATTATAAATATGCTTAATGTTCCATTTCAATGCATTTAACACAAAAAACAAATTTACAAAAATAAACCAATGGCATGTTTACAACAAAGATGTGTTGAGGAGTTTGCTCCTTGTTTAATGTTAACTGTTCCTACACAATCCACTCATACAACAGTGAAATGTTATGCGGAAGGGATGGTTGATAGTGTCCCTTGAGGGAAGGGGGATTGTGAAAAACTTGTTATCATTGTATTATGTATTTCCAATATGTTTGGATGCAAGGTAGACCAGGAGAATGAAGGATCACTCACTGATTGCATGATAACCTAGTTTTGAAGGGTCACTGGTTGAGGGGACAGTCAAGGTCTGGATGATTGGGCCATTGGAGGACCCTATTTCTTTGTATTAATTGCTATTCAAATTGGATGCATGGATTTCTTGTGAATTATCGGCTGCTATGTATCCTGCAACTGCATTTGTAAATTTCTATATACTTCTCTAGGGTTGTAAGCCACTTAGAGATCAAAATAGAGAAACTAAATTAGAATCATTCTTTATCCTGTTTCCTTTTAACAAAGTCTCAACTATCAATGATACAATACATTTGATGCCCTAAGCTATCAATACAAATGATGCCTAGCTAGAAGCTCACGGGCTGTCCATTTGATAACCACAATCAACATTTCAAAAAAATGGATATCCTTGAGCACAAGCACCAATAACATCAAATAATGGAGTTAAAGCATAGGCTAGGGCATGAAACCAGTAGAATGCGGTCATTTTAGTGACAACAATATACATTGGTGTCATTAAACATATATGCCAATAATATCAACAAACGTGAATCCAAACATTTGAAAACCAATGACATGTTTACAAAAAAGGTCTAATAGAACTCCCAACAATTCTTAAACATACTTTATCTGATGTGATGAATTCTTAAACAATTAAGGTTGGAGTAGACATAGTTATCGCACATTTTTTTTGTGGTACAAGGAAAATTTGGCTAGGTCAAATCTTCCTTCGTGCTAGCAGTCTATAGAATTAGACCTTTATTAACAATTGATCATATCAGATAACTAGTATGTTTAAGAATTGTTGGGACTGGTCCTTTGGCATTTATTAAATAGAATATATAGAATTTTCAGCATATTATTATCATTCTATTTCTTTGTTATAAACATGCCATTGGTTCAGTTTTGTAACTTCACTGTTGTATGAGTGGATTGTGCATGAACAGTTAACATTAAACAAGGAGCAAAATCCTCAACACATCTTGGAAACTCCATTCACTTCTACCAATAATAAAGCATTTAATCGATTCAACATTACATATAATCATTAGATAGTTACATTTTCTGACTGTGTAGAGGAGTAGTCATGATCAAAACTACTTTCACCCTTGCACAAGCTATTCCAAACTTCAAGTAAAATGAGCAATATGCTATATCAAATCATTCATATTCATAGTAACCATTCAAAGGATCATTTTGTCAATGAACCCTCTGACTGTACCCCTGCAGCAGAGAAAGGAAACTTAGTAAAACCAGTCTATGCCACTGTTTGTGAGGGTACAGTCATTATAAGTGCCTCTCAAACCTCTCCAAACATGTAAGATTGTCTTTAAATACTTTATTGATCTCTTCTAAACATTAACCAAATCAAACCTACATTTGAATCCACACACAATAACCCTAAAATGAAGGGTTTTGTATCCTTTAATGAATCTCAGTCACTTGTAATGCATGGACAGTCAAACCGGTAGTCTCCAAAGAATTCAATAAGTGACTGGATTGTATTTAATACATGCCAAAGGACCAGTTGTATGAAATTGTCAATCACATAGCATTTCACTATTGTATGAGTGGATTGTGCAAGAATAGTGAACATTAAACAAGGAGAAAACTCCTCAACACATCTTGGAAACCATTGAATTCAATAATAAATGAAACCTAACACCAACACTATTCCTTCCATTCACTTCTACCAAGAATAAAGCATTTAATCCATTCAACATTACATATAATCATTAGACAGTTACATTTCCTAACTGTGTACTAGAGGAACAGTCACAACCAAAATGATCCAAACATTTGAAAACAGTGAATCAATATCCTTGAGCACAAGCACCAATAACATCAAATAATGGAGATAAAGCATGGGCTAGGGCATGAAACCAGTAGAATGTGGTCATTTTAGAGAGCATTCATGATCAAATAAAATGCAATGCATTTGAAATTTGTGGTCGAATATGATGCCAGAGGCTCGAAAGATGAAGAAATCACATATGAAGAACATGCCATTGGTTCAATTTTGTAAATTTGTTTTTTGTGTAATTTGTAATTGGCAGATTAAATGCAAATAACACCTTTATCAGTTTAATTAGCATGTTATTATCATATCAGATAAAGTATGTTTAAGAATTGTTGGGACTGGTCCTTTTGCGTTTATTAAACATAATAGAATTTTTAGCATATTATTATCAATCTATTTTTTTGTTCTAAACATGCCATTGGTTCAGTTTTGTAGATTTGTTTTTTGTGTTAAATGCATTTTTTGTGAGGAGGGGTCTTGTTCTAAGGAGATTGATGAAGATTGTGCACCTCAAAAACCAATTCATAAGGTACCAATCCATGTTTCCTATTCGCTTGTATTTTTGGTTTGGTAAATCTGCTTATAAGTTTCATGTCCTTTCTTTTGATTACTATGGATGAGATATATATCTTACATTTAACATTCAACTTCTTTACATTTTAGAACATGTAGTGTGTTTTTTGAGGATTTTACCAAATCAACTTTTAACATAAACCAAAAACACCAAACTGATATCTTGCCCTTGCAACGTGACAAAATATTTGCATTTGACCAATAACTACAAGCAATTGAATGATAAATCCACATACCTGTATCTTTGTAAAATACCCAGAACATCAAAAAGATGGCTAAGTGGCTGCCGCCATGATTTTTATCTACTGAATATGGGAAAAAAAACCACCAAAAGGAATCGAATAGAAAACATGATTGGTCATTTCAGAGAGCATTTATGATCAAATAAAATGCAATGCCTTCTCTCACTCTCGATCAGCTTTCACCCACTCATTTTCTCCCACTCCTTTTCTCTACAATTGAAATAAAAATGATTTGGCCGTTTCAAAATAGTGAATCGATATCCTTGAGCACAAGCACCAATAACATCAACTATTTTGATCTGTGGGTACCCTAATGTTGGCAAGAGTTATTTTATTAATAAGATTACTCTGCAAGCTTGAAGAAGCGATATATTTTGGTAAATGAAGAGTGGAAAAATGATGATGTTCCTAAGATCATGGATGGACACAATGTTGCAGATAGAATGGGAAGACATCTTTCGAGCCTGGCCCTAGATCCTTCGACAATTGGGGTAGGATCGAGACCCAGGCTAAAAATATGTCTTCCTTTTTGTTGTGGAATATAGGCTCTGCTATTGTAACAACGATAGACTATGATGTACATATCGCAATAGGTGAGAAACATAAATGTAGGCATCATGGTCACAATTTTTTGGAGACAACACAATTGAGTGCTATTCCCAGATGATGCAAAGCAACCACTACTTTGCATTGTCTCAAAAAACCACTCAATTATGTTGTGTCTCCAAAAAATTGTGACCATGATACCTACATTTATGTTTCTCATCTGTTGTGTCCCAGGACCCCATATGACCCTTTATGACCATTTACGATCCCTAAGAATACATCTTAGTGGTCTTAAAATGTTGTAAAGGGTCATAAGAGGCTCCTAGGAGGGGCTAGGTGAGCTTCCACCTTAACATGGTTGGCCCTGTTAAGTAGAGAATGTTAAACTATTCTTGAAACAAAGAGAAGCTCAATAATTTAAGGTCTCAGTCCATGAAGATGCTAAAAAAATGACGAGAATCAATGATGGAGAGTTTTTAGATTCTGAGAAGACATATATGGAGTGGAGGCTAGATTGAGTACCAGTGCAGAGATGATGATTCAGTAACCTACATCTATAAAACCTTCACAATTATCCCTTCTTTAGCCTCCACTCATTCCTCTTCTCAAAAATGGTTATCTAGAAACTTTGGATAGTGTTTTCTCATCCATGCACGAAATGTGCTAGTGATCGTATAAAATTACTTTAGGCCTCTAGTATTGATGAGGTGTACAAGTGTAAAATGTTTTTGCAAGACTGTGATCAATTTTTGCAGTGTACATAAATGCAAGGCAATTATTATTCTAGATGATCGATAGGTAGCTAGGACTAAAGATAACATAGCTCAAGAGACCATCATAGGTTGTCTCTTTCTTCAGTCTATATTATTGACAGAATGTTTTACCTTTCATTAGCTCATCAAATCTGGGGATTTGAACCAATTTAATAAAATATTTTCATGACAATGTATATTATTTAAGTTGACATTGCATGAATTTATCTACTTCACGCACTTGTATACTATGAAGATGGTGATAAAAAAGCATCTCCTCTCATGGCAATGCTTCTTTATCGCCGTTCTCATAGTCTACAAGTGTGTGAAGTACATAAATTCATGCAACGTCAACTTAAATAATATATGTTGTCATGAAAATATTCTATTACTTTCTTTCAAATCACTAGATTTGATGAGCTAATGAAAGGTAAAACATTCTATCAATAATATAGACCGAAGAAAGAGACAACCTATGATGGTCTCTTGAGCTGTGTTAACATTAATGTGCCTATCCGTCGATTTTTTGACAATTGATAATTAATTCTGATAGAAGCACTATGCCTTCGATAGACAAAATGTTAGAAAAAAATAATTTACGACATTTCATGCGACAGTAATACTATATGTTCGACAGGGAAACTTGTCGGAGAATAGTGCAGAACTGTCGCTATTCCAACAGTTTAAGTGTCATAAAGAGAGAATATTCGACAAAACTTTCAACAGTGAGGCCATATCACCAACAAGTAGATCTGTCAAAATATGATGATAACTGTCAGTATTCTGATAGGGCTTTTATTGGAATTTTGATGGATGAACCGCAGGAAATGCCATTTCGAAGCTGTTGTCATTTGCAACTTTCTGACGTGAGATGGTGTCGGTAAACCGACAGGTAGGTCTTCTGTCACAATCTTCTACTCAAAAACGGCGATGGACTAATGTGTCAAAATTTTGATAAATGAGCATTGTAAATCTGACAAATGGCCGTCAAAATTTGGCCCCAAATGTAGTAGTGACAGGTTGAAAAACATGATAATAATGAGGAAGATAATGAGTAGTATCATGAAATTTACATAAATATTTTATTTTTGATATACAAAATATCATGTTCTATATGTAAAATTATGGTTACCAAAAATATGTATATTTCTAATGCATTTTGAATGGATAATATTTTGATGGACTTTAAGCAAGTCTAAACTAGTAGTAGTGTTGTGACCAACTAGATCACCTATTGTACTCCAGACTTATTTTTCAATAATCAATTCTCAATTAAAAAAATTCTAGTTGAATTCTTAAGAATTATTACTCCGTTGTATGTCCTCATTCCTTAGGAAGCTTAGAAAAAAATTTGTCTACAAAAAATTATGATTATAATGTTTTTTATGTTGTCCTCGAGTTTCACAATGTCAAAAATTAGAGAAAACCATATGATTTTTGTCCAAATCATTATCCATACATCTTTTTCCACACTTTTTGATGTTTTGGTCATTTTATTCATAAGAATTTCATTATCAAGTCATGTTTCATCATAAACATTGGTCTTTTTTTGTTTGATTCTATCATCTTAAAGTTTTTCCTTTATAATTTTCTTATAATATCAGAGCCTTTTTGTGGCACTACAAATGAGTTTACATTAGCACTTACAATTTGTACTTTAAGCCCCGCATTAGGGCATGCATTATTTTAAAACATTTTGAGTATGTCATTTTTTGGGAAAATCTAGTTCATTATTCTTTGTTCTCGTGTGTGGACCCTAGAGCCGAGTCATCATTGAAGTTATGTGGACGTAATTGGTTATATGATTTGCATAGTTTAAGCTGTTTTGAGTTTCAATTATACCAAGATCATATCATTCTCATGAGAAATCATGATTAATTTTGAATACAACCCATTTGAATTTTTTATCCTTGTCTAGGGTCGGGGCATAAAGTCCCAACCACATTATTAATGCAAAATTTTCTTAAATATTAGATTGCATCAACATGATAATTATTCCAATCATGAATGCATTAGTAACTTTTTGAATTTGCAAAGTCCTTGAATGATTGGGGATTTTATTTCTATTCACATCCAATGTTTGGTAATATGTGCATTTGTAGTTATTTTCCCCTGACCTCATATTTTGTTTCATATATTGAATGAAATCAGAGGTTTAAACAAACATTTCATTTTTATTTGTAAAAATACAAAAGTTTTTTAATTCAATCAAGGATTTTAAATCTGATTGCACTCATTTTTAGACATCTTGAGTATGTCATTTTTCTGGAAAACCAAGTTCATTTTTCTTTCTTCTCATTTTTGGACCCTATAGTTGATTCATCATTTAAGTTATGTGGATATAATTGGTTGTATGATTCACATGGTTTAAGCTATGTCGAGTTTCACTTATATCAAGATCATATCATTCTCATGAGAAACCATGATTCCTGATTTTGAATACACACTCATTGGAAGTTGTTATCCTTGTCTAGGGTCAGAACATAAAGCCCCAACCACATTATTAATTAAAATTCCCCTAAATATATAATTTCATCAACAAGCTAATCACAATTTCCAATGACAACTATATTAGTAACTTTTTGAATTTGTAAAGCCCTTGAACAATTGGGGATTTTAGTTCTATTTAGATTCAATTGTTTGGTAATATGTGCTTTCATAGTTTTTTCCCCAAACCTCATATTTTGTTTCATATATTGAATGAAATCATAGGTTTCGACACACATTGCATTTTTATTTGTAAAAATATAATAGTTTTTCAATTCAATCAAGGATTTTAGATTCGATTGTACTCATTTTTCAAAAAATTTGAGTATGTCATTTTTGTGGAAAACCTAGTTCATTTTTATTTGTTCTCATCTATAGACCCTAGAGTCAAGTCATCATTGAAGTTATGTAGATCTAATTAGTTGTATGATTCACATGGTTTAAGTTGTGTCAAGTTTCAATTATACCAAGATCATATCATTCTCATAAGAAATCATAATTCTTAATTTTGAATACACACCCATTGGAAGTTGTTATCCTTGTCTAGGGTTGGGACATAAAATCCCAACCACATTATTGATGCAAAATTTTTCTAAATCTGTGATTTCATTGATAGGATAACCACAATTCCCAATCATGAATGCATTATTAAATTTTTGAATCTGCAAATTCCTTGAGTGATTGGAGATTTTATTTCTATTCACATCCAATTGTTTGGTCATATGTGTGGTCATGATTTATTTCCTTGACCTCATATTTTGTTTCATATATTGAATGAAATCAAAGGTTTAAACACACATTGCATTTTTATTTGTAAAAATACAATTTTTTTAAAATCAATAAAGGATTTTAGATCCTATTGCACTCATTTCCTTTAAAGACACATATACAAGTAGGGGTTTTACCCACAATTGCACATATATTATCTTTTCTTATCATAACAAATTGAATCTTTCCTTTGCACTTACATTTTCTTTTATAAATCAGGGTTTTCTACACCCTTTGCAAATACATTCACATAGACAATGGTGGTTTTTTTACCTCAACTCTACATCCTTATGTTAATATGATTTAGAACAATAGAGAGGGGGGGTGAATCAGTTGTTCTCAAGTCCTTATGTATAAAACAATCTCCAAAAGCTTATCCTTAAATCAGATCCAAAACCAAAACAAACTCAATCATCACTAATTCAATAATAGAAACATCTAACAATGCAGTCCACTACCCAGCTGTAACTTAACTTACAAAACATAGTAATGTTCAGATCTAAACATTCACACAAGTATAAACACCAAGATTTATAGTGGAAACCCAATTTGAGAAAAACCACTTTGTAAAATGCTACTATTATTTTCACTCTTCTGAAATGAGCTCGATAAAAAGCCAACCCTGTCAAAGGTTACAATACACACTGTCAGGTGTGACTCGGTTAAAGGATTTCAATCACGCTGTTAAAAGTGAGCCTAGTCATAGGACTTACATACACTCCATTAGAATGCAACCTTGTTCAAAGGATTTAACATATGACTGTTAGGTCAACCTCTATTAAAAGGATTTTGACTGTTACAATGGTTAGAAAGTAGCAGCAGTATTATCTAAAAAATATACAACTCACTTTGCAAATATCAGATCCGATTCTGTACACTAATGCTGGTTTACTAACTTTGAAACTTTTCCATTTCCATCTCCGATCTGCTCGGAACTTTTCTTCAAGCAATCACCACACTTCTCCTTCAGCCTTTTATGCTTATTCAGTCAATAAAAATTTCTTCTTCCAGCATTATTTGTTCTCCATGTACATGCATATCACAATGCTCAAGTTCCCTTATATTTTCCTCAATTAGGTTAACTCATCTTTTGCCACTCAATCTCAATCATAGATCTTAGGGTTAGGTCAGATTCATTGAATCTACCCGCTTCATGTTCTTCAGCTCCTTTTCTAGAATAATCTCAAATCTCTTAAAGATTTACAATAAAACATTTTACAATGCATTTAATGCTTCCAAAAAATCAATAAATAAAGTCAACACATTTTACATAATCCAAGAATTCAACAATGTCAGCTCCAAAGTTAAATTCTCTTCAAATATAAAATTGTTGATGCTCGGTCAATACTATGATTGTTCACTCGGTCTTCATGTAGAAAGCTTAGTCATTACTAAAATTGTTTCCTCGGCTTACACTGTCTTCCTCAGTAATTTACTGATGCTCGGTCGACACTATAATTTTTCTCGGCATCTACTAACTCGGTTGACACTAACATTACTCAGCTTAAACATGATTTTTCCATTCTTTGCTCAGTTAAGCCTACAAGTTTAGTTTTCAGTCTTACTAAGATAAACAATACATTATCTCATCATTGTGCAACATAGTCAAGTACATTTTGTAGTATCAAGATAACTCAACCTTTCCTTAGGTGCTATTGTTACCAACCTTGCTTAGCCCCTTAGCAACACTCAAATAGACATAGTACTTTCCTAAGTAGCAATAGTCTTACAAATTAAGGTTTGACATCAATGATAATACAAAAATTAATTTAATGCAGTTTCCAACAATCTCCCTCTTTGGCATTGATGGCAACACCATGTGATATCACCTAAATAACACATGGATTACCAGCCAATCCAAAAACTTATCTGTCCATTAGAGAATTATTTGTAATATCGTTAGCTTCATTCTAATTCAGAATCCTATAAGCCTCACTTTTGTGACCATCAGAAGTATTCAGATCTCCCTCTATCCCTATTCTTCATTTTAGTTCATCATCCTTATCTTCAGGTTCATCAGTTCATCTCCCATTAGTTCATCTCCCTCTTTCCTTTCAGTTCCATCAACTCATCTCCCTCTAACTTTTCAGTATCATGTGTTATCATATCAATTCATCTCCCTCTTTGACAAAAATGCCAAAGCAACAACTAAAACATACATCCATCAGATGTAGATAATATCTGTGTAGCTCAGTGTTTCTCCCTCTGTCATCTTCCTTATGAATGATTCTTTGTCTTTGCTTCTCTTCACAACTCTAGGCTGGCCCTAAAGTGTGACAATCTTCTGCATCAATTTGTCAAATATTCTGCTGTAGCATATTTGATGTAGTGCTCCTAGCTTGTCTAGGTAGCCTCAGTTAGGGGAAGAACCCCTAATTGACTTCTCAAATACTCATGAGCTTCTCTAGGTAAAGCTTTAGTGAATATATCTACTAATTGTTCTTTTGTATTCACATATTCCATTCAGACTTCTTTGTCTTGTACTAATTCTCTCAAGTAGTGATGCTTGATTGCAATGTGTTTGATCTTAGTGTGCATCACTAGATTCTTAGAAATATTGATAGCACTTGTGTTGTCACAGAAAATAACAATAGGTTCAATGATTTCTTCTTTCATGCCTATCAAAAATTGTTTTATCCATACCAAGGTTGAACAATTTACTACAACAGCAACATACTCAGCCTCGACAGTAGATCAGGAAATGCAATTTTGTTTGTTTCTTGTCCAGGAGACTAATCTTTGTCCAAGAAAGAAATTTCCACCACTAGTACTCTTTTTTTCATTGACATTTCCTACCCAATCAGCATCTATATAAACTTAGAGTTCAAATTTGTCATCCTTCTTATAATATAGACCATAGTCAGTAGTTCCTTTCAAGTATCTCATAATTCTTTTCATAGCCATCATGTGTTTCCTTAGGATTGGCAGAGAATCTTGCCCCAATCCCAATAGCTAATGTAATATCTGGTCTGCTATGTACATCATACTATAATTTTCCAATCATGGATCTGTACATCATCTGATTCACTTCTACAACATCATCATTCTTAGATAACTTTTGTCCAGTAACCATAGGAGTTCCCACTAGTTTAGCATCTTCCATCCCAAAAGTTTTCAATATTTCATTAACATACTTAGACTGTGTAATGAAAATTCCATTCTTCCTCTGATATACTTGTAAACCAACAAAGAATTTTATCTCACCAAACATACTCATTTCAAATTCAGTTTGCATTTCATTTGAGAAACTTTTACATAATGCATCTTGTCCACCAAAAATAATGTCATCCACAAAATTTTTTGCCAATAGGATACCTTTACCTTCTTCATGTATAGATTGCTTGTGTCATTTGTTCTTGAAAATCCAATCTGTATCAAGTAGTTGTGCAACCTCTCATACCATGCTCTAGGAGCTTTCTTCAATCCATATAATGTTTTTTTCAGTTTGCACACCATGTGTCTTCTGTTTGGATCAATAAAACCTTTTGGTTGTTCTATGTAAACTTCTTCTTCTAGTATACCATTCAAAAATGTAGACTTGACATCCATTTGATATACCTTGAAATCTTTATAAGAAGCATATGCAAGTAGAGTTCTTACTCCTTCCAATCTAGCTATAGGGGCAAATGTCTCCCCATAATATATTCCTTCTTCTTGTGTATAGCCTTTGCATACTAGCCTAGCTTTGTTCCTAGTGATTTCACCATTTTCATTCATCTTATTCTGAAACACCCACTTTGTTCCTATAACATTTTTGTTTTTAGGTCTCGGCACCAGGGTCCAAGTATCATTCTTCTCAATTTGGTCAATTTCTTCATTCATTGCTTGTATCCAATCTTCATTCTCCAATGCTTCTCTAGTTGTCTTTAGTTCAAATTCACATAGTAGACATGTTGGATCCTTAGTCTTACCTTTGGTCTAGATTCTAGTATCTTTGTCTCCAGTTATCTGTTCAGGCTTATGATGTCTTCTTACATATTCTACCAAAGTAGGTTCAGCTATTCTCTCCTCTATTTCATCATGTTCCTCAGTAAGATTGTTAGATTCAACTTTAGAATGCTCAGTAACCTCTTCCTGATACTCAAAAAAATTTTCTTGTAGCTTGTCATGTTCTTGTTCTCTCTCAGCATTATTTTCCTAACACTCAGCAGCTTCTGTCTGTCATTTAGAATTGCTTACTCGAGACTTGGCATTAGGTGCAAGTCTGTTACTTGCCTCTTCTTCTTTGTCAATGTACACAAAAGATCTATAATCTTCTGGTTCTCTTTTGCTATAAGCTTCATTTCTTTCTACATACTCATCAATTTTGACATTCACACTTTCCACAATTTTGTTAGTGTTAGAGTTCAAACACTTATAAGCTTTAATCTTTGTGGAATACCCTAGGAATATTCCTTCATCACTCTTAGCATCAAACTTTCCATTCCTAGTGTCTTTTAATATATAGCACTTACTTCCAAAGATTCTAAAGTATTTAACACTCGGTGCATGCCCATGCCATAGTTCATAGGGTGTCAGATTTGTACCTTTCTTGATCTGTACCCAGTTAAGAGTGTAGACAGTAGTGCTTATAGCTTCTTTCCAATATTTCTATGCCATATTCTTTTCAATCATCAATTCCTTGCACAATCCAAGATAGATCTATTTCTCCTTTTTGGTATACCATTCTGTGGAGGTGTTCTAGGTGCAGACATCTTTCTTTTAATTCCTCTATCATTGCAAAATAAATTAAATTCATTTGATGTAAATTCTCCACCTCGGTCAGATCTAAGACATTTCAGGTTCCTACCTGTCTCCTTTTCAACTTTATCCAAATACCACTTAAAGAATTGAAAAGCTTCATATTTTTCTTTTAGAAACATCACATGCACCATCCTAGTATGATCATCAACAAATAAGATAAAGTATCTAGCACCACAGAAACTTTGTACACCCATAGGTCCACAAAGGTAAATATGAACCAAATCTAGAATGTTTTCAGACGTAAAGGATTTTCTCTTGAAACTTGACTTTGTCATTTTTCCTAACTAGCATTCCTTGCACATCACATTCTCAAGTTTCTTCAATCTAGGTAGACCTCTTACCTTTTTCTTCTTACTTATCTCTATTAGATTGTCAAAGTTAACATGACACATCCTTTTATGCCATAACCAAATATCATCAAGTTGTGCAATTAAACATGTTTCTTCAGATAGGTCAAGATAGAACAAATTACCTCTAGTCTGATCACCACTTCCAATCAATTCTCTAGTAGCATTGAATATTTTATCTTGCTTATGATGAAATTCCTCTCGATAACTAGTTTTGTTAAGTTGAGCAACACTTAACAGATTGTAATTAAGACCTTCAACCCAATATGCATTTTCATAAGATATCTTATCAGTCAGTTTAATCAAACCTTTTCCTCTAACAGGACATGGTGCATCATTACCAAATTTTACACTTTTACCTCTATAATGATATAAGGTCTCAAACTTATTTTTGTCACCAGTCATGTGATGTGAACAGCCACTATCAATAATCCATTTATCATTCTTATTCACATAGGATATCAATGCAGTTTTCTCATCCTCATCAAATTCATCTTTCATTGTAACATAGACTACCTTAATTTCAAAATCATCACTATCAGTGTCAATCTCTTTTTTAGCAATGTAACAAGATTTCTTACCTTTTCCTTTGTAATCTTTGTTCCATCAGTAGCTTCTGTCATCTTTTCTATCTTTGTGTTTGCTTTTCCTTTCATCATCTTTATCCTTCCTGTCAGGACATCTAGCAGCTATATGACCAACTTTATTACATGCAAAACATATAATAGGGATTTTACCTTTATACTTTCCTTTTCCCCTTCTCATTCTTCTAGCCATAAGAGCTTCTAGATCTTCTAGGTCTTCATCAGAAGTGTCACTGTCACTTTCACTTTCACTTTCACTGATGCATCTTTCTTTTTCTTTCTTTGGCTTATTCAGAACTAGCTGTGACTTGAAAGAAGATTCAACATTTCCAATGCTTCCAACAGTGAAATTATCATAATTAGAGAGTTCAAAAGCACTCAACTTACCAACCAAACTTTCCAAAGTAAGCACATTAGCAGAGTTACATCTAGATTCTTGAATAGCTGAGATCTTAATAGCATATATAGGA
Source organism: Chamaecyparis obtusa (assembly GCA_027943335.1). Taxonomy (NCBI): domain Eukaryota; kingdom Viridiplantae; phylum Streptophyta; class Pinopsida; order Cupressales; family Cupressaceae; genus Chamaecyparis; species Chamaecyparis obtusa. The sequence continues at coordinate 2,115,670 of BSBK01000210.1, read as the reverse complement.
TGTAGGGTTCTTAGTACTTTCCCAATTATAGTTTCATCATCAATAGCCCCATTTGCTCCTCTAATAGCATTCACAACTTCTTTTATTCTACCATAATATTGTGCAATGTTTTCACCTTCTTGCATTCTCATTTCATCAAACTTACCTCTAAGACTCTTGGCCTTTACTTTCAGCACATTCAAGTCACCACCATAGATCCTTGCAAGAGTGCCCCACATATCCTTAGTAGTTGTGTAGTCCTTAATGTCCTCAAATTCTGGATAGCTTAGGCTAGATGCAATTTTCAGCATTACCTGATTATGTTCTTGCTTGGCTATGATTTCTTCGGCAGTCAAAGGTGCAACAGGAGAGACATAACTATTCTCAATGTAGTATTTTGTAGAGTCACCAATATCAGCCAGATGCAGCTTCATCAAGCTTTGCCATGTAGGGAAGTTTTCCTTATTCAGCTTCGGTACCTCCTTCTTATACATCCTGATCATTTGCTTCAAGCCCCCTTAAACTTGATAATTGTCAGCACTAATAATAAGCAACAAAGCTCTGATACCAATTGTTAATATGATTTAGAACAATAGAGAGGGGGGTGAATCAGTTGTTCTCAAGTCCTTATGTATAAAATAATCTCCAAAAACTTATCCTTAAATCAGATCCAAAACCAAAACAAACTCGGTCATCATTGATTCAATAATAGAAACATCTAACAATGCAGTCCACTACCCAGCTATAACTTAACTTACAAAACATAGTAATGTTCAGATCTAAACATTCACACAAGTATAAACACCAAGATTTATAGTGGAAACCCAATTTGGGAAAAACCACTTTGTAACATGCTACTATTATTTTCACTCTTCTGAAGTGAGCTTGGTAAAAATCCAACCCTGTCAAAGGTTACAATACACACTGTCAGGTGTGACCCAGTTAAAGGATTTCAATCACCCTGTTAAAAGTGAGCCTAGTCATAGGACTTACATACACTCCATTAGAATGCAACCTTGTTCAAAGGATTTAACATATGACTGTTAGGTCAACCTCTGTTAAAAGGATTTTGACTATTACAATGGTTAGAAAGTAGAAGTAATATTATCTGAAAAATATACAACTCACTTTGCAAATATCAGATTTAATTCCATACACTAATGTTGATTTATTGACTTTGAAACTTTTCCATTTCCATCTCTGATCTACTCAAAACTTTTCTTCAAGCAATCACCATGTTACAGATTTTTCTTGTATGAATCAAATGTTTGAATGATTACTTGAAACTTTGCTTCTTGAAACTAATTCAAACAAGAGAAAGACCTAATTGCTAAGGATTGGATAGGATCCTCCTTCATTTTTCAGCACCACATACTCAGGTAGGTATTACCTTTCAATGATTACTGATTACACAGTATTATATAACTGGATATTGATTTGCTATTAATCCTTCTAATGAATCAATCTATAAAATACTCTGCATATGACCAAAATCAACTTGATGTAGAACTTAACCAAGAAAAATATGATTGCAAATACAACAAGAATCAGTGATTTAAGGATTCTCATCCTTCTTCCTTTTAAGGAGGGGCAACCTAAATGATTCTCTCTTCAAGGAATCAAGAAAAAACAACTGTAATACTTAGAAATAGTTCAATATATTTTGTGCAGTAAACATGAAATGAAAAACTACTGGTAAATGATATGAAGGTTTCAGTATTCTTTTAAAGATCTATGAAAGATAAAACTATAAGAAACAAATACTAAACTAGTGCCTTATCCATTGGGCAAAAGAAATTAAAATGAAAATCAACAAGATAATTTTAAAGGAAATACAACAATATGTCTTACATACTATCTGCAAATTCAAGTAGATTGCCTTAAAAACTACTCTATTTACCAAACACTGTTACCATCAACAATCCTTACAGATATGTTTACTCCTTCAAATGAACTATGAGAATATTAATTCTTTCCTTGAAAGAAACTCATAATCAATCAAACAAGTTGCATTACAACTGGTATATTTTAAATGCCTAACATGTAAAACATACAAGAGTACAATATAAAAGTAAAGAGACAACAACCATATATGGCAGAAGTTGTAGTGTATTTGTATTAAAATCAGCTTGCCAATTACATTCAAAATTCAATTACTCAAAAGGTTGGACATAAAGTTTAGAAGTCTGTTTCAGAGCAACTTTGTTCAGTTTTTTCTATTATCTTTTCTCACTTCTTACCCCCCTCAAAAAATGGGGTTACAACCTTTTATATATCCCCTTTCAACCATCTTGGAATTCCCTCATGAATGGGAATGCAACAAGCTTTGGATGGTTGAAAACCATAAACCTAAAGAGCTAAAAGACAAAGCAAATAAAGATAAAATATAAAGCCCTCAGGCAGTGCAAAGATAAAAAAGTCTTGACTTGTTCTGCATCTTGGATCGCTGATAAATGACACCTTTGTCTGTGAGTATTCATGACAGTTGTTGTAGTTATAACAAGATATGGTGATCGCCATCCAGCTAATTTACACCATTCTTAAATGATAGCTTATCATCCTTGTATTTAGGCTCAGGTGTTAGGTGCTCCAGATGTCATCCTTACTCATCATCCAAGACTTCCAAGTCAACTACAGTGGATTTAATTTTCTTGGGCTTTGTTAGCTCATCCCATGCAGTTACTTCTTCTAACAGCCATTTAAAATTTTGGACCAGTTGTAATTGTGCCTTTGTCTTCCCCACTTGGTGTCTATGATTCCCTTGACATCTGCTATAAATTTGGTTAGATCTGTCTCTACCTTAAAAGCTTCATCCAGGGTTTTGTTGAAGCTTTCCAAATCAACTTTATTTTCTTCACCCAAAAATGCCTCCTTCCTAGGCAATATAAGATCAAAATCTGATCTCCACTAATCAAAGCTCTTAATGACTCCATCTCCATTCTTTATTGAAGGAATAAACTTGTTGGAACAGGAGCTGACCATGGCTATCTTAGCCTCAATCAAATTCACCTTACCCTTAAAAAGTGGTAATATGGCTTTATTCCTATCTATCTCCTCACCAACCCTCATAATTGACTCTGGAATATCACTTCTCAAGGATTGAGCAAAAGCCAATTTCTCAAAAAGTGGCACTCTGATAGACCAGTTGCATGATACCCACTCAAAATTTGTACATAATTATCAAGTTCTATCTGTAATTCTAGCAACTTGCTATAAGCATTAGAAACACAACCAGACTTATCCTTGATTATATTAATTCTGTGCTACATAATCTTTAATAGGGCCGGTAGGATAGACTCATTCTTCTCCTCATTTATCTTTTCTAATTCTGCAGCCACCTCTTCTTCTATCATTATTGGTGTTGTTGGTTGCTCAGGAGATGTAGGGGCTTTCACAGGAGTATTCATAACTTGGAGCTCTAAGTCTTCTAGAGACTTTTCTAATGCTTTCTCCCTTATTATCCTAAGATCTCTATCCCCCAGCAATGTGCTATAATCCTCCACAAGAGAGCCATACCTCTCTAAAAGCTACCTTGTTTTATCCTCATTCAATTTAGCAAAATGGGTTAATACTTGAGAAATCTCAAGATCCCCTATATTGTGGATAGACCACACAATCTTGTCTCCCTCCATCTACTCCTTCACATTTAAAATTGAAGGCTTTTTATCCTTAGGGTAAAATCTCCATAGAGCTAAAGCTTGATTTTTTGGGCTATACCCAAATCCTCTGATAATGTACCCCACCTGAGTTTCTGAAGACAAAGAGATGTCTTCTTGCCTTTTAATCTGATCAATTATAAAGTTTGAATATAAATTCCATCCAAGAAAAAGTAGCATGTTGCTCTTCTTCACCAACTGTTTGGCTTCATCTAGGGTAAAATTTTCAGCCTCAGGATCATACTCCCTTAGTTGTTGGACTGCCTCTTCTGGTACCTAACCCTCCTCAGTGATCTGCACATTAGATGCAACCAATTGTTGCTTGTGCCAAATCAAGAAGCTCTTGAATTCCTCATATTTAATAAAACTATCATCCTTTAAGAAGGCATCTTGTTCAATCATTCTTTCATCTTGACACAAGGCCAAGGGCAATTCAACCTCTGGTTGCACAAGTTTTTGCTTCCTCTTTTCCTCTCTCACCTTATTTCTAATTTGGTGGTGATGTACACTAGTTCCAGGGAAGAGGGCTCTGATTTTATCTATTTTCTTCACCTAAGAAGATTCACCCATTAGCAGCTTCTACTTCTTTGTAGGTGGTTCACTTGTGTCATGAGAGCTACTGAGCTCAGCTAAATCAACTACATTTTCACCATGTTGGTGCCCTTCCATCATTATTGTTTCTAAGGGAGGGATGTTATGTATAGAGTAGCCATCACTACCATCTTCATCACATTCTGATTCAGAGTGGGCACCCTTCTTCTTATCAGTCTCACCAATTTTATCTTCAAAACCTCTCATTAGGGTGTGGAATTGAGCCATCATTTTCTCAAGTCTATGAAGATAAGGTAGATCAGGGAAGAAACCACTGAATGCCACTCCCTTTTTCTTGACTTGCCTCTCTAGAGCATATAATTCATTTATTTGATCTGTAATCCTCACCACCTCCTCATCCTCTATAATATTCCTAATTACATCTTCCTCATGATACTCCTCATGTCTTTTATTGAATGGAAAGGTGGGCATGTAATATTGTCTGGCAGCAACTATGAATCCTTTAGTATCTACATACCAGTAGGGAGCAGCATGCATCCCAAATTGTCTCAACCAATCATTGACTTTGCTAAAGGAATTCTTCCCTATGGTGACATTATGCACTCTGAAGTGCCTTGGGGTGAAAGTACCCTTCCTGTGAGAGGCTAAATGCTCCTTCTCAGTGAGCATTAGCTGCCAAATAAATTCTAGAAATGCCACCCTTGGTGGAATGAAATAAGGTAATAGGTGAGGAGGCTGAGGGCACCCATACACTCGAATCATTGTATATCCTTTTTCATAGTATATGTCACCCCAATTGTGACCCTTATTCCATTTGTCAACAAATTGTTGAGGCCTCACTACTTGCAAAACTTTGGTAGGGAGCTTGGAAATGTTAACCCCCAAGCTGAGGAGAATAGGCCTAACAATCCAATTTTCAAAAACACAAAAATCACTCCTTGTAGATCAAGGACTCCAAGCCCTCAACCAAAACTAAAGAGGATTTGGTCATCCCCTATATGTCATATGTGGCTCAAGATTGTCCATGTTCATAATATCATAATTAAAAAACAAAATGAGATGTATCAGCAAAGAGTAATGCAAAAACCTAGGCATGGCACCAGATCCATCCACATACTACTTCAGAGTTACCAACTTCTCATGCATTCTCTCTATTATGAAACCATTATAATCATATCACTTTGTTGCATGGAGACTTTGAGAGTCCAATATCAGCATCAAAATATTTGAAGGGATTTTCTCTCCCCCATCAATTCCCAGTACGTTGCACAAACCATAACCAATATACTTTACGTAAAATTTGAAATCCTTATAACAATATGGGAAAATTAACCTGGCAACTGGTGCAATATAGTTCTGGTTCTCTCATGGAACATGATTCTAAATTTCCTTTGCCACTATAGCAGATTCTTTGAGATATCTATTAGCCAAATCCTGCAATTTTATCTTTATCGCCATAGGGACCTGGATACAAAAAGCCCTAATAAATAAATTTCTTTCTAGGGTAACCAGAGGAGAACCATCACTCTTCCTAATTGTTTTGGACAGAGGGTCATAATTACATGACAAGACAATTAGGAGGTCTACATTTAGAAAAACCTCGAGAACTATCAACTTTGCTAGTCCTATCATCCAAGGATTTGAGATAGGGACTGGACTCGCAACATTTTTGTGAAAATACTTAAACAAACACATCCCTGAGACCTCAGGTGTCTTAGCATCTCTACAAAAAGTAAATTCATCAGCAAAACATTCATCACTCACCTTCTTGTTTTTTGATGAACCCAGCAACAAGGTGGGGAACTCGTCCAAGAAACTCTCCTTAGCCTTCTCCCTAGCACTCTTACCATTTGAAGATTCACCTCCTATCTGTCAACTCATCTTGTCTACAAACTTAAATTCTCTACAAATTCTAGACGCTCTAATCTTTGCAAATGCTTAGAAAATCTTGTTTCTCTAGCTCTCTGAATGCTTGGTTGATTGAAATGAATAGAGAATAGCTATACTTATTCAACCGTATTGAATGGAAAAATCCATTGGAGATCAAAAAGTAGAAACCATGTCACTTTTCCATTATTTGGCATGCTTAGAACTTCAATTCACTAGTCGTGGCCGAGAAGATGACATGTATTCAAATTTGACCTTCTAGTGATCTAGTGACAATACAATCCTTGCAATCACTGGAGAATCTACTGCCATTTCAAAAGTTATAGAGATCTGGAGACTTAGCAAATTTAGTCATATAATAGCTTACATTTTATCTCGAGACCTAGCGACAATGAGAAATCATAGTCACTAAAACATTTGAAACCTTTGAAATCATCTGGTGATCTGATGACAAAGACAAATTAAAATTCTTATACTGAGATTTGGCAACAAAGGGCCACAGTTTCAATCACTGCAAAAATATTTACCTTTGAAACTATCTCAAGATTAGGTGACAAAGGGCCATCATGAGACTTGGCAACCATAAAACACCTCCTAGTCACTGAGTCTAGTTGACTATTCAAACTTCTTCCTGAGATCTCCTGACCTGACCATTTGGAGATCTAGCAACTAAGGAGAGTAGACTTCAATTTATCTTATCTGGAGATCTAGGGACCATAGCCAAATCCACCCTTTCACTTATATTTTCCATCTTCTATCAACCACTCCTACGGGGACACGTCACAAAATCCATTAAATGAAAAGTCATACTTCCTCCAGTCCTTCGAATTCTAACTTTACTCTTCCAAGCGATCATGTGACTGAAGTTAATCTCACAACCACCAAACCATTTCCTTAACTTGAGTTTATCCAAGAGATTGAGCGAAAAAATAGTTCTCATGGTCGCGAGATAAAATACTTAATCTCAGTCAAGTCATGAGAATAATCATCAACCACTGATTAGAAATTTGATCCAATGGTCCACATCAAGTCATTGTAGCCCTCATGTCCTAACCGCTTTATTGGGAGATTTAGAGATAACCATGTCACCAAATAGTTGACCGCTAGAGATAGAATCGCCAAGATAACAAGAACGCGTGACAAGTGAAAATGCCAAGTCGTTGGATAAAAGAGATAATTGCTAGCAAACCTTGAGATCAAGTGACCCAAACTTCTAACTGCTGCTAGTACTTGGAGATTTAGTGACCAACTGTAAATCTCGATACCGCTTAATTTTATATCAATCTTTTATCTCCTTTAGAGATCACCCGACTTGAAGCATTTTGATCTAGAGATCTAGACACCTAAGTTGTCCCGCAAATATTTTTCATGATAGTCGCCTGATCTCATAATGAAAATCCAGAGACCTAGCAACAAAAGGAAACCACTGGGTCGTTTGAGAACATGGAATATTCCTTTTTCTTAGGGAGATTGTGCAACATGAGGTTTAGGGTAGTCATCAATAAGAGAGGAATATTCTAAATTAGTTTGGAGACTGCGCGACTAACCAGAGAGAAAAAAAGCACACATGGTTTAAGAGGGCCTTTTAAGTTATTGGAAAAGGTAACGATGAAAAAGATTTGTAGCAGGAAATTTAGGATTTCATTGGATTTTTCTAGGGAAAAAATGATCTTGAAACCTAGGGGTAACACTTGGAGTAGAAGGGCCAGGGGCAGAAAATAAGAGCTCAAAATTTTGATCAGCAAAAACACTAAAACAAGAAAAACTACCAACAGTGGCTCTATCTAAGGATGTTTAAATCAGAGTTTAAGCAAGGACCACAGATCCCTGGGAAAGCAAACCAAAAAGGAAAAATGCTTGACCTAAAGCAGGGAAAGATAGACAACAGAAGGAAACAAAATTGCACAAAATTTACAAGCAATTTACATGAGCATAAGGGCTGCAATTGTTAGTTGAAAAAGGGCTTCAAGAATTGCCCATGCATTGGCAACTCAAAAATTCCTCCATCCATATTTTTCAAAAGGTAGGAATCCTTCCCAAAACTTTCATGAATTATATAAGGACCAAGCCACAGTGATTCAAACTTCTTGTGTTTCCCTTTATCTTCTGCTCTCACATTCCACTGAAGCACTAAGTCATTTGTTTTAAATTTTTTGGTAGTTTCTCTTTTGTCAAAGAGGTACTTCATTATCTGTTGCAACTTGATATTGCTCCTCTGACTCTCCCTTCTCATCTCATCCAACTCATTCAATTGCATGATCTTGTCTTGCATTGGCTCTGACACATCCAATTCCTGATCCTAAATGAACTTATAAATAGGAAGCAAGTTGTTTATAGGTAATCTTGACTACAAACCATATACAAGTTCAAATGGAGATTTCCTCGTAGCTTTCTTCACTGTAATCCTATCTGCCCATAGGGCAAGCTTCAACTTTGAATTCCAAGCCCTCTTATTTTCTTCCAATGTTTACTTCAAAATCTTTAAGATGCTTTTATTGTTGGATTCTGCTTGTCCATTTGCTTGAGGATGATAGGGGGATGAATAAGATGTCATGATCCCATAGTCCTCACAAAAATCCCTGAATTCATCTGACCTGAAATACATTGCATTATCAGTGATCAATTTCATGGGGACACCAAATCTAGTCAAAATATTCTCAAGTAAGAAATCAATAACAATTCTATTTGTTTCCTTCTTTGTAGGAATAGCTTCTATCCACTTAGTGAAATAGTCAGTTGTAACAAGTATAGAACTGTGTCCTCCACTAGATTTCTCAGCAAACTCTCCTATGAAATCCATTCCCCACATAGCAAATGGTGCCTCAACATTCTCTGATAGGCCTCACATCTCTTGACAAACTAAAATGAGTCCTAAAATAATGTAGGCCAAAAATACCCAACTCTTAAAATCTTATGAGTAGTAGTCTTTGCCAAAAAATGCCCTCCACAAACACCAGCGTGCATTTCATTCAAAACCTTCTCTGCTTGATATTTGTCAAGGCAAAATAGCAAGACTCCATCTCTATTTTTCCAATACAAGTCCCCTTGTATCAATGTGTATTTCTGAGCTTGCAACCTCAAGGATCTCTTTTGATTATCTATCATATGTTCTAGGCATCTGGCATTCTTAATGAAATATACAATATCAACATAGTATGGTTGCATCTCAATACTTGTTACTGTCATGTCTGAAATTCCTTCATTGTTAATCTATAATAAATCCATATTCTCTTTACTCATTAGTCTTGCCAAGCCTTTTTCTCTTACAAGCTTGGTGATATGGATTTCTAAATTGAATTCTTGAATCCTGGTTATCCACTTGCATCTTTTACCAGTAACTTCTGACTGTGTAAGGACATCTTTGACTGCTGCATGGGGAACATATGCAATGACCCTGGCACAAACCAGATAAGGTTTGAAGGATTTTACTACCTTTACCAGTGCATATGCCTACTTCTCCATCATCTCATAATTTAATTTAGCAGCCTACAGAGACTTACTAAAAAATGCAATTGGATGTTCAAAACCTTCTTCATCCTTTTGCAATAGTACAGCAGCAATAGTATGAAATGATGCAAAAGAGAAAAGTGAAAAAGGCTTAGTATAATTAGGAGACTTCAATACAGGTGCCCCTTGAACCACTTTTTTGATTTTATCAAATGCACCCTGAGCTTCAGTAGTCCATTGAAACTTGACATCTTTCTTGAGCAACTTCACTATTGGCTTGACAATTTCAGCAAAATTGGCAATGAACCTCCTAACAAAATTTATTTTTCCTAAAAAGGATTGCACACCCTTGAGATTTTTGGGTGCAATGACCTTCTTGATGGCTTCCACTCTCTCTGGATCAATTCTTATTCCTTCCTTAGATACAATGTGCCCCAACAATTTCCCTTCTTTGACTGCAAAGTTACATTTCTTTGGATTGAGAGACACACCATAATCTAGAGCTTTGTTAAAAATCTTTTCTAGGTGTGAACAATGATCACCAACCCATTTGGAGTAGGTAGTTAGGTCATCCTAGTACACAACCATAAACAAATCTATATATTCTTTAAAAGCAACATCCATGGCTCTTTGAAAAGTTGCTCTAGCATTTCTGAGGCCAAATGGCATTCTGACATACACATAGGTTCCCCAAGGTGTTGTGAATGTTGTTTTAAATTTCTCATATTCTTTCACCAACACCTGGTTATATCCAGAGAACCCATCCATCATAGACAATAATTCACATCCAGTGACTTTATGCAACATTGCTTCCATATTGGGCAAAGAATAATTATCTTTTAATGATGCAACATTCAGATTTCTAAAGTCCACACATAACCTAATATCACCATTCTTCTTTCTAACTAGGACTAAGTTGGACACCTAAGTTGAATTCCTGATAGGTTGGATTATTCCTGCATCACTTAACCTGACCAGCTCCTATTGCATTTTAGGAGCCAATAGTGGATTAATGGGTCTTTTCTTTTGTCTAAATGGCCTGACATCTTATTTTAATGGGATTTCATGTTGGAAGAGATCATCTCTATAAGCTTTCAGGTCATCATAAAACCATGCAAACACATGCTTGTGCTTCCTTAATAACCTTATTAGATTACATCTTAGCTGAGGGTCTACTCCCTTCCCAATATAAACCACTTGAGGTGCATTGTGTGATCCCAAATTTACTTCTTCTAGACCTTCTACCTTAGCATTACTTGTCTTTAACATATAATCTTCTTGACTAGTATATAACACTTTCAACTTAGTTAAACCCTTAGGGATATGATTTGAACTCAATTGGATTACCTCATTCCCACCATGTCCTTACCATCAATTTCCTCAACCAATGAGTTACAGTCTATAAGTTGACCTTCACATATGTCAAGGCACTTAATGAATTTTGAAATGTCATGGTCATCCTCAAAGACCTACCAATAGTAAATGTTGTTTGGAACAATTGGCCTACTCTTTATTTCAACTATTGATACTCCAAGCAAGGTTGAATCATCTCTCTTTAAAGCAACATTGGCCAGAAAATCAGCCATTATGTTTTTGGATCTTTCTACCCAACAAATATTGAAAGCATCAAACATGTCAATCTGATCCCAAATTACATGTTTATACAGTTTTAATCTATCATTTTTGATAGCATATTTAGATTGAACTTGTGCCACCACAAGTTTAGAATCACCAAAAACCTTTAAACATTTTATCCCATGTTTGATGGAAATATTCAATCCTAATGACAGTGCTTCATACTCAGTTGTGTTATTTGTACATTGAAAAGTCAATGAGAAGGAATACTTAAAAGTGGTACCTGATGGAGATATGAGTAGAACTCCAGCTCCTGAACCTTCTTTTGAGAAAGCCCCATCAAAATACATCTACCATAGTCTATTTTGTTGTTCTTTTAGTTCCTGAGTCAGTGGATTTGAATCCTCCTCTTGTGGATTGACCTTTTCTATTCTAAATTTTTCCATGTCAACATCCACACAATAATTCAAATGGTCTATATTAGTTAATTCAATCATGTGTGGGGTTCTGCTTTCTCTAGATACTTTCACATTTTTCCCATCGATATTGAAGGTTGCAAAAGATAAATCACACTGGATACTACCTCCCATTGAAGCACTCCATTTTCTTGATGGTAACATTCCATAATGGGGTGGGATATCAACCACCAAAAGACTCATAGTTAGCATCTTGTTTGGGAAGGCTGCTAACCTATAAGGCAGTGCCTTTATAGTCCCAATAATAGGAACTTCTCTTGAATCTAGAGCCCGACACCTCCCATGAGGTGTATCCACTTTCAAACCCAAAGATTTCATTATTTCTACAGGCATAACAGTATTGGAGGCTTCTGAATCAATCATACAATTTTTTAACATCTTTCCATTCACTAGTAGAGATAGAAAGAAAGGATCAATAGTTCCTATCATAGTATTAACAACATTAGTATCCAAATAAATCTGAGGGATCTCAAAAATAATTTCCCCACACTGGTTTTCATTTGAATCACTTGTTGCAGCAGCCACTCTACCAACCTTTGTGACATTCTGGGCATCAGAAGGACAAACTCCATTTACCCAACTCAAAGCCTTGTCTTTATGCTCTTCTATTCTCATCATTTCTAATAAGGGGACCTTAACAGTAATCTGTGATAATAGTTTTCCCATGTCAACTGGAATATACTTGGGGTCAACTATATCTTGCTTAATGATAGTAGCCTCCTTACTTTCTTCATGTTCAATAAAGTCATGATGATCCTTATTTAGGGTTTTGACTTCCTTTTGGGAAGAAATAATAGTTTCTTGAAAAGTTTTAGGCTTGACTTTCTAATTCATACTAGGGGTAGTAAATGTGACATTTTTCTTGATCTTAGTCTTGTTGGCTGCTTCTACAATCTTAGGTTTATCTTGAGCACATTCGACATCCTTATTAGACTTCTTGATGAATATCCTGGATGGCCTTTGGCTTGAATCATGTACTACTTTATTTCTTAAATTATAGTTACTTTTAGCCTGAGTAACCAAATCTGATGTGATTTGTGTGATTTCTTCATTAGAAGGTCTTCTTAACACCACTGAATCATCATTTCTCAAAGTGTTACACTGAACTTTATCCAACTGACTATCTTCATCATCAGAAAAAACTTGCTGATGGTAAGCTTCACTCCTAGCTTGGGAACTTAAAACATCTTGGCCTTCATCTTCTTCAGTGGAATCTATTTCATCATATATATATATGAAGAAGTCATGTCACATCCCTGATCATCATAAGACTCTTCATTGTTATTGTCTTGTTCTTCCTCTAAAGAGACACTTTGAGAAATTGCACAGTAATAGGGATCATGAGGTGATTGATAGGAAATGCACCAGGGAACATCATCATTCATATTTACTATATTTTTGTGCAAGGGGTTAGGGGTTTTATCATTTGGTTTATCCTTTCTCTCAGGAAGCACTGGTTTCCCATCTTTCCACTGAGTGTTGTAAGGATAGTTCTACATTCTTGGTAACTTGTTAAAGCTATTGAAGGATGGTCTATCATTTCCTTGCACTCTATTGTTTCTTGCTTCACCAGGTTTTAAATGTTTTATTGCTTTCAAGATTTGCCTCAAACTATCATCATCTTTTGGTTTTGTGTCAGATTTCCTTAGTTCCTTTATGTTTGAGATCAGAGGTTTATAATCATCCCTTCTTCCCAACTTCCCTGATATTCTTCTATTGATTTCTATATTAATGGCCATGTAAGCTTCTACAAGATTTCTAGGGTTCTTTTCTCTCAAAAAGATATCCCATTTTTTAGTCAAAAGCATTCAGGTACATGACCAAATAGATCTTGTCATCTAGCCTAATGACTTGCAATAATTTATGCATGGCTTTCTGAAATCTAACATTGAACTCAACCACATCCTCATTTGGGTTTTTCTTGATGTTGTTTAACTCATTAAGCATGAAACCTTTATTGGTCTTATCACCATATTGTTCTTTGAAAAAATGCTTGAACTGTTCCCATGAACATATGCTAGCATGAGGTAAATTCCTAAACCAATCTCTAGCATCTTTTGTCAAAGATTGAACCAAAAGTTTCATGATCACATCATCAGGCTCAATGTTGTAGTCATCTATCACATCAATGAAACTTTTCAAATGTTCCTCACAAGTGACCGCATTGCTTCCAGTAAATTTTGGAAGCTTTTTCCTAATCTCATCAGGGATAGGATTTGGGTAGCCAGGAATCCCAATAAAAACCAACTATTTATGTCTCTCATGTATGGATCCTATCTGAGAGGGACCAACTACTAATGATGTGGACATTTGATTATTTGAAATAGTAGAGGTCCTAAGGATACCTGATCAAGGGATAGTTTTGGAAATATTCAACACATTTACACCTCGTGCTAGAGAAGTAGAGAGTGTATTGGTGGGTCTAGTAGATTGTTTAAGGAAGTCAATCTTTCTTTTCATTTCAGCTGTAGTAGCTTCTAGTTCTACCTTTTCTAATTCTTTGGCCAATAATTCATGTTCCCTTCTGGCCTTTTCTAGGTCAACATCTAATCTTACTACTTGATCTAAAGATTTCTTGGCAAGGTTTGGTTCATTGATTGAAATCCCTACAACCTTTTGTTTACCTTTGTGCTTGGGATATCTTATTTCATGTACTTCTTGGACAATAGGTTTCTCTCCTATTTGTTCCTTTTCAGGAATGTAATTTATGGCCTCAAAATCCAACAATTGCTTCTTCAATTGTTCAGCTCTAATCATAGCATGTCTGATTTTTTCCTCCTTTTCTTTCTCTCTTTTTTGCCTTATTTCAACTTGCTCTCAGATTTTTCTTTCCAACTCAAACACTTCTTCAAAAATTTCCTCAGAATCAGGAAGGGTAGTTTCAGATGAAGAATTTTGGGTAGGGGCCTCTTCTTGGTGGTCATTTGGTATTTGATGGTCTTGAAAGGAGGACCCAAGAGGGAAAGAAGGGACAAAACCCTGTCTATTCCTACTTTGGCTTCTAGATCTTCTATTGTTCCCAGGGATTCCTCTTCCACGGTATTGGGCTCTCCCTCCATCCCTTTTAGAGGTTGAATAATAATCATCATATTGATTCAGACCTAAGTCAACTTCTTCCTCATGTTCTGATGTGTTTCCCTCCTGGTATGCTTGAGCTAGATGTTTTGTTCCCATATTTCCTTCCTATTTCCATGTAAAGGACATGTCATTAGTATTTTTTTCTTTCCTTAGCTGACCTCATCTTGAGGTAGTAGGGAGTTTTCCCTCTAAATTTTCCTCTGGATGTTCCTTTCTCGAATACCTAGTATTCCTATAGGTCATTTTGAAAATAGAAGATTATTTATGGAGCACTGCTATAGAGATTTTGTATAGAGTTACCACCTAATTGGAATTGGGAAAAACCTTTTTGACACTGCTATTTTTGGAAGAGTTATGCAAGCAAGGCTAAAAAAAAGTAAACTATGGAAAAAAAATGAGTAACTCTAATCTTCAATGGTGACTGACTGGTATGAGATGAGCAAGCCAGGAGTCAAACTCAACTTGAAACCTATGTCACTAATGACTTTGTAAAAGATTTTGATTTGTATTCCCCAGCGGAGTCACCAATTTGTTAGGGATTTTTCTTGTATGAATAAAATGTTTGACTGATTACTTGAAATTGTGCTTCTTAAAACTAATTCAAACAAGAGAAAGACCTAATTGCTGAGGATTGGATAGGATCCTCCTTCATTTTTGAGCTCCACATACTTAGGCAGGTATTACCTTTCAATGATTACTGATTACACAATATTATATAAGTGGACACTGATTTTCTATTAATCCTTCTAATGAATCAATCTATAAAATACTCTACATATGACCAAAATCAACTTGATGCAGAACTTAACCAAGAAAAATATGATTGCAAATATAGCAAGAATCAGTGATTTAAGGATTCTCATCCTTCTTCCTTTTAAGGAGGGGCAACCTAAATGATTATCTCTTCAAGGAATCAAGAAATAAGAACTGTACTACTTAAAAACAATTCAATCTATTTTGTGAAGTAAACATGAAATGAAAAACTACTGGTAAATGATATGAAGGTTTTAGTATTCTTTTAAAGATCTATGAAAGATAAAACTATAAGAAACAAATACTAAACCAATGCCTTATCCATTGGGAAAAAGAAATTCAAATGCAAATCAACAAGATAATTTTAAAGGAAATACAATAGTATGCCTTACATACTATCTGCAAATTCAATTAGATTGCCTTACAAACTACTCTATTCACCAAACACTATTATCATCAACAATCCTTACAGATATGTTTACTCCTTCAAATGAACTATGAGAATTTTAATTCTTTCCTTGAAAGAAACTCATAATCAGTCAAACAAATTGCATTACAATTGGTATATTTTAAATGCCTAACATGTAAAACAAACAAGAGTACAACATAAAAGTAAAGAGACAACAACCATATATGGTAGAAGTTGTAGTGTATTTGTATTAAAATCAGCTTGCCAATTACATTCAAAATTCAATTACTTAGAAGGTCAGACATAAAGTTTAGAATTTCATTTTAGAGCAACTTTGTTTAGTTTTTTCTATTATCTTTCCTCACTTCTTACCCCCCTCAAAAAATGGGGTTACAACCTTTTATATATCCCCTTTCAACCATCTTGGAATTTCCTCATGAATGGGAATGCAACAAGCTTCAGATGGTTGAAAACCCTAAACCTAAAGAGCTAAAAGACAAAGCAAATAAAGATAAAATATAAAGCCCTCAAGTGGTGGAAAGACAAAAAAAGTCTTGGCTTGTTCTGCATCCTGGATCGCTGATAAATGACACCTTTATCTACGAGTATTCATGATAGTTGTTGTAGTTATAACAAGATATGGTGACTGCCATCCAACTAACTTACACCATTCTTAAATGATAGCTTATCATCCCTTTATTTAGGCTCAGGTGTCAGGTGCTCCAGATGTCCTCCTTGCTCATCAACCAAGACTTCCAAGTCAACTACAATGGATTTAATTTTCTTGGGCTTTGTTAGCTCATCCCATGTAGTTACTTCTTCTTCTGACAACCATTTAAAATTTTGGACCAGTTGTAATTGTGGATTTTCTCTTCCCCACCTGGCATCTATGATTCTCTTGAAATCTACTATAAATTTGGTGAGATCTATCTCTGCCTTAAGAGCTTCATCCAGGGTTTTGTTGAAGCTTTCCAAATCAACTTTATTTTCTTCACCTAAAAATGCCTCCTTCCTAGGCAATATAAGATCAAAATATGATCTCCACTGATCAAAGCTCTTAATGGCTCCATCTCCATTCTTGATTGAAGGAATAAACTTGTTGGAATAGGAGCTGAGCATGACTATCTTAGCCTCAATCAAATTGGCCTTACCCTTAAAAAGTGGTAATATGGCTTTAATCCTATCTATCTCCTCACCAACCCTCATAACTGACTCTAGAATATCACATCTCAAGGATTGAGAAAAAGCCAATTTCTCAAAAAGTGGCACCCTGATAGACCAAGTTGCATGATAACCACTCAAAATTTGTACATAATTATCAACTTCTATCTGTAATTCTGGCAACTTTCTATAAGCATTAAAAATAGGACCAAACTTATCCTTGATTATATTAATTTTGTGCTACAGAATCTTTAATAGGGCCTGTAGGATAGCCTCATTCTTCTCCTCATTTATCTTTTCTAATTCTGCAGCCACCTCTTATTCTATCATTATTGGTGTTGTTGGTTGCTCGGGAGGTGTAGGGGCTTTCACAAGAGTATTCATAACTTGGAGCTCTAAGTCTTCTAGAGAATTTTCTAATGCTTTCTCCCTTATTATCCTAAGATCTCTGTCCCTCAGCAATGTGCTATAATCCACCAAAAGAGAGCCATACCTCTCTAAAAGCTACCTTTTTTTATCCTCATTCAATTTAGCAAAATGGGTTAATACTTGAGAAATCTCAAGATCCCCTGTATTGTGGATAGACCACACAATCTTGTCTCCCTCCATCTGCTCCTTCACATTTAAAATTGAAGGCTTTTTATCCTTAGGGTACAAGCTCAATAGAGCTAAAGCTTGATTTTTTGGGCTATACCCAAATCCGCTGATAATGTCCCCCACCTGATTTTTTGAAGACAAAGAGATGTCTTCTTGCCTTTTAATCTGATCAATTATAAAGTCTAGATATAAATTCCATCTAGGCACAAGTAGCATGTTTCTCTTCTTCACCAACTCTCTCACTTCATCTGGGGTAAAAATTTTAGCCTTAGGATCATACTCCCTCAATTGTTGGACTGCCTCTTCTGGTACCTAACCCTCCTCAGTGATCTGCACATTAGATGCAACCTATTGTTGCTTGTGCCAAATCAAGAAGCTCTTGAATTCCTCAGATTTAATAAAATTGTCATCCTTTAAGAAGGCATCTTGTTCAATCATTCTTTCATCTTGGCATAGGGCCAAGGGCAATTCAACCTCTGGTTGCACAAGTTTTTGCTTCCTCTTTTCCTCTCTCACCTTATTTCTAATTTGGTGGTGATGTACACTAGTTCTAGGGAAGAGGGCTCTGATTTTATCTATTTTCTTCACCTAAGAAGATTTTCCCATTAGCAGCTTCTGCTTCTTTGCAGGTGGTTCACTTGTGTCATGAGAGCTATTGAGCTCAGCTAAATCAACTACATTTTCACCATGTTGGTGCCCTTCCATCATTATTGTTTCTAAGGGAGGGATGTTATGTATAGAGTAGCCATCACTACCATCTTCATCACATTCTAATTCAAAGTGGGCACCCTTGTTCTTATTAGTCTCATTAATTTTATCTTGAAAACCTCTCATCAAGTTGTGGAATTGAGCCATCATTTGCTCAAGTCTCTGAAGATAAGGCAGATCAAGGAAGAAAGCACTAAATGCCAATCCCTTTTGCTTGACTCGCCTCTCCATAGCATATAATTCATTTATTTGATCTGCAATCCTCACCTCCTCCTCATCCTCTATAATGTTCCTAATTTCATCTTCCTCAGGATACTCCTCATGTCTTTTATTGAATGGAAAGGTGGGCATGTAATATTGCCTAGCAGCAAATATGAATCCTTCAGTATCTACATAGCGGTAGGGAGTAGCATGCATCCCAAATTGTCCCAACCAATCATTGACTTTGCTAAAGGAATTCTTCCCTATGGTGATATTATGCACTCTGAAGCGCCTTTGGGTGAAAGTACCCTTCCTATGAGAGGCTAAATGCTCCTTCTGAATGAGCATTAGCTGCCAAATTTTTTTTAGAAATTCCACGCTTGGTGGAACGAAATAAGGTTATAGGTGATGAGGCTGAGGGCACCCATACGCTCAAATCATTGTATATCCTTTTTCATAGTATATGTCACCCCAATTTTGACCCTTATTCCATTTTTCAACAAATTGTTGAGGCCTCACTACTTGCAAAACTTTGGTAGGAAGCCTTGAAATGTTAACACCCAAGCTGAGGAGAATAAGCCTAACAATCCAATTTTCAAAAACACAAAAATCACTTCTTGTAGATGAAGGTCTCCAAGCCCTCAACCAAAACTAAAGATGATTTGGCCATCCCCTATATGTCATCTGTGGATCAAGATTGTCCATGTTCATAATATCATAATTAAAAAACAAAATGAGATACAACAAAGAGTAATGCAAAAACCTAGGTGTGGCACCAAATCCATCCACATGCTACTTCAGGGCTACCAACCCCTCGTGCATTCTCTCTATTATGAAACCAATATAATTATATCCCTTTGTTGCATGGATACTTTGAGAGTCCAATATCAACATCAAAATATTTGAAGGGATTTTCTCTCCCCCATCAATTCCCAGTATGTTGCACAAACCATAACCAATATACTTTACATAAAATTTGAAATCCTTATAACAATATGGGAAAATTGACCCAGAAACTGGTGCAATATAGTTTTAGTTCTCTCATGGCACATGATTTTGAATTTCCTTTACCACTTCAACAGATTCTTTGACATATCTATTAGCCAAATCCTACAATTTTATCTTTGTCGCCATAGGGACCTAGATACCAAAAGCCCTAATAAATGAATTTATTTCTAGGGTAACTAGAGGAGAACCATCACTCTTCCTAATTGTTTTGGATAGAGGGTCATAATTACATGACAAGACAATTAGGAGATCTACGTCGAGAAAAACCTTAGGAACTATCAACTTTGCTAGTCCTATCATCCAAGGGTTTGAGACAGGGACTGGACTCCCAACATTTTTATGAAAATACTTAAATAAACACATCCTTGAGACCTTAGGTGTCTTAGCATCTCTACAAAAAGTAAATTCATTGGCAAAACATTCATCACTCACCTTCTTGTTTTGTGATGAACCTGGCAACAAGGTGAGGAACTCATTCAAAAAGCTCTCCTTAGCCTTCTCCCTAGCACTCTTACCGGTTGAAGATTCACCTCTTGTCTATCGACTCATCTTGTCTACAAATTTAAATTCTCTACAAATTTTGGATGCCTTGATCTTCATAAATGCTCATAAAATCTTGTTGCTCTAGCTCTCTGAATGCTTGGTTGATTGAAATGAATAGAGAACAACTATACTTATTCAACCGTATTGAATGCAAAAATTTGTTGGAGATCAAAAAGTAGAAACCATGTCAATTCACCATTATTTGGCATGCTCAGAACTTCAATTCACTAGCCGTGGCTGATAAGATGACATGTATTTAAATTTGACCTTCTGGTGATCTAGCGACAATACAATCCTTGCAGTCACTGGAGAATTTGGCACCATTTCAAAATTTATAGGGATCTGGTGACTGAGAAAATTTAGTCATATAACAACTTACATTTTATCTAGAGACCTAGCAACAATGAGAAATCATAGTCACTAAAATATTTGAAACCTTTTGAAATCATCTAGCCATCTGACGACAAAGACAAATTAAAATTTTTATACTGAGATTTGGTGACAAAGGGCCATAGTTTCAGTTGTTGCAAAAATATTTACTTTTGAAACTATCTCAAGATTAAGAGACAAAGGGCCATCATGAGACTTGGTGACCATAAAACACCTCCTAGTCACTGAGTCTGGTTGACTATTCAAACTTCTTCCTGAGATCTCCCGACCTAACCATTTGGAGATCTAGCAATTAAGGAGAGGAGACTTCAATTTATCTTATCTAGAGATCTAGCGACCATAGCCAAATCTACCCTTTCACTTATATTTTCCATCTTCTGTCAACCACTCCTATGGGGACACATCACAAAATCCATTAAATGAAAAGTCATACTTCCTCCAGTCCTTCGAATTCTAACTTTACTCTTCCAGGTGATCACGTGACTGAAGTTAATCTCACAACCACCAAACCATTTCCTTAACTTGAGTTTATCCTAGAGATTGAACGACAAAATAGTTCTCATGGTCATGAGATAAAATACTTAATCTCAGTCAAGTCATGAGAATAATCATCAACCACTAATTAGAAATTTGATCCAATGGTCCACATCAAGTTGTTGTAGCCCTCATGTCCTAACCACTTTATTGGGAGATTTAGAGATAACCATGTTGCCAAATCGCTGACCGCTAGAGATAGAACCACCAAGATAATGAGAATGTGCGACAAGTGAAAATGCCAAGTCACTGGATAAAAGAGATAATTGTTGACAAACCTTGAGATCTAGCGACCTAAAATTCTAACCGCCGCCAGTACTTGGAGATTTAGCGACCAACTGTAAATCTCAAAACCACTTAATTTTATATCAATCTTTTATCTCCTTTAGAGATCACCCAACCTGAAGCATTTTGATTTGGAGATCTAGAGACCTAAGTTGTCCTGCAAATATTTTTCATGATAGTCACCTGATCTCATAATGAAAATCTAGAAACCTAGGAACAAAAGGAAACCGCTGGGTCATTTGAGAATAGGGAATATTCCTTCTTCTTAGGGAGATTGTGCAACATGAGGTTTCGGGTAGTCGTCAATAAGAGAGGAATATTGTAAATCAGTTTGGAGACTGTGTGACTAACTGGAGAGAACAAAAGAACACATGCTTTAAGAGGGCCTTTTAAGTTATTGGAAAAGGTAATGATGAAAAAGATTTGTAGCAAGAAGTTTAGGGTTTCATTGGATTTTTCTAGGGAAAAAAAGATCTTGAAACCTAGGGCTAACACTTGGAGCAGAAGAACCAAGGGAAGAAAACAAGAACTCAAAATTTCAATCAGCAAAAACACTGAAACTAGAAAAACTACCAACACACCACACTTCTCCTTCAGCCTTTTCTGCTTATTCTGTCAATAAAACTTTCTTCTTCCAACATTCTTTGTTTTACATGTACATGCATATCACAATGCTCAGGTTCCCTTATATTTTCCTCAATTAGGTTAACTCATCTTTTGCTACTCAATCTCAATCATAGATCTTAGGGTTAGGTCAGATTCATTGAATCTACCCACTTCATGTTCTTCGGCTCCTTTTCTAGAATAATCTCAAATCTCTTAAAGATTTACAATAAAATGTTTTACAATGCATTTAATGCTTCCAAACAATCAATAAATAAAGTCAACACGTTTTGCATAATCCAAGAATTCAACAATGTCAGCTCCAAACTTAAATTCTCTTCAAATATAAAATTGTTGATGCTCGGTCAATACTATGATTGTTCACTCGGTCTTCATGTAGAAAGTTCAATCATTACTAAAAATATTTCCTCAGCTTACACTATCTTCCTTAGCAATTTACTGATGCTCGATAGACACTATAATTTTTCTCAGCATCTACTAACTCGGTCGACACTAACATTACTCTGCTTAAACATGATTTTTCCATTCTTTGCTCGGTTAAGCCTTCCAGTTTAGTCTTTAGTCTTACTAAGATAAACAATACATTATCTCATCATTATGCAACATAGTCAAGTACACTTTTTAGTATCAAGATAACTCAACCTTTCCTTAGGTGCTATTGTTACCAACCTTGCTTAGCCTCTTAGCAACACTCAAATAGATGTAGTACTTTCCTAAGTAGCAACAGTCTTACCAATTAAGTGTTGACATCAATGACAATACAATAATTGTTTCAATGTAGTTTCCAACACCTTATACATACATTCACAAATGCAATCAGAGCTTAAATATTTGACTACACACTTTATCTCATTTTAAATACATTGTTGTTGGGGTTTTTAACCCCAAAAATATATCACGTTACAATTGCATATTATGGCCTCATGTGTTGTTGGAGTTTTTAACCCTAACAAGACCTTGAGCTACATGTGTTCTAAAATGTGCAATTGGAGCCAAAAACTTTGATTACACATGAAACCTTATTTTTTTCCTTTGTAATAAGAGATTTTTTTAATTATGCAAAATATTACACTTTGTAACCATATTTTTGTTGGAGTAAAATACCACTAAGAGGGGGGTGAATCAATGGTATCACTTCCAAAACCACTAAATCACTTTGAATTAAAATTTAATCAAGTTCAAAATATAAAATTTTCATGCAAAGATTTGAAACATGTAATCTTCCCTAAATGCAAATGAACGGCTTTGAATATAAGGAATATTGTACACATGAGGTAGTGAAGACTTGAATAAAAGTACTGATCATAATAGAGAAGATTTCAAAATATAAATGATATAACATGGATAAGTGAAACACATAAATAAAAAATAACAAATAAACTCATGAAACAAAATTTCCTGAGTGGAAACCCTGCTGGGGAATAAAAACCACTCAAAAATTTTACACTGTCTTATCTAAAAAATTATTTTTAAAAATGCCTTACTAGTTATGCTGTATTACTGAAAAAATGCCTCGCTAGCTAATATATGTGTCTCACTAATGAAAATGCCCCACTAGCCTTATCAAAGTCTTTCTAGACTTACAATCCCTCACCTATACAACTTTCAATTTTGCATTCATAGAGTAATGTCTCTATTTCACTACAGTACAATCTATAGCCTTGCATCACTTGGGGCTCAAAGAGAAAAGTTACATTTAGAAAACATACTATGATAGTTCATGTTTTTGATATGTAATATCATAGAGCATTTTAGATTTTTAGTAAATAAATGAATCATTGAATGTGATTTCTTTATATGAATCAATACAATATTTTATATCTCAAGATTTTCAACTCACTACATCATACATCTCTCGCCTGCTAAGGATAAAATACTGACATTTATATAGCTATAATCACCTAAAATTTGATTCAAAGAGGAGAAAATTTAATCACCTAAAATTAGTCTAGTAAACCAAGAGCCCCTAATTTTGAATAATTAACCCAAATATTATACTAGACCTAATTATGTGAGTGATGCAAGAGAATCTTGACCCTAAGCCTTATTATAGGTTTCATAATATGCCTATATTGAAGTCATTTATACTTTCCTAAAACCATGTCTAAGGAATGGTTAAAGTGCTTTAATTTGCATTGTAATGTATTAAAAAGAAGGAAAATAGATTTGCATTGTACTGTGTTAAAAGAGTGGGAATGCTTAAAATAGCATTGAATTTATTAATGAGTGGGAATGTCAGGTAAATACGTGGTTTTAATAACTACCTAGAATCTCTTTAAATAGAAAAATGTAACTGTAAAGCACATTGGAGAAAAGCTATGGAATAGAAAGGAGAAAAAAGAGAAAAAGGAGTGAGAGAGAGTCGGCTCTCTAGCCTTCAACCAGAGAACCATGCATGTTATATGCATTTGTATTTCAATATCTTTGAGTTTCTATAGAATGTGTTTAAGTCCTTGTTGTGTCTCTCTTTCATATTAATGTTTTCTGTTAAAATCAAGTCTAAAGACATATATCATTGTAGATCGGTTACATTGTTGTTTGGTTATCAATTATTTCTTGTTTTCAAATTCGAGAGGGAAGGATATAGTAATGGAACAAATTAGTTTATTAAACATTGACAACTAATGATGAAATCATTTTCCTGGTTCATGTCTTGAGTTCTTGAAGTTGTTAGTTATCGCTATTATTAATGTAGGTTGTTTATGGTTGGTGATAGTAATCCTAATTGGGAAGGTAGAGCAGTTTTAAAATGGTTGCCAAGAACCATTAGCAAAGGTGGTGGAATTGAAGGGCAACCTCGATCCATGAATGAGCCAAAAGCATGGAATAGTCATCAAGCATTGTTAATAATCAATGTTTCAACATGTATGCTCATGTCTGTACTAAGTTTGCAAAATGGTGTTGAAGACCATCCATGTAACACGACAACCAACGG
Organism: Chamaecyparis obtusa; assembly: GCA_027943335.1. Lineage (NCBI taxonomy): Eukaryota > Viridiplantae > Streptophyta > Pinopsida > Cupressales > Cupressaceae > Chamaecyparis > Chamaecyparis obtusa. The sequence goes on along the minus strand of BSBK01000210.1, from coordinate 2,090,872 downwards.
TCAATAGTTCTAAGTACTCTACCAATTTCAAGAAGGAAAGGTGGCAAGCTTTTATGTAGTGATAGACCACAAGATGGAAAAGTATAGAGTTACGTAGTGGAGGGAAGGTGGCAGTTTTGGTTGTCTTCGTAGTGGAGAGTCCATCTCAGCCACCCATGCCATGATGGACCCACAAGGTGGTTTAATTCACCTCGGCCCATAGCATACCCACAAAGCATGAATGACTAATGAATATACACTAACTATGGGTGAGTTATAGTCTCCCTATGCAAAATGAAAGAAGTTAATAAAGAGTTTGCAGAGTTTGAAGAGTGTGAAGAACAATGGTATATGAATCGACTAAGGAGTTTATGGACCTCCAAGTTGATAGTCATAGAGAATGACAAAGTGGCATGGAGATTCAAAGAATCTTCAAAGAAAATAAACAAAGCCAAAGAAGTAATGGCATAGTTGCAGAGATAACGGTTTCTCCAATGCAGATTTAATGAAGCCATTGAAGTATTTGCATAAATGAAAGAGTGTTTTGATTTTGTTCGCATCAGTGAGTAATTCAATCAAATGGCTTGCATAATTAAATCAATCATCAATTATTCAAGCATCAAGGCTATTTAGATTATCAAACAAAGTTTTCTAATTAAGGTTCTTAGTAATTTTAATTAAATGGACCCATTCAAATATATGTGCACCAATTTCTAATTAAAAAGTGAATTAAAAAGATAAAATACATAATTTGTCTCATCCTCTACCTACCAAGAAAGCACAAATTGAACCAATCAAAGGCTAATCACATGGATTAAGAAAGGAAGAATCTCAAGCTTTCATCAAGTTTGAATCCAAGCCACATGTTAGAGCTTTTCCTTGCAGGACCAAACTTGAATAAATATATGGGCTTGATTCTCAGATTGTGCACTCAAGTTTGACAAGAAATAGTCTAATTGATGAGGATTGAAAGGAATCCTCCTTCTTCTTTGAGCTCCACATCACTCAGGTAGGTATTGCCTTATCTGCACACTCATGACTCTTCTTGATAAACCAAAAGGCCTGTAGATAGATTATTGTGGAATAGTTTTCAGATTCCTCTAGGTATCTTGTACCCCAATGATATCATGTCTTATGCAATAGCCCTATTTTCATAGAATGAATCTAAAAACTAGAATGGACCTCCACTATCTACTACCAACATGAAAGGGAAAGGTACTTCATTTGAATGATTTTAATGTTGGGTTGAAAGGACCCCTGAGATACCCTAACTCTCTCATAGACCAGTGCCTCATCCAATGGGCAACAGAGTCAAATACATCACTGCAACAGAGATCTATGAAACAAGAAGACAATACATTCTAATATGTTGATGCCTTACATCAATCATACACCATTAATCAGACCTCACTTCAACAATCCACCTGTGTACCTAGATATGCTATCACCTATTCAAAGGATTTTAACCCTCCCCTTAGAAGAGACCTATAAACAAGTAATACATTAATCAGCATCCATTGAAAGACAAACATGAGACATCCTTGATACCCCAGTTCATACACATCTGAAAACTAGTCCTAAACCCAGTTGCTTCTACGAAAACAACTCTATTGCAGACTCTTTGGAAATGCAAATAGAAAGATCACAACACCCTTGATGCCATAATCAACAAGTTTGAGACTCAAATGGAGACAATCTGATAACAGTACAAATATATTGAAACCTCATACATAAGATAGACTGTTACAACTTATATTATCTTCTCCAAGCCAGAAAGGAAAGAGGGAACACCCTATATGCAGAGAAGAAGGAAAATATCTATAGGAAAAGGACCCTTCATAGAATTAGCTCACAGAAGAAAACTAGAACCAGAACCCCTTCTAAATGATCTTGAAAATCCTTTAATACGAACAAGGATTGCAACAAGAAAAGTATCATTTAGGGCAAAATTAGGTCTACAACAACCTCAATAACCATATTGAACAAGAAATAAAAGAATGCCAGAAAAGCCTAGAAACCCAGGAGAATCAGATCAAATTTGATGTACAAATAATCAGTTTCATATTCTAGGCTAACTACAGATACAATTTTAACTAATTTCTTGTAGCAGACAAAACAAAAATTAATGCTAGAGCCAGCAATGGAAAATCTTGCATGTACAGGTCATGGAAATCTCTGGCAAACATCAAACCCTAGCCGCCTATGTCAAACAGAAATAGTCCTTTGTAATTACTCAGTATGGCACCCCAAGATGGAAAAATTAGATCTACATGGCAACCCATGTCCTCTACATCATTCTCCAACTACAAATGTCCCGGTGCAATCAAATCTGAACAACCCTTTTGTCCTATATAGCTCACTGCTTCAAACCTTGCAGAGAAAACCCTATAGAGATTTGAATTTGAAAGAAAATAGCTACATCAAGGTGTGAGATAGCACATCGACAATCAAAATTCAAACTAAGATCAACTTTAAAACACAACCGTCAGATCCTCGACCATTCCCAAGCACCTCAGATTTAACCCTAGTAGAAATCTTGGTTTACATTTATGCCTTGGTTGCAAAAATGCCAGACTTCAGTACTAACCGCAGTTACAATCAGAGACCACACGACCAAAAGAAAACTTAGGCCCACCTAGATCCATGTGTTGTCAAACCATTCACCCATAACATAATGAGTCAGCAATAGAGGACCCACCAAACGGTCCCCATCCCATAGCAAAATCAATGACCATTGCCATATCGTGATGCTTAAACAATGTGCAACTTACCCCAGCGGTATAATGATGACCACATGATCAATGCAAGATTTAACATGCCTAAAATCTTAAAACACTAGTCCCATCGACATTTGCCACATCACCACCGAGCCCAGCCAATTAGAAAAGAACAACTCTGCAACACCTAGCACCCAACATGACCTGGCAACTTAGACCCACCGCCTTTAACAAATAAAAAGGTGCCATTTGTAACACCTATCAGCGGTCCCACTTAGTGTCAACCTGAACGTGCTAGAAGGTCAAATGACCATCGCATGATCTCAGGGGGGGAAGAATATTCCATGAGATCATGCACCAGCCGTTGATCCTCTAACAACTGACAAACCTTGTATACACTAAAAACTCTGGTCCCACTGACAACGCCATATCATCATAACCTTGTCCAATCAGAGAAGACCACATCATAATATCTGGCAAGCAGACATACAACTTTTTTATCACAGATAAGTCATTTTGACAACTTCCACCTCATACTCAAGCTCGACCAATGAGAAATCACCATTTGTGCATACCTGGCAGTGGACCCACATCCGAAATCATCTTTAATAGCAGGGTCCTATCAGCCACCATGTCGCCTGAATCTATCCAATCACAATCATCCATGTCATAATGACATGGCAGATGAAGACCCACCATATATTGGCCACATCACACTAGAGGATTGGGCGGTTGTCGCTACACCGCAATGCTTAAAAGGGCATCATCTCTTATCAATGGTATAACACCAGTCATTGATTTTGTCTATTCTTTAACCTGCAAGCAAACTCCAAAATTGGGCCTGCCAGGACAGATGTTTGCTCGTCGCTATACTGCATGTCAGAAACTCTGACAATAGGAAACCTTGTGGAATAATGACAACCACACAATTTCAAAGGTTGAAACTTAGGAAAATAAATCACAACAAACTTAGGCTTGGAGATAAAATATTAAAAGGGGCCCCGACATTAAAACCTAACGATATAACATGCGAAGTGGTCATCACAATTTTAGCACATGGATATTTGGGACTTTAGTAAGTGGAAAAAGTAACGCTTAATTAGAACAGGGTCAATACAGTCTAGGGTTTGTTCACCAACGGCTAGAAATTTTGAATATTTGGACCAGGGTTTGAGGTAAGAGACTAGGAAAAACATTGCAGAGGCCAAAGAAAAACTCCATAGCCATGAAAATTTTTGCGGGTGCTAATAGTGGCTCTTTCTGGGGATGATGGGTAATTGTAATACCCCAAAATTGGCCTCAGTATATCAATCCTTCTAAACCATCAAAGTCCTATTATACTAGGCAATTATGTCTTCTAATGGACTCTACTTGACTTAGTGTCAAATACAGAAAACCTTAAATCTGTATTAATCACATGCTACATTTAATATAATGGCTAAACAAACCCTATGATTGATTAATTTAAAGTCCTAGTACTTTTATTAATTAAATCCCCTTCTACTAATTTAAATAAATACATTTAAATTAATTCACATTTCTCTTTTTAACCCACTTGGAATTAAATATTACATTTAATTCTATTTTCTTCTATTAATTTAAATAAATACATTTATCTATTTAAATTAATTCATATTTCTTTTATTTATCCACTTGAAATTAAATATTATATTTAATTCTATTTTCTTCTATTAATTTAAATAAATATATTTATCTATTTAAATTAATTCATATTTCCCTTTTAACCCACTTGGAATTAAATATTATATTTAATTCTATTTGAGCACATGACTCCTAATTCTAACCAAACTCATCTTTCTTACCCACCCACTAAAATTAAAATAATGGTTTCTTTAACCTCTAAAGTCTTCACTTCTCATTCTAAGTCAAAAATAACCACATGGGAAGAAATATACTTTGTCCAAATAATCCAAACTCCACAAACTCGAATTTGGACTTTGGGGTCATTTTTGGAAGCTCTTTTATGAGTCTTGGGCCACCTAGTGACCAAAATTCAACCCCCTACCCTAAGTATATCAAGTGGGGAAGCTAAATTTGACTCTAACTACCCTCTAGAAGCCTTCTAAACCTTCCAAAATCTCACTTAAGCATTCCATACGAATTTTGGTAGTAGGTTTCAATTTTCAAAGTGGATCTACCCACTCACCCACTTTGAATTAAATAATTAAAATGAGAGAATCTCAGCCCTTGATCTTCATTCAATCCTAACCATTGATTCTCCTAAAAATCCTATAAATAGGACTTCATTTCCCTTTACAAAGGGAGCTTTCATTAGAATTGTTATTATAGATCTAAGGGATCCAAATTCTTCTATTCTATCTTCTATCTATTTCTAAACCACACTCCTAGTATTCTCATAGCATTGCTTTCAAACATATAGTGCATTTCAAGGCATTTGGAGAGCTACATCAACCCTTCTTTGGGAGAAGAAAGGAGGACATGGGAACTAAATCTTGGAGGGAGTTAAGATAGATTTCTATTCTTCATTTTTTAAGTTGCTTCTCATGCGTAGATTAGAGTTGCTTTGCATGTTTGTTTGTATGAATCTTGTGGTTATTTCATATGCATGCAATTTATTCCAATTTCTAATCATACATTTTGGTGAACCCGATGTGAATACTAACCTTTTTGATATTTTTTCTTTTTTTGTGATGTTTTTGTGCTTGTAGGGCTCTTGGGAAGCTTCCTCAACAATTTTTGCAAGATTGGACTATTTCTTCCACTTCTTCTTGTCTCATTCTTGGCTATTCCCATTCCATTCTAAGGGTCTAAAATGAACTTCTAATGCATCTCATTTCAAGTTCTAAAGCTAATGAACTCTCACATTTGGATTTGGTGCACATAAAATGAACTCAAATGCTTCCATTTTCAATTTCTAAAGGCAAAATCAACCTTCACACTTAGCTTCAGAATGCTTAAAAAGAACCTCACATTTAGATTTGGTGCTCTTAAAATTGATGCAACTAGTTTTCAATCCAATCACTAAAGGCTAAACAAACTCTCATATTTGGATTTGGCGTACCTAAAATGAATTCAACTTTTTTCAAATCCAATTTCTAAATGCTCATGAATCCTCACATTTCCTTTTGGAGTACCTAAAAAGAACTTCACATCTTTGATTTTTCTAAAGGCAAATGAATCTCATCTAAGTAGGATTCAAAGTAAATCAACGTTCATTTCTTCAAGCTATGCTCTAATGTTCTTCAATCTTTTCAAATATAGCTAAGTAGGGGTGAAAATTGATCAAATGTCTCTAAAATTTGCATATTCTAAGGTCAATTAACTCTAATCTTTTGCAAATAAACATGTTTCCAAATTGCTCACACACAACAACACAAAGGTGAATCGCATTGCTCGGATTTGAGGTATTCTATTACATCTCTACAACATTTCAATTTTGGGAATAAAACAAACCTCTCATGTGTATGGCTTGTGTGATTCAATACTTTCATAAACCACATTTCAATTTTGGGCTCTAAAAAGAATATAGATTCAATTCCACGCATAAGTGTTTCACATAATAATTAGGCCCTATGAACACTATTTGTGGTTCTTGAGAGAGTGGGCTTCCAGCGAAGCTCTTCTCAATGAGAAAATCCTTGTAGGTAGGGAGGATACTGAAAATGTCTTGTGTTCCACTAGGTTTGTAGTCATTGACTTATTGATCGATGCATTCTCTCTCCGGAGAGATTGATAGACCATGAGTTGTTGACATCACGAACCTTGATGAGACCATTTTAGTCTTAGCGTGTCGGATGAACCTTGTTTGCTATGTTTTGGTGAGGTGAAGAGGCTAGAGGACTATGCTCTACTCAATTTTTGGGTAGTATCAGAAATTCAAATCCTTGGATCCGAACCAAGTCCCAATGTGGTCCCTTTTGTGAGTCACCTTTTAGAGAGGGTTAACCATAGTGGACATTCCCTTTATTGGGTCAACCACGTGGATGGAACCTCAAGTAGTAATAGCCATTTTCACCATGGTAGTGACAACCACTATATAAATGTCTTTGTGGAAAAAATTTCCATGGGTGTAGTTTCTTGTCGGGCTGTCAGAACTCCTCAACATCTCTGATTGATTAAATTCTTGGAATGTGTCAAAACCCTACTGCACTGGGATTGGAGTTCGCCCACTTGAAATTACAAAAGTCACAGAGTCAAACCATTACTACAAACCATAGAGCAACCAAATTTTTCTTGCTAGGACTATGTGCGTAATTGAAAAACATTTTGAGAACATACACAAATAGTTCTTTAGGGAGTAGAAATACTAAGTCACTATCTTTCTTCATGTGCAAGGTTGCTTTGTCCCTTGCTCATTGTTTGAAAATAATGGTTTTCTTGAACTCCCTGATTGCTATCTTGCGTACTTGTTTAACAAATAAAAACTAAGTTCCTGCATTTACAGCTACTTGATAGTTCAAACCCATGTGCTTGTTAACAAATGGTTTTAAAACATTCAAACATCTAAAATAGTTGAATCATTTTTTGGTAAACACGATCATCCCAAGCTTTTATGTAGTTCTGTTAGGAAACCCTATGTCAGGAATGAAATAGAGAGCAATATCTTCCAATCCATTTTTCCAAGGAGATCCTTTTAGCTTGATTTTGCCTTCTAATTCATCTATCTGAATTTGGTCTCATCTTGTGTCAAAACCTTGTCAAGACAACCTCAAATCAATTCTCAAACAATGGCTAGGTGTTGTGAACTTGTGTTTTCCATCTTTTGGGCATCTACCCATACAACTAGGGCACAGTATCCTACACTTATGTCCAAATCATTTATCACCCAATCAACCAAACCAATCTTGACAGGGTTGTGTCATTTGATTTTTCCTAAATCAGGTCATCTATCAGTTGTCTTATCTTGCTTTTTTGGACTCACCAAAGATTGATGGTGAAAACTCGAGCATCCTCACACAAGAAACCCAGAGAAGAGTCTAACATTATACCCCCTCTGCCATCAATTCACAAAAGTAACCCACCAACTCCTCTAGTATCAATACTAGAACAGAATCAAAATACCGCCATGTCTCAAGGTGGAACCAGTCATGGCTCTCAAGGTCATCAATCTGAACATGGTGAGGACCGAGAACCCACACCATCTGAAATAGCCAATCACCAAAACAATGATGACTTTCAAAGAATGATGAGACATTTCTTACGAGAAGAGAAAGAGGCTTATTTCTTATAACTAGCTCAACAAAGAGCCAAACTTCCTCCTAATTTCAATGTTGAAGATATCATCAAACATGAGGAAGAAACTCCCATCACTGCTATGATGAAACAAATGCATGCCATGCAAGTCAAACTTAACTAGATAGAAAAAGAGAAAACACCCATGGAATTCTCTATGGAGGCTTTATGCCCCTTTCCATTCGATAAAGACTTGTACATGCCACCATTCCCAAAAAGAATGGAAATACCCAAATATGACAAATATGATGGAAACTCTGACCCCCAAGATCATGTTAGAGAATTTTGTACACAATCCATGGAGTTTATGCATGAACCAACTTACTTAATGTGCCTTTTCCCTCGATCTTTGGGAGGAGCGACTATCAAATGGCTCTCTAAAATACCTCCAACTATCTTTTGAGGAGTTTATCAAACTATTTTATCAGAAATACTCCTACAACATCCAACACCTAGTCACCATGATCGACATTTTCAATTTGAAACAAAAGTTAGGAGAATCCCTTCTCACTTTCCTCAAACATTGGAGGAAGAAATTTTCACTCTATGCTCGGTAGATTCCAGAGAATGAAAAACTTGAAATATTCATGAACAACCTCATTCCGGAACTCAATTATCACCTCCAAATACAAAATCATACTTCTTTTGATAAGATGGTAGAAAATGCCATAAAAATTGAAGATGTACTTGTTCGTAAGGGAGACATATCCCTTTACAAGGAAAACAAGTTTGAAACAGGTTCTAATTCCAAACCAAAGGACAAAAACCAAAATGTCAAATTTTGGAATAAGAACAAAGGCATTGTCACAGATGGTGTTGTTGATACTCTCTGTGCCCCATCTGAGGCACTAGCATTTAATCTCACTCTTGGCACCAAGGCCATCAAGGCTTCAAAATTGAAGACACCTGAACCTGCTAACAAAAAGTCATCTGAATATAAACCTTGGGCTTCAGATCCTAAATGCAAGTTTACTCCTCTTGGAGAATCTTTGGAATCAGCTATGAAAACTCTATTAGCTAATGACATCATATCTCTACTTGAGATCCGACAATATGACCCTAAACCTAAACCAAAGTGGTGGAGAGAGAACAAGTTTTGTGATTTCCATCATGGCAAGGGTCATAAAACTAATAACTGCTTACGCTTGAAGCATCTCATACAAGACAAAATTGATGCTAAAGATATTTTAATCAACAACCATAAGAGCAATAACAATCATACAGCATTCACAGAACCATTTCCAAAACATGGTCAGGAAGTTTCATCTTCTTAGCCTAATATGGGGGCAAAGGTCAATTATGCCTACCCTGAAAATAATGCTGTCATCAATATGGTTGAACTATGTCTCTCTGAGAGTTGCAATGTCATCACAATTGTACGAAGAGATAGAGATCACTCCTCAGCTAACGCAGTTACTCAATCACAAGCTCCGGCACATCTGAAAGGACAAATCTCAGATTCATCTAATGTCCCTAAGATACCTTTCAAACTTTCATCTGCTTCCAAAGAGAAGGTTGTTTCAAAATCTTCCAATCCAAAAGATACAAGGCCTACATCTTATAGCATTGTTCAACAACTCTAGCACACTAATGCAAAAATCTGTATGTTTGAGTTGCTTCGAATATCTCCAGCTCACAGAGCCATTCTAGCAAAGCTTTGCTTGGATCCAATGTTCCTGACGACCTTGATTTAGACAGGTTCCAAACTATGGTTGGACATCTTACATCTCCTCAATACATCTCCTTTTCAAAAGAAGATGACAATTCATTAAGTCACCCCCATAACCAACCTTTGCATATAGAAGTCTTAATCCAAAACCGTTGCATCAAATGTGTGTTGATAGATGGAGGCGTTGCCTCAATATTTGCTCCTACAAATTGGTGACACAATTGGGATGGTCAAAAAATGCTATTGATCCTAAAAAGAGGATAACCATAAAAGCATATGATGAACAAGAAATATCCTCAAAAGGAACCATTGTCTTGCCTATCAAAATAGGACCTGTAATCAGAGATGTCACTTGCCAAGTACTGGATCTCCCACTGGCCAACAACATTCTTCTAGGAAGACCCTGGATCCATGACATGCAAGCTATTCCATCAACCTATCACCAATGTGTAAAATTTCCCTATGATGGAGTCGAGGTCACTATACCAGCAGACATTACAACTTCTTGCAATGCTTTGCAAGAAAGTGTAGACAAACTTGTTCCACACAATAGGGAATCTGCCACTAAACAGAGTAACACAACCTCTAACTCTAAAGTAGAGGATGTAATGAAGTAGGTCAAAATCAAAGACACTAGCATGGGAGAATATAGAATGGAAACCCTATGTTGTCTCTCACTTCTCTCCCAATTTCACCTAAGTCTTATGGACAACCCTCAGAAAAGACAAAACTAGCAATCAGAGCACCAAAAGTCATCTATAATGGGAGCTTTGTCACAGAGCAAGTGTCCAAGCAAGAATTTGAGGAAGAAATAGGTGTACTCACCTGGTTATACAAAGAAAAGACCCAATCCCACACAGTTCAAAATTGTGGCTCTCAATCACACAAGATTCCTTCAGAATCATATGGACCGGGTAGCAAGTTAATGACTCAAATGGGATACATGGGAAAAGGACCTCTAGGAATAAGAGGCAAAGGTCTTATATCACCCATTGAACATTGTGGCCAGGAAAATAAGGATACTACAGGTCTAGGATACAAGAAGAAGCCTTTCTATCTTAACAAGAATTCCTCTCATGTCATAGAGCAAATCAAGCCAAGAGAAACTCTTCTTGAGAAAGAAGAAACAAAACAATCTGATACTGATGATTCTGACACTACTGAGGAGCTCATTCCTTATGAGCATTTGCCTAAAGAAATAACAAACCTCCTTGATGCTAAAGATGATCCCATAAAGAGAATCAGTATAGAGGACACCCAAAAGACAGTCACCACACAAAAATTGACTGATCCTGAAAGAATGTTGACTGAACAGCTTGAACACAACAATGATTCTGAAACAAACTCCCATGAATATGAGTTCCACTCAGAATCTGAAGGAAATCCTGCTTGGGGAATTCATCCCAATTTCACCCATGTTCTTGATTTGGAGGAAAAATTAGAAAAAGATGAACTTGTCACAGATGCCACTCATCAAAACTCACCTACACCTGTAATACCCCAAAAATGGGCTATAAGTTCATTAATCTCCTACATCTTCAATTCGAATGAAATCGACATCAAAGTCCTAATCTAAGGCACATCTAAACATCATCGAATCATAATTGATTATCTTAAATTCTACATTGGAGAATATTCCTAGTAATATTCCTAATCATCATAATTATCTTTAATTTTATAATTATTTGGCAATAAATCACATTTATCCTAAAATTTGATTAATTAAATATTTTGCATACTTAATTAATTAGATTTAATATTTGCCACTTAATTGTTTAATTAAATTTAATTCTATCTATTATTAATTGTATTATTTAATTTTGACAATAAATCAAAATTCCTATGAATAATTGATTAAATTCTTATTTAATTAATTAAAGCATGTTGTCATTATTTAATAATATAATCTTTAATAAAAGTTTGGTAAAATAGTTAATTAACCCATAAATTAATTATTTTATTTCAAAAAGCAGTTAAGTTGAGAATAAATCACTTTATTTATTTATTAAATCATAATTATCCATGTGCACATTCAAGGACCAGTTAAACTCAAAATTGGAAAATCAATGCAAGTTGTTATTTTTTTGAAACTCAACATCTTTTTGAGTTTTAAAGTGGATCTAAACTTCTAATTCGAGTTGAACTGTGCTTTTGCATGATTTTTGTGACTTAATTATCTTTTATTTAAAATAACTCAAAAATCAACCTGAGTTATTTGAGTGATTTATGGCTTTTTTTCATGCACCTCCAAAGCCTTGGATTTCTATAAAAACAAGGCTCATCTCTTCATAATTCATCTCTCAATCATCTCTCAAATTTGCATCCAAGCATCTCATTTTTTTGCACAATCACGTTAGAGAATTGGAATTGGGAGAATCAAAGCTTATTGCGAATCAAGGCTATTGTGAGATCAATTTGTTTTTTTTACATTCATTTAGATTCTTTTTCATATCATTGTTAGATCATTTTAGCATATCAATTTCCATATTAGCATAGATTCATATCAGTTTTTATCATTCTTATTGCATAGAAAATTTAAAAATATAGATTAATTGCATTCATATTTCATATCTAGATCAATTGTATTCAAATCCTTCATTTAGGTGTCATCTAGGTCACTGATCTCGATAACAATCTGAGAACATTAATCTCGTACCTACTAGAAGGCAGTAAATCACTTGGTTAGAGTAGATTTCAATTTTGCACGATTTTGATTATAGCTAACCTCTAATGTTTTACTGAAGTGTTGTGTTTACAGATCAGGTACAATTTTTACACACACAACACCTAACATAAGTTTAGACCGAAGTAATGAACCTCGTGAATCTAATTCACTTAATAATAACAATGGAATCACTAATGCCATTGAAATGATTAATGAACTAAACATTCTTAGTAGTGATACTATCTTCGAATTCGAGAGTTGGGTTAAAACCAATGATGACAACACCATAAGTGTAAACACCATCAGTCAATCTTTCCATACATTGACTATCCATCATCCTGACCTCATAGACCAAAACTCAGCTGACCCAAACCAAGATGTCCATATCTTTTCGACTAACTACACCCTTGCGTGCTACCTCAATGCAATGGAGCCCATGATGACTTCCATCAGTAAATCTAGCAGTAGAATGATAGAGTCAGACATCAAATATCTCAGTCAAAAAAGTAAAAACAAAAGGAAAAAGAGTTTTGAGGGTGAAAACCACTATGTGGCAGTCTCAAAACATAAAGTAGTAAAAACAAAAGATGCATCCAAAGGTGAAAACCTCTTAGAGGCACCTAAGGATGAGATATTTGATGTCCTTCTGAGTCACTCATAGGACTGATCTCAAGTATTGATTGAACCAACTCAGTCTATCAACTTGGGCACAGTGGAAGAACCTCAGTTAATCCATGTAGCTCAATCTCTATCAAAAGAAGAAAAACAAGCATTCACTATGTTCTTATTAGAAAAGAAAATCAACTTTGCATGGAAATATTTTGATATGCCTGGATTAGATCCTAAGCTAATCATGCATCATCTTTCTGTAGCTCCGGGAGTCAAACCTGTCAAACAAAAACTATGAAAAATGCATCCTCATATTGCACTTCCAGTCAAAGTTGAGTTGGAAAAGTTGCTAAAAGCTGGATTTATCTGAGTCATAGATTATGCTAAGTGGATATCAAACATAGTCCTAGTTTCAAAACCAGATAAATCTATCAGGATATGCACAGACTTTAGAGATTTAAACAAAGCATGCCCTAAGGATGACTTTCCACTATCGAACATTGATATGATAGTGGACATTACTATTGGCTTTGAAATGTACTCTCTAATGGATGGTTTTTCTGGCTACAACCAGATCAAGATTGCTCCAGAAGATCAGGAGAAAATAACTTTTACTTGTGCTTGGGGTACTTTCTGTTGGAATGTCAGGCCATTTGGTCTCAAGAATGCTAGTGCTACATATCAGAGAGCTATGACAACTATCTTCCATGATATGATGCATAAAACCATGGAAGACTATGTTGATGACACCTTAGCAAAATCAATGATAAGATCAGAACATCTAAATGATTTGCGCAAAATACTAGATAGAATGGAGAAGTTTAGTCTCAGACTAAATCCTAAGAAATGTGCTTTTGGTGTCACTTCTGAAAAGTTCCTAGGCTATATTGTCTCAAAGAAAAGCCTTGAAGTAGATCCTGCTAAAGTCAAGGCTATCATAGAGATGCCACCTCCTAAAAATATCAATCAAATGAGAACCTTGCAAGGAAGGGTGCAATCTATCAGACGCTTCACATCTCAGTTAGCAGATATATCACAACCTTTCACAAACACATTACATAAGGGTGTGATTTTTACATGGAATGAAGAATGTGAAAGGAACTTCAACCACATTAAGCAATATCTTTCAAATCCTCCTATTTTGATGCCTCCCATTCAGGGGAAGCCATTGATTTTGTATGTCTCTTCCACAGATACCTCACTGGGGGCATTACTGGCACAACATGATGACAACAATAAAGAGAGAGCCATCTACTACATCAGTAGAACCTTGGTAGCATATGAAAAGAACTATTCAAAGATTGAAAAAGCCTATCTAGTTGTGATTTTTGCATCGCAAAAATTGAGACACTATATGTTAGCTCATACAACACAGTTGATAGCTAAGATTGACCCATTAAAATACTTATTGAGCAAGGCTTCCCTCACAGGTAGATTAGCTAAATGGGTGATACTATTGAGTGAATTCGACATAGAATATGTTGAACGGAAAGCTATCAAAGGTCAAGTTATTGCTGATCAATTGGATGAAGCCCCAATGTTTGATGACACACCATTACAGATGGAATTTCTAGACTCCTTTATCATGCACATATCTTCAAGGATTTGGCAACTTTTCTTTGACGGATCTTACACACAAAATGGATCTGGAGCCGGCATACTGTTCATAACACCACAAGGATACTCCATACCTAAAGCATTCAAAATAAAATTTCCTTGTACAAATAATATTGTAGAATATGAAGCTCTACTTAATGGCGTGAAGATAGCAATTGAGTGGCGAGTGACAGAGTTACACATTCAAGGAGACTCCCAGCTCATTATACACCAAGTCAATGATGTATACCAGACAAAGGATGAGAAACTAGTTCCATACAAACGCATGGTTGATGACCTTAAGAAGTATTTCATCACAGTCACTTTTGAGAAAATTATTAGAATAGAGAACAAGGTTGCTGATGCTATGGAAACATTATCATATCTACTATAGTAGCCAGAACATGAGCTACATTATGAGTTCCTAGTGGAAGCACTGTCATTCCCTGCATACGATTACCAGAAACCCACATGATCTGCACAGTTGTTGGTCATGATTCTTCCAGATACAAACCCCTTTTCTCATTCCTTCAAGATCAAATCATTCCCGATTCCTTTAACCACCATGAAAAATGTTCCCTTATTCGAAACTCATCACGGTATGTCATCATTGGTAATGATTTGTACAAATGAAGTCTACATGGTACACTTCTTAGGTGTTTAGAACATGAAGAGTCTCAACGCGCATTAGAGGAAGTCCATGATGGTATATGTGGATCACATTCCAATGATTTAACACTAGCTTGAAAACTTATTAGGTTTGGGTATTATTGGCCAAACATGGAACAAGAGGCTGTTACATATGCCAAGAAATGTCAAAAGTGTCAAGTCCATGGAAACTTGATACATGCACCAGGGAGAGATTTGATCCCCTTTACAACACAATAGCCTTTTCAATAATGGGCATTTGATCTTATAAGGACTATTTATCCACATTCTTCAAATGGACATACTCATATAATTACAGCTATAGACTATTTCACAAAATGGGTAGAAGCAGTTCCCTTAACTCAAGCAACTGGTAAACAAATTTCTATGTTCATCTTGAACTACATCATTTGTAGATATGGTATTCCCCACTCTATAGTCATAGATAATGGTGGACAATTCAAAAAAAAAGACTTGGATGATTTATGTGCCAAATTCAAAATCACACAACATTGGTCATCTATTTACTATCCTCAAGGGAATGGACAAGCAGAGGCTTCCAACAAGAATCTATTAAAAATCTTGCACTGTATAGTTAATAAAATAGGAAGAGACTGGCATCTTATGATCAATCTGGCTCTCTGGGCCTATAGAAAAAGTATCAGAATGCCTACTGGGGCTACACCATTCACTTAGTTTATGGGTCTGAAGCAGTACTGCCTATTGAGGTTGAAATCCCATCACTAAGAATCAGGATGCATGGTCTAGTAACTGATGATGACTACAGAGTGTCTCGGTTGCAAGAACTTGAACTACTAGATGAGCGCAGACAAGTAGCATGTGATCATCTTAGAGTGTATCAGAAAAGAATGTCTAGAAGCTACAACAAGAAATTCAGACACAGAGAATTTCAGGTTGGTGATCTAGTCTTGAGAGAGAATCCTAAAAATCAATCACATAGAGAACACAAGGGGAAGTTTGAACCCAACTAGCTGGGTCCCTTTGTTATCACTACTACTTTTGGCTCTGGTGCTTATCAACTCTCAACGACTGAAGGAGAACAGCTCCGAGAACCAATCAACGTTCTCCATTTGAAGAAATTCTATGCCTAGGGCATTCAGTCTATGGTAAAATGTCTTGAAAAAATCTTAAAAATTGGAAAAAGTCCTGAAGAAAATGAACATCTTGGTGAAAACCTAGCAATAGGCACCTTGATGACTCACAAAAAAAAGTAAAAAATATCAAAAGTACAAAAAAATTAAAAAATTGAAAAATACAAAAAAAAAAAGAAAAAAAAGTACCTTGGTGAAAACCTGGAAATAGGCACCTTGGTAGCAAAAATTGAATCTCTACCAAGATGGTGAAAACCTGGTAAATAGGTGCCACTTGTTTCAAAACACTCCATCTATCAGCATAATCTTGGTCTTTCCCAACTTTAAGTCTTTCTTTAGTTTGTACATATCTTCCGATTTTGTCTCTACATTTCCAATTTTCAATAAGTCGGTCTGTACACCAATCAGCTCACGCATCTATATCCTTTCAATGCTTAACACTTGGGGGCAATCAATGTCATATCCTATGGCCTTGAGTATATCTTTAGATGTGTCATATCCAGTCAGAGTCTTTTGAAGCTTCATCTGGGTCAGTCAGTCTATCTCCTTACCAGAAAAGGATTTTGCACATAACAACAAAACAATCTATGATTCACCGTCTTTTATCTCTTTGTATGCTTACTGTTTTGCATTGAGATTTTTCTTTTTTTTTTTCATATTATGTCCCTTTGAGCTCTTCAATGATGTCCTTTACAGGATTTAGAAAGTGATGATCGGGGGCACAATCTTTCTTTCTTTCTGCTTGTTGGTTTAGTTCCAATGATCTAAAGACTTCATATAAGAGGGGTGTCCATCTGTAAGAGCCTTCATCTCATATTGGATGGTCATGTGTACCTCGACTCCTTTTAAATGGACACTTTGGTGAGGTTGGTTCTTCTCCTTGTCTATTTGAGTGACTTCTTTCTGCTACAAGTAAAATTGAAAACGCTCATCCTGCTAAGTGAACGTAAGGGTCACTGTGAGCAACATTGAAATGCTTATCTTTCACTTAGAAAATGGAAGAAACTCTAGCGTGTTTGGTGTGTTTGTATGCAAGAAACATTCAGGTCATTCTAGCAACTGTGCTTGGATGCTTATGTCAACTTGCTAAATCAAAAGGAATAGGTGAACAAGTCATTCTGGCTTCTTGTGCCTTAATGCTTACACAACATTCTGACAAATCTTAGACTAATGTCATATTCATATTCTCATGATAGCAATATCAGTGAGGGCTATATGACATCTTGTGATTTTCTGATACCAAATGCTCTGTGATGATGATTATCCAATAAGTCATTTGTTAAATGATAAATTTGGTCTTCCTATCAAATCAAATAAATATGATACATTTATTTGATTGAACTAAAAGACTAAAAATAAAATAAATTAAAAAAAAAAAAAATCATCCATAGATGCATAGGAACATCAAGTCCATCAAAAGTTCATTATTTCATCATAATATATACATACATCTAAAAACAACAAAATTTGGACACATAAAATCCTCCTTTTATATATATATATATATATATATATATATATATATATATATATCATGGTGATTACATTTGGTACAGATCTTGTGTCTAGCCAAAAAAAAACAAAAAAACAACAAAACAACAAAACAACACTTGTGTCATCACTCCACCCGTCCAGGTTCTGATGATGAAGAACCTCTGCTACTACTTCTGTGCCTTGGTGGATGGACACCAATACCTCTGATTGGTCTAGCCATCCTCTGTGGCATTCCTCCATCTCACCTCTGATCCATTGGGACTGTCTGATGGTATAATCCCTTGTAATAAGCTACTTCCTGCCCAACCTTCACTAACTCTTTCATCACTGACAGAGTCTCCATCAATAGTTGAGATGCTCCAGGGAGTGTGACTACCCGTCGTGCAGTATCTCACTCATCTTTGTAGGTTTCTACCCCAAACCTCCATCGATCTCTATTCACCGTCACATCCTCTAGCTGTTGTCTAAGATTATTCACCTATTGAGTCACTGCATTCAGTCACTCTTGTGTCTCCTCTGACATGGCGTCAATCTCTGTCATGGTCTTATGGGATGCTTCCACACTGCTCTGTAATGCATCGTAGGCTGCTTGGGCATGATCTGCTCGAGCTTGTTCTGCCTCTATCACCCCCTGCATACAAGATCCTTCAGTCCATGCACTATCTTCCCATACCCTATCCATCATACCTTGCAACCATGTCACCTTGCTTTCCACTTGATTTTCCCTTTCTTCTGCTACCGCCAGTTGTCACCGCAAGGCATCTCTCTCTTCCACCACCATATTGTAGTCTTGTGCCAACACAAATTGTCACCACATTACTGGCTATGGTCCTACTACTTGTCCTACAACCATTGGCTCTGGTCCTGATCATTGTACAATAGGATCCAATCTCTGTTGATCACTTTGTTGACCTTGTTTGAAGAAACTAGAGAATATTGGATACCTCGGTATTGGTCAATGTACAATAGGATTCAATCTATGTTGATCACCTTGTGGACCTTGTTCAAAGAAGCTAGAGAGTATTGGATAGTTCAATCTCCATGTGGCATATTGCTCCTGAGATGTGGCCTCCTGCCTTCCCTCACCCGCACCCTCCTGCCTTCCCTCATCCACATCCTTCATCCGTTCTCTCAATGTAGCCTATGACATCAAAGGACCTGGATCTCTCTGGGGACATCTTATCATGAGCTTTGGCCTCACCTGTCTCCCATCTACACTCTCATCACCACCATCTTCATTCCTTCTACTTTCTTTCATTATGCTTACTACCTTTTCTTCTCCCCACTAATGATATTTCTTTCTTCGCCTTCTTCTTTGATACACTTGATGTGTTTTCTCTTGTAAATTTTCCATGGCCTTTTCTCCTGCTAAATACCAATCATTCATACCTATGCACCCTACCGCTATTATCTCATCTTGTCCTTATAACCGTTGTATATAGCGCGGCAGCACTTCTTCCTAAAAAATGAATCTTGTTAGAAAATCTTGAGATTTTCTTCATCTAATGTACATATCCTCGTCAGTCTTGCAGTAACATTTGATCATGAATCTTGTCCCATCTAGCCTTATACTCTAGTAACTCCTAGGGGAAACTCTTGCCTAACTATCACTGAGATCTCTCTCCTCGAGAATTTCCCTTGCAACAGTCACTAGTGCTCTTTCATACAAGGAGATACAAGGAGAATTTATGTCCTATTGTTCATCCTATGAAGTGAATGTGTGGGTCACTATGAACATGCTTATTAGATGCTGGGGCACGTTCTTATTTGTGCATCTCTGTAATATCCTCAAAAAATATTCAAAAAAAAAAAAAGGGTAAAATATCTTAAAAATGCGTAAAAACATCAAATATATATTTTTTTAAATCCTAAAAAAATAAAATAAATAAAATCAAATACTTTAAAAATCTGTAATAAATTTGTACATAATCATTTTCCTTGTTTTGTTTTAACTTCTATTTGTTGGACGATCTTCTGAGATCCTGAGGCATTTGTTCATATGTCTTAGGAAGGATGATATCACTCTCTATCTGTTATGTGTTTGTTTACGTAAATGGATCATCATCCTAGCTTTCTATGCCAGGTATGACATATCCACTTTTGCAACATCAAAATAAAGCTCTAATGACATGAAGTGCACTTATGAAAGCAAGTATCATCACCAATCATCTTTGCTTTGTCTAACATTCCTTCCATCAATCTTATCTAACCTCAATCTTTTCAAAAAATTATCCTCGAATCAATTTCTGCTCAATTTTTTAAGGGGGCATCATATCTCTCTTTTGTCAATCCACTGAGGCACATTGCTCAGGGCAATCTAATCTCAACCCCTAAAAATCAATTATGACTGGTATTTGGGAAACCTAACCTAGATTCCAAAAATCAAAACTCTGTTTTAGAGATAATCTTGAAATCTACACAACACTTGGGGCATATCAGATTCATCAAAATCCATATCAATCTGGTATTCTTTTAATCTTGTTAACTATATCAACTTTTTGTAACTATCAGTTCATCAGTGCTATTTCCTCGATTCTTCATAACTGAAGGGTTCAGATGTGATACCAATGTGATTCTTATTGACAATCAGGTCTGGAATCGGTCACTCACTTCTTTGTAATCATAGGTTCAAAATCAGTCATCTTATCACTTGTTTATAATCATCGGTTCATTGTTGGTACTGTTAACAACATCTCAAATCTTTGATCGATCAAGACCCAATCTAGACATCAATCATCATATCAGACTATTCTTTGAACCACTACACTTCACGCGGTAATTCAAAGAGGGGCAAAATGTAATACCCCAAAATTGGCCTCAGTATATCAATCCTTCTAAACCATCAAAGTCCTATTATACTAGGCAATTATGTCTTCTAATGGACTCTACTTGACTTAGTGTCAAATACAGAAAACTTTAAATCTGTATTAATCACATCCTACATTTAATATAATGGCTAAACAAACCCTATGATTGATTAATTTAAAGTCATAGTACTTTTATTAATTAAATCCCCTTCTTCTATTAATTTAAATAAATACATTTAAATTAATTCACATTTCCCTTTTTAACCCACTTGAAATTAAATATTACATTTAATTCTATTTTCTTCTATTAATTTAAATAAATATATTTATCTATTTAAATTAATTCATATTTCCTTTATTTATCCACTTGAAATTAAATATTATATTTAATTCTATTTTCTTCTATTAATTTAAATAAATATATTTATCTATTTAAATTAATTCATATTTTCCTTTTAACCCACTCTGAATTAAATATTATATTTAATTCTATTTGAGCACATGACTCCTAATTCTAACCAAACTCATCTTTCTTACTCACCCACTAAAATTAAAATAATAGTTTCTTTAACCTCTAAAGTCTTCACTTCTCATTCTAAGTCAAAAATAACCACATGGGAAGAAATATACTTTGTCCAAATAATCCAAACTCCACAAACTCGGATTTGGACTTTGGGGTCATTTTTGGAAGCTCTTTTATGAGTCTTGGGCCACCTAGTGACCAAAATTCAACCCCCTACCTTAAGTATATCAAGTGGGGAAGCTAAATTTGACTCTAACTACCCTCTAGAAGCCTCCTAAACCCTCCAAAATCTCACTTAAGCATTCCATACGAATTTGGGTAGCAGGTTTCAATTTTCAAAGTGGATCCACCCACTCACCCACTTTGAATTAAATAATTAAAATGAGAGAATCTCAGCCCTTGATCTTCATTCAATCCAGACTGTTGATTCTCCTAAAAATCTTATAAATAGGACTTTATTTTCCTTTACAAAAGGAGCCTTCATTAGCATTGTTATTATAGATCTAAGGGATCCAAATTCTTCTATTCTATCTTCTATCTATTTCTAAACCACACTCCTAGTATTCTCATAGCATTGCTTTCAAACATATAGTGCATTTCAAGGCATTTGGAGAGCTACATCAACCCATCTTTGGGAGAAGAAAGGAGGACATGGGAACTAAATCTTGGAGGGAGTTTAGATAGATTTCTATTCTTCATTTTCTAAGTTGTTTCTCATGTGTAGATTAGAGTTGCTTTTCATGTTTGTTTGTATGAATCTTGTGGTTATTTCATATGCATGCAATCTATTCTAATTTCTAATCATACAGTAACATGTGCCCATGCAAGAATTCAGGATCGCTGGGAGAGCAGACCACCTACTAGACAAAACTTAAACAGGGAGCACCAAGACAAAACCCTACAAATTGAGATGAAAAGAACAGGAAGGAAACACACCACTATATAGAATGTACAACATTTATAAGAAGCTTGAAGCTTCAAAACTTGCAATAGTTCTTGCCCCTATCAAAAATCTAGTTTTCATCTCCATAGAGCAGAGGCATACTGAAATCACATTTTTCATCCAGCCTGTAGAAAATAGTATTGTGATCCACCTTTAGCACATCATACAAAAAATGATCACCATACTCATCATCATCCAGCAAGACAAGGCCATCAAGTTGCTTTAAATACTGATCACTTTGTGACATCAAAATGTCACACTCTTCACTTTCACTATCATGTTGAAAGAGGAAACACTCCAACTCAACCCCATGGCTAGAAACATCAGCATACTGATCATTAGTCTACAAAATAGAATAAACCCTTTCTATCTCACTGCTTTGCAAACTAAGGTAGAACCTCTCAAAATAAAAACTTGACTGCATGAAGTTGGAAACACCTTGCTGATCACAAATCATATCAGCATCTTCTAAAAGGGAACAAGCATTGCTAGTTAATGACTCATTAGTAATTTGTAAATATGAGAAAGTACATTCAGACTTACCACATTCTCTAGCATCAAGGTATGAATGAGAACCACATACATGATCCTCATGAGAAACTGAATCCACACTAGTAACCACATCATCATACTCATCAACTATGATATTATCAAATTCATTACAATGATGTGTACTATCCTCTTGCATATCAAAAATGGGAAAAGGGACATCAACAAATGTTTCACACATCATGCCATTACTTTCTTTATCTTCATCAAAATCTATATCTACTGGGCATGGAAATTTAGAAACATAGTCAGGAGTGTACCTTTGAAATTTAGTTTCCAAAAGTTCTGAAATTTTCTCACTACTTAGTAAGCACTGAACTTCACACTCTACCTCTTTGGTCTCATTACTAGTACTGCAAATATCATCCTCATCTAAGATAGGGGCTAAAAAATCTTGTCTCGCAATATCTTGTGCAAAGTAGTCACAGTAAGAATTATCATCAACTGTAGACTCATCTTCTACTTCTTGATAACCATAAGCTCCATTATCAGCATCAGTAAGACAAGATTCATCATCCTCAAATGACGCCATCCATTCTCCAACATTTTCTAGTGCTTCATTTCTAAAAGAGGCAGTCCAACTGACTGATTCAGGCATACCAAGTTCTAAAAACATTTCAACATATTAGAACTCTTGAAGCTCAACACCCATTAGAAGTTCATCACAAGAAATAAGAAATTTCTTGTAGTATGAATGAGATGACTCTTCTTTCCTTTCTCCTATTTCACATCTTAGAATCTTTATGCAAGTCTTGCTAGATTTTTTGACCACTCAAGAAGATGTCTCTATCTCTATTAACATATTTTTGGCGTGATTGATAACTAGAAACATCATCCTGATCTCTAAAAGCTGGAAACTCCATTTTAAAATACTAACAAAACAAAACAACTTGTTCTCATGACAATAGATCTATCCAAATTCATGCAACCATTTAAACCCCACAATTAGTTTTCCCTTTTCAATAGTGACCTACTCACCTAATTAGGGACTATTTTTACTTTATAAAATAGGAGTACCTAGAGATGTGAATGCTGCAAAATATTGATCTAAAATCTCCTTCAAATCACCTTTCAATCTTTGGTAGAGTCACCACCACCTTGCAGAGGACAAATTTGGAATAGCTAATAACCTTTCCCAACTCTGAACCTTCTTCAAAACCCACAATCACAACATAATCCCAAATGATAACTTCTTGTCAGGACTGCAAATACATCATGCTTTGTTACAAAACACTAATCAAATACAAACTCAGAGTTGCCACCCAACACTTAGTGAGAAGATTTAGCAAATGCTTATTTATTTATTTGACTCTATGATCTTTCAACCAAGACTCTAGGATGATCCAGGCAAGCAAGGAAGCTTGCTATCTTTTACTTCTTCCCTAGTAGAGTCACCATTTTGTTAGTGACTCAAATGGTCAAATCAATCTGGTCACAAAAGATTTTGAATATAACAATATAACCTCAACCAGAGATCCTAACATATGTAGTTCTTCATTGTTGTTCTCCCCAGTGGAGTTTCCATTTTGTTAGAGCTTTTCCTTGCAGGACCAAATTTGAATAAATATATGGGCTTGATTCTCAGATTGTGCACTCAAGTTTGACAAGAAATAGTCTAATTGATGAGGATTGAAAGGAATCCTCCTTCTTCTTTGAGCTCCACATCACTCAGGCGGGTATTGCCTTATCTACACACTCATGACTCTTCTTGAGAAACCAAAAGACTTGCAGATAGATTATTGTGCAATAGTTTTCAGACTCCTTTAGGTATCATGTACCCCAATGATATCATGTCTTATGCAATAGCCCTATTTGCATAGAATGAATCCAAAAAATAGAATGGACCTCAATATGAAAGGGAAAGGTACTTCATTTGAATGATTTTAATGTTGGGTTGAAAGGAACCCTGAGATACCCTAACTCTCTCATAGACCAGTGCCTCATCCAATGGGCAACATAGTCAAATACATCACTGCAATAGAGAGCTATGAAACAAGAAGATAATACATTCTAATATGTTGATGCCTTACATCAATCATACACCATTAATCAGACCTCACTTCAACAATCCACCTGTGTACCCAGATATGCTATCACCTATTCAAAGGATTTTAACCCTCCCCTTAGAAGAGACCTATAAACAAGTAATACATTAATCAACATCCACTAAAAGACAAACATGAAACATCCTTGATACCCCAGTTCATACACATCTAAAAACTAGTCCTAAACCCAGTTGCATTTGCGAAAACAACTCTATTGTAGACTCTTTGGAAATGCAAATAGAAAGATCACAACACCCTTGATGCCATAATCAACAAGTTTGAGACTCAAATGGAGACAATCTGATAATAATACAAATATATTGAAACCTCATACATAAGATAGACTGTTACAACTTATATTATCTTCTCCAAGCCAGAAAGGAAAGAGGGAACACCCTATATGCAAAGAAGAAGGAAAATATCTACAGGAAAAGGACCCTTCATGGAACTAGCTCACAGAAGAAAACTGGAACCAGAACCCCTTCTAAATGATCTTGAAAATCCTTTTATAGGAACAAGGATTGCAACAAGCAAAGGATCATTTAGGGAAAAATTAGGTCTGCAACAACCTCAACAACCAGATTGAACAAGAAATAAAAGAATGTTAGAAAAAACCTAGAAACCCAGGAGAATCAGATCAAATCTGATGTACAAATAATCAGTTTCATATTCTAGGCTAATTGCAGATACAATTTTAACTAATTTCTTGTAGCAGACAAAACAAAAATTAATGCCAGAGCTAACAATGGAAAATCTTGCGTGTATAGGTCATGGAAATCTCTGACAAACATCAAACCCTAGCCGCCTATGTCAAATAGAAATAGTCCTCTATATTTACTTGGCATGGCACCCCAGGATGGCAATATCAGATTTTCACGGCAACCCATGTCCTCTACATCATTCTCCAACAACAAATGTCCTGGTGTAATCAAATCTGAACCACCCTTTTGTCCTATACGGCTCACTACTTCAAACCTTGTAGAGAAAACCCTAGAGAGATTTGAATTTGAAAGAAAACAGCTAGATCAAGGCGCAAGATAGAACATCGATGGTCAAAATTCAAATTGAGATCAACTTTAAAACATGACCATCAGATCCTCGACCTTTCCTAGGCACCTCAAATTTAACCCTAGTAGAAATCCTGGTTTACATTTATGCCTTGGTTGCGAAAATGCCAGACTTCAGTACTAACCGTAGTTACAATCAGAGACCATGTGACCAAAAGAAAACTTAGGCCCACTTGGATCCACGTGCCGTCAAACCATTCTCCCATAACATAACAAGTCAGCAATAGAGGACCCACCAAACGGTCCCCATCTCATAACAAAATCAACAGCCATCACTATACCATGATGCTTAAATAGCGTGCAACTTACCCCAGCGGTATAATGACAACCACATGATCAATGCGAGATTTAACATGCCTAAACTCTTAAAACACTGGTTCCACTGACATCCGCCACATCACCACTGAGCGCAGCCAATCAGAAAAGAACAACTCTGCAACACCTGGCACCCATCATGACCTGGCAACTCAGACCCACCACCTTTAACAAATAAAAAGGTGCCATTTGTAACACCTGTCAGTGGTCCCACTTACTGTTGACCTGAATGCACTAGAAGATCAGATGACCATTACATGATCTTAAGGGGGAAGAATATTCCATGAGATCATGTGCCAGTCGTTGATCCTCTGACAACTAACAAACCTTTTATACGCTGAAAACTCCAGTCCCACTGACAACTGCCATATCATCATAACCTTGTCCAATCAAAGAAGACCACATCACAATATCTAGCAAGTAGACATATAAATTTTTTATTGTAGATAAGTCATTCTGACAACCTCCACCTCATACTCAAGCTCAACCAATGAGAAATCACCATTTGTGCATACCTGGTAGTGGACCCACATTCAAAATCATCTTTAATAGCTGGGTCTTGTCAGCCACCACATCATCTGAATCTATCCAATCACAATCATCCATGTCATAATGACATGGAAAATGAAGACCCACTGTATACTGGCCGCAACATGCTAGAGGATCGGGCGGTTGTCGCTACACCGCGATGCTTAAAAGGGCATCATCTCTTATCAACAATATAATGCCAGTCGTTTATTTTTATCTATTCTTTAACCTACAAGAAAACCCCATAAACAGGCCCGCCAACACAGATGTCCGCTCATCGCTATACCGCATGTCAAAAACTCTGACAACAAGAAACCTTGTTGAATAACGACAGCCACACAATTTCAAAGGCTGAAATTTAGGAAAATAAATCACGGGAAACTTAGGCTTGGAGATAAAATATTAAAAGGGGCCCCGACATTAAAACCTAATGATATAACATGTGAAGTGGTCATCACAATTTTAGCACATGGGTATTTGGGACTTTAGTAAGCGGAAAAAGTAATGCTCAATTAGAACAGGATCAATACAGTCTAGGGTTTGTTCACCAACGACTAGAAATTTTGAATATTTGGACTAGGGTTTGGGGCAAGAGACCAAGAAAAACATTGCAGAGGCTAGAGAAAAACTCCATAGCCATGAAAATTTTTGCAGGTGCTAACACCACACAATTCCACTGAAATTTTTATAAAATCAAGCTCTCCTAAGCTCTTTTGATATCCACAATTTCATAGTAACATCATAATGCCAAATTTCATCTAGGTTTTATTGTGAATTGTAGTAATCTTAATTTATATATTATTTCCTTTTTTATATGACTTGCATCTCATTTAGTATAATGGATTATAACTCTTAGTTGCATTCTTAGCTTATATTTCTCATTCTCTAGCTTAGTTTGCATTGTTTTAGCAATATTTTGGAGTAAAGAATGCAATCATTTCATCATACTCACAATGAATATTCTATTTTTAAGTATTCTAGTTGCTAATAAACATCATAAATCTGAGAGAAAAGTAAAATGGATCATACTCCTTTATCTAGGAAGCAATAATTTAAATTTAGTGGGTTTTCTTCGGTTATCTTGATGGATTTCATTCCACTAACCCTCTAACACAATGATTTATTGAAGTGTTTTTATTGTAGGTGTCAAGACCATATTTCACACACACAATAGCCTCTCATCTTTAATAGAAGATGATTTGAAACATTTTTGAATAAAAAAATGAATAACAAGTCTATGCAACTTATTTTTGTAACTGTCATGTTCATGATAAACCAAAAATTCTTTAGTGACTAATCACCCGTCTCTTTTTACAGATATACTTTCCTTCATCAAATAACAAATGATTATGCATCAAAGAAAATATTTCATCAAAATACCTTAGCGAATAAAAATAATTATGTCAATGCTTAACAACTTAGTTAAGCTACCTGAACAGAGATACAAACTTTACTACACAATGACTCAACTAGGGTTTACTTCTCGAGATCCACATAGATGAGGTTAGGGTTAAATAATACCAAAATAGGATTAAACACAATACAACCTTTATACTCTTACAATAACTTGAGGATATATACAAGGTTAACATTATTTCAAGTATACCCTCAATATCAATGAAAAAACACAACAAAACACAATAGGGTAGACATCAGAGAAGAATCCTGAATCAGGGTCAAGCAATGTAAAGATTCTCTTTGAGTTTACAAAAAGATTTAAGAGAACGTAATGACTCAACATTACTATAATACAAGTGCATAGTCACATTTCTTTTGCAAAACCCTGACAAAACAAAATTAGGGTTTAAGAAAAAATTAAAGCCCTTTTAACAAACAAAATCTAATTGCTTTATAAAAGATAGAAAAAAAAATTATTTGAAACTCATTTACTTAACAAACTAAGCAAGAATGATAGTAACAGAATGATGACACCTATTCAAGCCACCTTCCTCTCCATTCAAAATGTCTTTTGTTCATTCTACCTAGCTATCATAACTATTACAAGCTGCATACCCAATTGTCACAACTATCTCACATCGTCATGTTTTTCTAGGTGGTACCTTAGCCCGATAACCCTACTTGAATATGCATTGTGTATTTTGGTGGGAAAGTAAATACCCCACACTTTTCCAAAGTAATATTCATGCACCTAGTGACTTGTTCTTTAATTGAACCTTGATAAAGACCACTTGGTCACACATATTTTCTTATACACCCAATTCTCCTAGTCACATATAGTGGTTTGTACAAGGATACATGAACATGTTAATCACCTTAAGAGCCAAAATTTATTTGATATTTATGTCAGTATAAGTTATGTTCATGAAATAATTATGTAAACAAAATAGGTTTAATATTAACCTGTCTCCATCCTAAACCTTATTTCTAAATATTTGTATCATCAACAAGAATGAAGATGTAAACTAAATCAATTCTTATCATCAAGTATGAGTCAATAAAATATCAATTCAATCCATTTAATGCAATCGAGTCAAGTTAGTATTGTTTCATCAAGGACATAAAGATTAGGAGAAACATTTTTTGTTGCATGTGCAATGCATCCTAAAAACTACAATTTTGGGGGTCATTTTTAGTTGATTTTCCTCTTGTTTTGTGTCTTTTCATTTTTAGTCAAGATTGTCATTTATTGTCTCATATATCATGTTGAGACATCATCCAACCTTAGAAAATCTTAGAATCTGCCTCTATGATGGCATTACAGATTCTCTCATTCTTTCTTCACATTTCTCACCTTAGCTTTGTAGAGAGAATTTCCTCAAAAAATTGGAACTACTCCACACAAGAAGATGAAGTAGGATTTTGTAAAAAAAGGACAAAGGCAAGTAGGACCATGAACAATTTTCAGTCATAGTTAGATTAAATATCAGTGGATTGTTGATACCATCAAATGCAAAGGTCAAAGTATTATTTCTTTAAGATGTTCTCACTTACATATAGATTTTAATATTCCAAGAACTAGCTAGCAATCTAATGATAGAAAGACCTCCTTGATAGAGAATTACATAATTGAAGACATATCTTGTTAGACACTTAGTTTGGTTTCAATTATGTATATGTATATGTAATTTAATTTTGACACATTACATGTAAAGTCAGAAATTATGTGTGAACACATCAAATGTCAAATTTTAAAATGCAATACATGTAATTAATTACATAGGGTTGTATTGTTGAATAAGTCAACAATTAGTCAGAATCCTCCCACCTTTTTTCTCTCACCCCCTCACCTATGAATACAAGAGGTTTCATTATAAATAAAAATCTTTTGGAAATGCAATAAACTTCTACCAATTATTTTAGCACTCTAAGACTTTCAGCTTAGATGTAAAGCAAATTGCATTCAATATAATAGGCAAGGTTCTTTTAAATTTTGTGTTGATTCAAGTTGTCATGTGAAGATATTTTCTAGAGATTGATTGTGAGTGTCGGTATATTGTTCAAGAGAGATTTAAAGATGATCTTGTAGACTTTGAGTTTCTTATTGTGTTTATATTTTAGTTAGGTTTTCATACTTAGTCTTACAGACTTTGAGTTGTTTATCAACTTTGAAATTAGTTTAGAATATTCAAGCAAGGAGATAAGTTGTAGACTTTTTGTTGCTATATTTTCTATGTTAATGTTGTAAGGTGAAAATACATTGGAGAATTTTATTTTCACATATTTTTTATTTGTCTTCCTAAATTTACAAAGGATTCATCGAAAAACTTTGAGATTTTGTCAACTTATGAGTTACTAAAAGTTTTTTGTACATTAAACGTTATTATTACATCTAATATTCTACTTATTAGGACTATTGTTTCAACTAATAATTTTTAAGTGAATTACACCGATGGTTAAATATTGTGTTGTAAAGGTAAAATCTATTTTAAAATAAGAGAATACGATGAATGTTCCACCCTATTTTAGCTTGGTGCAAATAGTAATAATTAAGAATTTAGATGATTCTAGTAGCAATAAGAAGGGTGATCCTTCCCTTAGAAGTATGAGAGACTATGTCTCACACACTATGGTTACAACTACTATTTTTCAATTGATCCCAAAAAATTTAGCTACAAAATATCCACGAACATTATTTGGAAACTTTGTTGGGGACACAATATGTATTTTAAATCCTCACGCTTTCATTTGAAGTATACTAGTGTTCTTTCATTGTATTTTATTTTATTGTACTTTTTCAAGGTTTCACTAAGCACATGTAAATAGTTTTCCAAGGTCCTTGGGGGAATGCTTTTGGTCCACTCAATTTGACACCACCCATCCATCCTCTTCATCAAGGTTAATGATATAAATTTCCTAAGTTCTACAGGGATGGGAAGCAACATCTTGGCATACAAATCAAGGCCTTCTACATTGCATGAAGAGTCCTCAATGTGGAAGATGAAGACATATCAATGAGATTGTTCATCAAGATATAGCAAGGTGTTAATATTGATTGGTTTTACAACCTTGTACCATAATTCATCATCAATTGGAGCACCCTATAGTGTCCCTTGTTTGGTCTTTATATGATTTGTAAATTAATTCTTATGTTTCAATTTCAACAGACTCAATTCCATATTTTCCTACTAATGAATGTCTAGAATGTTTTAAAAAGAAGACATGTCAATGCAAATGTGGACCTGACCCTAATCTTTCTATTTATAATCCATGATGTCCTCTTTCCTAAACAATCCCTTTGATTAATATTTTCTCAAATAATTTAAGATGATCAAAAACTATCAATACAATAAAAAACTATTACTTCTAGTGTATAGGATTAGGATTCCCAATTGTGTTATCAATGAATATATCTATTTAGAGACACTACAGACTTTATGGATAACAAGAGTTATTGGAGATAAGAAATCTATAATGTATATAGATTTTCACTAGCACTTAACTCTGTCATCAATTTATAGGATTATGTATCATATGAATGTATAAATAGATGCCAAATTGATCCTCATGAATAGAAGCAATAGAATGCACATCAAACTAGAAGTTTAGAAGTTCATTCTACATATCATGGTCTATGTTATACACTCAAATCTGAACATAAGAAGAATAGAGTTGCCACGATATAATTATTCTAAATAATAGTCAAAACACTTTTTATTATCTCAACCATGAATGATTTTATTTATGTTCATTGTAGAATATGTGAAGCCAAAGATTATGTGTCAATTATTTTTCCTGACTGTTCTCCGCCACTGCTGAATATGGAATTATGACTAAGTTATCACCTACTAGTCTTTTGTTACTAATGTTTTACATTTCTATTTATTTTTCCTTTCCAAATGAGATACTTCCCATGTGTTATTGCTTAAGTATTTAACTCATCTTCTTCTCTATATCCCCCCATATTCATGTTCAATCACCTATATGTACTTGTGGAATCAAAGGCACGACTCTTAGGTTTGGTCGTGACTTCCTTAGTCACTAATATATGTTAATGATTCATTTTAATATATTGAATAAACAAAAACTTTCTATTTTGTTGTCATATCTAGGGTTGAACCTTCTAAAATATCCATTGGTGTTTTGCTTGGATTTTATTCATATCTCATTGATCATACTTTATTTTCTTATGTAGTGTTCCTTCATCTTGTGTTTCTTCAATACTATGGACTTGGCTCCATTTTCGCACTTGTGCCCTCATTTTTATGTCTTTTTGCATCTAAAACACATAAATTTCTTTATTATTTCATCTCTCCCTTGGCATCGATGTCCTATATCCCATTTTTCTTTGCAAAATTAACATTTTCTTCCCTTATCATCCTTCTTTGATTCCTCATATCAATGTTTTTTATTAAGGAAAATAGGTTTTAATGGGGCCTCGAAACCCTTACAAATTTAAAATTTTAACAGAGATATAGCATTGAAAGTTTACAACAACAAAGCAACCATAGCAAAAAGACAAACAATCACAGTCCACCAGCAAGCAAATGATAAAACCAGAAAATAGAACCAGGGATAGAAATAGAAAATCAGGATGGGCACAAATCTAGGAGATAGGCTTAGGAAAACTCTTTGAGGATCTCCACTACATGAATCTCAAGCTCAGATGCCTTATTTACTACCTCCTTGAGGTCAGATAGATCTTTATCAGGTTCCTAGGTGTCCTTCTTCATAGTGTTGGATCTGGTTCTCTTCCTCGGACCATCCTCTAGAGATTTATCTTTGCCACTATTGGGAGACTCCTCCTTGCTACCCCTGTGTTCCTCTATTTTATTGATCAACACCTTTATGTTGTCATTTGAAGCTTTGAGAATGTTGTAGCTTTGTTTAGCGATTTTCTACAAGGTTCCCTCCATGCTCTGAACACTTTTCTTCACTTCATCAATTTTATTTTCCATATCATTCTTCTCCTCAGTAAGCCTAATCTTGCTACTGCTATCCTCCCTCTCTAGTCTACCCACCCTAAATTCTAACTCTTGGATTTCATGGTAGGTCCGTTTAGTAGTTCTATAGCTATCAATAACACTATTTTTAGCATTGTTGAGCACATCCATCTAAGGGTTTTCTTTTGTGATGTAGCTCAAAATAACTAGGGCAGGGTTAATAAGGTCCTCCATTTGAACTTTTCCCTCCTTATTCTCCTTAACCAAAGTTTTCATCATTTCCCTCTTTAGACCCATTCTGACAGAAACATTATGAAAAATTCTCTAGACCACACTCTTCTCTTTATCTATGATCTTGCAGGTGTACTGGTCAGTCCCATGATCTTCATAGTCCTACTCATGGTCATCCTCTCTTCCCCAACTCTCCTCTTCTTCTTCACTGTCCTTCCCCTCCTCTTGTCCTTCCTCCTATTTTCTTCTTCAATGTTCTTTCTTTTTTTCTGCTTCTTGGCAAAAATGGAATTAGGATTCTCTTTTCTGTCCACAAGCATCTTAATTATAATGTTTCTCTTTCCTTTCTTCTCCTCCTTAATTTCCTCCTCCTCCTCGAACATATCTTCCTCCTCATTAGCACTTTCTCCCTCCATTTCCATACCCTCCACCTCCTCATCATAATCTCTATCAAAAGAGATCTCAATGCTCTACTTAGGTTCAAGTTTCTCGTTTTTCTCCAATTTCTCTTTTTTAATCTTCTTTTTCCCCTTTTTATTCTGAGGGGTGGGCTCTACATCTGTGTCTGAATGCATATCTTGGCTTTCCTCACTATCAGAAGGGATATACTCTTCTTCTCCTGAATCTAACTCCTCATCTAAACCCTCCTTCCCCACTTTCCCCTGCTTAATTTCTTTTCCTATAGTCCTAGCCTTGAAAAATTCATAAATCAATAGCAAGAGCCCCTCATGGAAGGCAGGGTTGCCAATAGGCTTCTCCCTATAGTCATTTATATTCTCATTGATTGACGAATAAAGGTAAAAAGGGATAGAGATTTTTTCCCCAGACCTAAAATGGTTAAGAAGCATGAAGTGGTAAGAGTAGATGTGGTTTAATCTCATATCTAGGGAGATGTACTTGATTATCACCCTCAGCACAAACCTCCATAGTGGTTTGATGGACCTCGGTAGGTAGTAGGTGCCCTTCTTCACAAGAGCCTTCTTTTCCTCTTCTCCTTTGGCAAATTCAAACACCGCCTGACTAGAAATGCAACTATCTCTATAGAATTTCTTCTCAATAATGGGGATGCTCGTAACCACAGAAATAACCTCCTCCATCACCATGAACTTGACCCCATCAATTTTGATACTCCCCTCATTCTAGTTCTTAACCATGGTTTTGGTAATAGAGGGTTTCCACCCATGCAGCCATTCAATGAAAGAAGTAACATCACCTTTGCTCAAAATGCCCCACACCTTAGAGTGTCATTGCCACTTCTCATCTTCATCCTCTGGTTCCCTCCCATGTCTTTCCCCTACCATCTTTTCACTCTCTCTAGAAACAATTCTTCTGATAACAATGTCTTTTGAAATTTGGGACTAGAAGATAAAATGAATGGTATTCTTGATCCTTCTTTTGAACTTATGAAAAATAAACCTGAAAATGGGCATCAAAGTGCAATGATGGAAATTGCTCGGGTGATTCATACTTTGGCTTGCGTACTTACATATCATATTTTGGGACATTTCCCATACCACATAAACTTTCATTATTAACCTTTAATGTTTCCCAATCTACCTGGGATTCTCTCTCTCTCAATTAAATCTTTGATTTCAAGTAGAATATTGTGTCCGTCCATCCATCTTTTCATCTCATCTTTCCTGACTACCCAGTTGGCAGCCTATCAGCCACTTGATTTGCTTCCCTATATTCATGAGCCACATAGACTCTATCAAAGGACTTGAGAACCTAAATACTCTCATTAATTATATTAGCAATCATCCAGGTGGGAAAATTTTTCTCATTGAGACAATCTATTATGTTCTTTGAGTCTCCTTCTAGCTATAGTTTTATGACTCCTATATCCCTGGCAAGCCTTATAGTTTGATGGGCCACAATTGCCTCTACATAGTGATTAGTTTGCACCCCCAGAGGATCTAAGATAGTAGCAATACATTTCCCATGATTGTTTCTGATGATGCCCCCAATCCCAACCTAGCCTGGGCTGCCTTTTGCAACCCCATCAAAGTTAGCTTTACACCAGCCCTCAAGCGGAAGAGCCCATCTGCAATCCTCCCTCCTACTAAGATCATTCTCCTTAGCATTGAGAAGAGGGTTATAGCCTTTGATGATAGTATATTTTTCTACCAGAGCGTTAAGGATTTTGTGAAAGACCACCGTAGCATTAGCTTCCTTTTCCCTAAAAATTTAGTTGTTCTGCTCCTTCCACACCCCCCAATAGAAATGGGGTAGAGACCAATCCCATAAGCCCTTGCTCACATTCCCAGACACCCCATAGTGCCACTGTTGAAAGAGCTCCCTCATGTTATTGGGAAAAACCCAGGTCAGTTTGAAGAAAGATAGGAAAGAAGACCAAATATCTCTGGTGAAGTGGCAATGGATGAAAAGGTGATCAACACTTTCAATATGATTTTTACAAAGGATACATCAATTAGGCATTTGATGGCCCCTCTTGATAAGGTTTTCCACCATCAAAATATGGTTTTGAAGCATTATCCAAAAAAAAATGTTGATTTTGGGGGTAAGGCCAGGATGCCAAGCTTTGGCCCAGATAGGGACAGTTTTAATACTCTGCATGGTTTCATAGCCCAAGGCCATAGTGTAGTTTCTATCCTTAGTCATTCCCCCAAATAATAGCATCCTTGTTGAGGGACAGAGGGATGAGCCTAATCATGTCCATCAATGGCTTGAGCTCCTGGGATATCTCAGTCAAGTTCACCCACTCTTCATTAACCCTGTAGTCTCTCACCCTGTAGCCAAATCTTTCCATGCAAGGCATCACCCATCTGTTGTACTACTCAATGTTCCATAAAGGCCCCAAACTAAGCCAGTCATCAAGCCATAAGTTGATATCTTCACCATTACCAAGTTTCCATTTCACCTTCTCAGTGGCTAGCCCTTTAGTATTTATAATGCCATTCCAAATGTTGGATCCCTTTGGGTCATTATCCCTACTAATGAACTGCTTGAAATTAATATTGGCTGAATACTTATTTTTCAAGATATCCCTCCATTCCCCCTTGGATTTAAAGATCCTCCATAACTGTTTAGCTTGCAAAGCCCTGTTGAACTTCTTCAGATTCCTAATCCCCAAACCCCCCTACTTTTTAGGTCTGCAAATATTGTCCCAAGCCACAAGCAGGTACTTCTTATTGCCTTTAGGACCAGCCCACAGAAACTTCCTTGGAATAGACTCCAAAGTATCAGCCACATTGGAAGGAATAGAGAACAGGCTGAGGGCATAAGTAGGCAAATTCTGTAAAGTTGATTTGATTAGAAGAACTTTGCTATCCTGACTCAGAATAATACCCTTCTAGCCAGCCAATTTTCTATTGAACCTGTCAATGAGATTGTCCCAAAAGAGGTTAGGAGGTCTAGCCCCCATAGGGAGCCCCAAGTAAGTAGAAGGGAGGGACCCAATACCACAGCCCAAGATACCAACAATTTTCCTTTGTTTGCCTTCAGGGGTGTTGACAAAGAATACCAAGCTCTTTCTCTAGTTAATGAGTTGACCCATGGCATTAGAGTAAGTATTGAGAATGAACTTCACATGTCTGGCTTCCTTCATCGAAGCTTCTCCCCCAAGGATGGCATCATCCACAAATTGCTGGTGAGAGAAGATAAGGGATCCAGAAGAGGGTTTTATCCTGACAAAATATCCTCTACTCCTTTTATCATGAATAAGTCTTCCCAAGCACTCCGCTAGAATAATAAAGAGGATAGGGGAAAGGGGATCCCCTTTCCTAAGCCCTCTAGAGGATTTGAAAAAATCCATGGGAGAACCATTAACCATCACCACAAAAGTGGGGTTGGAGATCAATTGAGATATAATCTTTCTAGTTTTATCATTAAAGCCAAAAGCTTCAAGAACCTTATCTAGGAACAACCAATCCACCCTATCATAGGCCTTAGACAAACCAAGCTTGAGCAGCAAACCATCCTTTTTGCCTTCCTCTAAAAAATGAATAACCTCATGCACAATAATGATAGAATCAAGGATTTGTATACCTGGGACAAATCTTGTTTGTTGCGGAGCAATAATCCCCGAAAGGATTTTGATTATTCTATTGGTTAAAACTTTAGAAAAAATTTTGTAAAGAGAGTTGCAAAGACTAATAGGCCTGAAAAAATAAAAAGAGTCCACACCTGAGACTTTGGGAATCAATACCAAGAAGGTAGCATTGATTTCCTTGAGCAAGCACTTAGCACTAAAAAATTCCTGAACTGCTTTGACTAGATCATCTTTTAAAACTTTCCAATACAACTAGAAGAAGAAAGTAGGGAAACCATCAGGGCCAGGGGCTTTCTCAACAAGCAGGGAGAAGAGAGTCTCCTTAATTTCATCCATTTTGGGAATAGCCACAAGGGACCTGTTCTGGCTAGCATTTATCACACTAGGGATGGTTTTGAGAATATCCACCTAATCCTCTTCACCCAGGTTGGTCTCTTTGGTGAGGATAGCAGAGAAATACCTGATAGCTTCCTGAGTGATCTCCTTATCTTCCTAAAAAGAAACATCCCCCTTTTTTATAACACTAATTCTGTTGGCAGCCCTATGTTTCATAGTAGAGAGATGGAAGAATCTAGATTTTTTGTCCCCTTCCTTTAACCACACCGATCTAGACCTCTGCCTCCAAAACATTTCCTCTTTGCCCACAATGTTGTGAAGATCAACCAGAATAGTATTTTCTACATTCAGCCTATCCTCATCATAG
Organism: Chamaecyparis obtusa; assembly: GCA_027943335.1. Classification (NCBI taxonomy): domain Eukaryota; kingdom Viridiplantae; phylum Streptophyta; class Pinopsida; order Cupressales; family Cupressaceae; genus Chamaecyparis; species Chamaecyparis obtusa. The sequence continues at coordinate 2,053,105 of BSBK01000210.1, read as the reverse complement.
CCCATGTTTTGAATCTCCTCCTGCACCTCAGTAAGATTTTCCATAATCCTATCTTTCATCATAAAAATATTCCCAAAATCCTTTTTATTCCACTTTCTAATCTCCATTTTGATGTTTTTGAGTTTCTTAGCCACCTTATACATAGTTGTGCCTTCCACATCAATGCTCCACCAATCCCTAATTTTGTCAAGAAGACCAAGATGAGCAGACCACATCTTCTCAAATTTGAAAGGGAAAGCCTTTTTCCTATTGCAAAGCTCAATGGTGAGAGCAATGGGGGAGTGATCTGAGCCAAGTCTTACCAAAGAAGAAAGTTTGCATTGGTAATGGTTCATCCAATCCATAGCGATCAGAGCTCTATCTAGCCTAACCTAAATGAAATATGTACCTACTCTTCTATTAGACCAAGTGAACTTTCCACCTCCTAAATCAACATCTAGGAGAGCCAAGTCATTGATTAGATCAGCCAGATGTTGTCTACTTTCCAAGTCTGGTGGAAGACCGCCTAACTTCTCAGTAGCCAATAGGGGGGTATTGAAATCTCCCATAATAATGCCCTTAGAATCTCCCACCAAGGACACCAGATTACTAATTTTATTCCAGAAGTCCTTTCTACCAATCTTAGTGTTAGGGGCATAGATATTCATAACAAACTAGCTTTCCTGATCCTTTATATTTTTAAAGTGAATAAACAAAATGTTACCTTCATCAAAGATGATATCTTCCATTAAGTTGTCCTTCCATATCACTAAGAGTCCTCCAGAAGCTCCTGAAGAATCAAAAGTCACTGACTTCATTCCTTTGCTAAAAAAAATGCTTTCAATCTTCTCCTTCTTCATTTTCATTTCCTGAATCAAAAATATTTTCGGGCTATGGTCCCTAATCACATTCCTAACAATTTCCTATTTGTGGATTCCATTGAGTCCACGAATATTCCAAGATATGACCTTCATACTTTCTTTTGGGGGTATGTTTCCTGGATGGTTTTTTGGGTCCCATCCGCTATGTTTCTTCCTTTATGATTTGATGCTTTCTCAACCTACCTAGGGTGCTTGATTTACTTCCTATGTCATCTTTAGCCCTACTTCTCATAGCTATCAGAGACATCAGGGATGGGTCCCTACTATTCTTCTTTTTCTTTACAGATGTCCAAGGACCTCCATTGTCATCTTTGGAGCTCTCAAACATAGCCTCCATTTTGGAAATTTGTCCTGGGGAAGAGGTGGAGACCAGCTCAAGGATTTTGTTGAACTTTCTTGGGGATATTAGCGAGCTTCTACTTAAGTTTGATTCCTATGAGAGAGAAGGGCCCTGGACCTCCATAGTACCCCCAATCTCCTGGGTGTCAGGCATGAAGGAGTCCTCTTTGATTTCCTCCAAAATGAACTCCCCATCCTCAGGGAGAGTCCTACCTCCTTTATCTCCCTCCCCAACAATAGTTTCTTGCAAGACAGGGCAGATTTCACCAACTTCCTTTTCTCCATTTCCACTATCCTTCTGGGACTTAAGCTACTCCCTATTCTCAAGGCTTTTCCCTCCCTCCCAACATAGGGGTTCAGGAAGGTTCCCTTTTATGTCCTTAGGCCTCTCCCCTTGAGGTGCCCCCTTAGGGATATGTCCATCAGGGACTTTCTCCTTCCACACCTTCTTGGGTCCTTCAACTTGATTCGGGCCTTTTTGCTACTTCTGGGTCTCTTTCCTTTTCCCTTACTTGATTTGGGCCTTGCAGGCTTTATCCTTCTCTATGAATATTGGGCACATTTTGGCCTTGTGTCCCACCTTTTTAAAGTGAAAATAGGCAAAAGGCACATTTTCATAGTCTATCTGCTACACACACCTTCCCAATCTAGATTGGAACTCTATCACTTTAGGCATGTCCTAGCCTTCAACAACCCCCACGCATATTCTAGCATAAGTGAGTCTTTTCTTGGTTGTTGTAACAGAATCAATAGATAGTAGCTCTCCAAAAGAATTGGCAATGCCATCAAAAATGTCTTCATGCCAGTATTCTAGTGGAAGCTCTAGAAGCCTAATCCAGACCGGGGCCTGGGTCAAGAAATCATTATTTAGATCCAGGTTAGAGGTCCATTTCTAGAGGATAAGAGTGGATTTCCCCATCGACCAGTTTCTCGCATAGATAATCTTAGAGTAATCCTCAGAGAAAGAAAACTCGAAAGACATAAAGCCTTTGGCCATAGCTGTAACCTCAACCTGTCCTTTTAAGTCCCACTTTTTCTTAGCAAAGATTCTAACCAAATCTATATTCAGCCTAGGGCCTATGAACTTTCCAACAAGCATAGTAACCATACTCAGAATGTTGTGATCAATAAGCTCAGAAGGCACTTCTAAAGCAAATGTTCCCTTCTCTTTGTTAGAGATGTTTTTGATCTTGGGGAAAGAGGACTTACCTGATGGTTTGACTCCAAACAGGTTGGTCCAATAGCCTAAAGGGCCTCAGGCTTCTCCAGAAGAAATTTGTTTTGGAGCATTACCCACTTTTTCACCTAGATCTAGCTACAAAGCCAGTGGGTCCCCATCATCTATTGCATCCTCCTTTCCATTGTCCTTACCTTGAATTAGACCCAAATCCTGATCAACCTATCCCTTCTCTGCATGTTTCCCACTCGATGTCCCATTCAAAATTATTCCCTCTGCTTGCACTCACCATCTGATTCCTCATATTGATGTTATGTCTTAGTCAAAACATTCTTAGCTCTTTCCTTGGGTGTATTAGATTCAACTTTTATTGCCTTTCTAATATCTTCCTCCAATTTTTGGGATTCAAATAGTTTTACAACATTTTTGGTGGAATCTGTAAGACCTTCAATAAATATATAAGTGAGCCTCATTTGAGAAGGATCCAGGACCATAATGGGTAACCCTTGGAATTTGTGGGAAAATTCATCCACAATTCCAGTTTGTTTGAGGTGAGAAGACCATTCAGCGTCTCTTTCATCAAATCTACTAATAAGATTTTGGGAAAAATTTTGCATAGGAGTGTATACTTGGGTGGCCTAGGGAAATAAGCCCATGATGCCACCACTCATGTGCGGCCCTCTCCAAATGAAGTATTGAAAAATGGAAATAATCTTCTTGTTTCATGGGGCTCAAGGTAAAGAAGGTATTTAATTTCTCCAAATTTGGAAGTGTTACCTTGTTTACTTTGTGTTTAAGCTATTTGTTTATGTTCCTCTTAGGTGCCTTTCTTCATTTATCTTCACATAACTCCCTAAATGATACAATCTCCCTAATGTAAGTTTCCAAATCTGCATAATCCCCTGCCATATCCTCATTTCTAGTCATTGGTTGTTTTATTCCTTCCTCTTCTCTTGGCATCTCTTTCCTGGGAAAGAATGGTGGTTGCGATATCCTAGATGTGGAGGACACGTTATTATTTTTTGAATGATTTGAACTAGTGTCCCTACTATGGGTAGGAAATCCTTTCAAATTATTCATTGAGTTTCCCATGTTTTGTAAGACTTGGAGGAGAGCCTAATTTGAATCTTCCATTTGACTTATCAGGGTTTGGTTTGTTATCTCCATATAGGTCCTCATCTCATTAGCTATTTCATTCATAGTGGCCTTATTTTCTCTTCTTTGATAGGTTTTCATAAGATTTTATTCACAAGATGACATGATTATGCTCTGATACCACTATAGTGTCCCTTGTTTGGTCTTTATATGATTTGTAACTTATTTTTTATATTTCAATTGCAAGAGACTCAATTCTATATTTCCTACCAATGAATGTCTGGAATGTTTTAAAAGGAAGACATATCAATGAAAATGTGGACCTGACCCTAATATTTCTATTTATAATCCATGATGTCCTCTTTCCTAAAATATCCCTTTGAATAATATTTTCTCAAATACTTTAAGATGATCAAAAAATCTCAATATGATAAAATACTATTACTTCTAGTGTATAGGATCAGGATTCCCAATTGTGTTGTCAATGAATATAAATAAATAGATGTTGCAAACTTTATGGATAACAAGAGTTTTGGAGATAAGAAATCTATAATGTATATAGAGTTGCACTAGCACTTAACTATGTCATTAGTTTATAGGATTATGTATCATATGAATGTATAAATAGATGCCAGATTGATCCTCACGAATAGAAGCCAAAGAATGCACATTAAACTAGAAATTTAGATGTTTATTCTATGCATCATGGTCTATTTTATTCACTCGAATCTAAACATAAGAAGAACACAGCTGCCATGATATAAATATTCCAAATAATAGTCAGAGAACTCCATATTATCTTGATAATGGATGATTTTATTAATATTCAACATAGCATATGTGAAGCCCAAGATGATGCGTCGATGCTTTTTCCTAATTGTTCTCTGCCACTGCTGAATATGGAATTATGACTGAGTTATCACCACCTACTAGTATTTTGTTACTAATGTTTTACATTTGTATTTATTTTTCCTTTCCATATGAAATACTTCCCATGTTCCATTTCTTAAGTATTTAACTCATTTTCTTCTCTATATCTCCCCTGTATTCATGTTTGATCACCTACCTATATGTACCTATGGAATGTAAGTTGTGACTCTTAGGTTTGGTCATGACTTCCTTAGTCACTAATATATATTAATGATTCATTTTAAATAATGAATAAATATTATATATTTTTATAGTTGTATTTATATATATAATAATAATGAAACTAAATATTAATATATATAAGAAATATTGGTAGATTGATGAGTTAGATGACATTGATGATGATTGAGAAGAGTATGGTTGTCATTTCAAGAAAACCATTTGGAAAACCATTACATTGGTGAGAATTTTTTTGACAAGTATGTGAAGTTACACCAACTGGTACACAGTTATACCCAACCGGTACATGGTAAGGAAATTGGTGAACAAGATAACAGGTGAAGGCCAAATAGGTAAAGAGAGAAGATCGGTAAAGGATGATAGGTCTAGGCATCAGTACATTGTAATTAGGTGTAAAGACAATCGGTGAACTATGATTTGTGACCACATCTCTTAGGTCACGCTGGTACAAGCAATAGTGAAGATAATATCAACTAGTTAGTACACTAAATAAGTAAAACATAAAGGTTGTTGAATAGTTTTGCTTAACTGGTTAAATTGGTTATGTCGGTGGAAGATTCAGTGAATTTGGAAATCATGAAAAATATAGTACATTGTTTGAGGAATTGAATAAGATAATTCTTAGGGAATTGTGTAAAAATGTATGCATGATTCTAAGGTATGTTTTGGTAAATAAGAATAAATAAGAATAGTTCATAGGGAATGACAACTTGAATTGTGATTTGGCCGGCATGGTAAGGATTTCAAGTTTTTGTGAGTTAATTATAATTAGAAAATGAAGTTTGGAGGAAAATAGAAACCCTGACCAGGTTTTACATTTGAAGGTGAAGACAATATATGAGGACAGAGTTGTTTGAAAAAAAGGGATGGGAGAAGGAAGTTGTTGTTGTTGTTCAAAAGTTGATGAAGTACTGTTAAGATATTATTACAAAGCTATTAGAAAAGAAGGTATAGGATTGGATACAAAATTAGGACAGAGCATCAAGGATTTGATCAGCATTGTAGAGTGCATATCATAGGTCAATTCCTCTTGTTGTATTCCTAATAGTTTCAACAAATCTGTCTAAATCCCTTAATAGGGTATTCTTTACCAGGACTTTTATGTAAATCCATTGACAGGGTGAACACTATAATAGTGGGATTAAATCCTCTAACAAGGTAGTCTTTTATATGAATTTTGATACTTTTAACAAGGTATCAGTCACTCATAATAGGGTGAGTCACCTAAAAAGTGAAAGTTTGTAAGCTCCTAATAGAGCACTATTTTTTACTATAGTGAAAAGATTGTGGATTTCATCCCACCCATGGTTTTCCTCTGAACAAGGGTTTCCATGATAAAAATAAATAAATAAGTGTTATGTGTGTGCATGTATTTTCATTTGGTCTATTACACTTTTACACTACAGTTTAAGTTATATGCTTCATAGTTTGGAATTTTCTTTTATTTCTATTTAAGGGTATCAATAAAATTTTGAAAGTTTTATTAGTATTGATTCACCCCTCCCCCTCTCAGTACCTATTGTTTCCAACAATTGGTATCAGAGATTTGGTTCTCTAGATGAAAATTTTGACAATTTGGGGAGTACATCTGAGGATATGGAAAGCTATAGGTATGAGAGATAGTTGGTGGCAGCCAACAAGATGATTAAAGAGTTGAAGAACAAGCTAGGGGCCTCATTGGCAAAAAGAAAAGAATTTTCTAAAAAATTCAGAGAAAGTATGGAAAAAATTCATGAACTATTTGAAGGAAGTGTTAACTCTAAGGAAGTTGACATAGAAATAGAATATTTGATGGAAAAGAATAAGATCCTGACTGAAGAAGTAACCAAGATGAAAAGAGAACAAGAAAGTTAAGCCACAAGGATGTGTGAAGTGCTTGAAGGCATGAGAGTTGTTGAAGATGCAAAAAGGATTGCTAAAATTGCAAACAAGAATGTTGAATATCTTATCAAAGAAAAGGATTATATACTTCAGAGGTTCACATGTGAGAAACATTCACTAAATGAACAACTAAGTGACATCAATGATGAAAACATACAAATGTGCACTAAAAATGAAAGACTGAGGCAAGAAAATGAACAACTAAAGAAGGACTTAAAGATTGAAATAGATATAAATGAAAAAATCAAGAAATATGAACAAAGCATGCAGAAATTTGATGAGTAATTGAAGAATCAAAGGTGACCTAGGGATACTTCTAGCCTAGGATATACCAGTGATAGAAAATTTGAAAAAAGAGAATCATCCAAGTCTTATGTTGACCAACAATCATAGATTCCTAAATTTTATTCTAGTCCACAAGGTAAGAATCCTACTAAACCCTCTTACTACATTTGTGGAAATCCTAGACACATTGCTAATGCATGTAGGAGAAAACCAATGATTGTTCCAAGAACTACTCATTTTGATGGTTATTTTTACAATTGCAATAATTATGGTCAACAAGCTTATGAGTGTAGATCAAGACCTAGTAGTAGATCATATTAAGGGAGTTTCAATGGATATTATTACACATGCAAAAAATTTGGGCACAAGGCATAACATTGTAGATCAAAGGTACCATCACCAAGAGTGCCTAACAAACCAGTGATTGTTCTAAGAAGAGAAGGAAACATGAATGTTACATGCACTATTTGTGGAAACTATGGACACATGGCTATGAATTGTCAATTAAGGAACCCTAGATTTAATGTTGGACCTGGGAGGAAAATAGGTAGGATATATTTTCATTGTCACAAGGTTGAACATCTAGCAAGAGATTGTAGGTACAGGAACCAGTCACCAAGCAGTGAAGATAGGAAAGCTAAAAAGATTGTTAATCCTGAAGAAGTGAGGAATGAGATGAAGAAGACATGGGTGAAGAAGTAAGAAATAAAGAAGATTCCATATCATCGACAAGTAACCCATCATCCTCTGGCTTAGGGGATTCATCCTCAAACTAAGAAAGAAAGTTTTTCTTGGGGGCTGAATTTTATTGTTATATCTAACCGGTCCCTTATGATAATGAGCGGTAATATCTATTTACCTAGTGATATGCATTGATATTAATTTTGATGTATTATATTGAGTTGAGTTGTTAAATTCATTTGGTCATCATTGACTTTATCATTTGAAAAATTTATGTACTAATTCTACTTTTAGCATTAACCGGTGGAAGTGGTAATCTATAAAAGTATGATATTGATGAACCACATTAAATGTTTGTACCTAACTAGTCATTGAAGAACTTTTTGGGAAAATAAATAATATGTTAACCTATTCATTATTCATCATGCATTTTAAAGAGTGTTTACAGGAGAAGAGAGTGATTATCTACTATGATTGATTGTGCAAATTATTTGTATTGAATACTTACAAAGGATCGAACTACAAATTTAAAAACCCTAGTTGATTTTTCAAGAAGATTGGTGGTCAACTGTGAAGTTATTTGGTGTGTTTTGAGTTTGAGGGAAGTAAATTTACTGAATCATCATGGAATCAAGGATTGTAACATAAAAAATGATTGACATAACTGAGGAAGTGGAACCAGAACACAAGTTACATCCATTGAAAGTTGTGGAAGTAGACAAAACTGGTGCCCAATCCATAATTCCACCTTCGGTGTTATTGATTGAGGATGTGCATAAATTTATTTACTATAATATTATTGAATTACGATATGAGTAGATACAAGAAAAATACCTAGCAATGTGTGAGAACAGACAATTGACGGACGAGTTCAAACATCTTCAGACAAAGGGTTTGACACACATTCTAGACTTGCCAAAAATCTTTAAGTAGGAATGGATTCGATATGTTCTGAGACATTTCCATGATCAATTCATATGGCTGGATCAACTTATGAAGGTCACTAAGGAACTAATTCATTTGATCAAAGGACTATTAGTAGATGGGGAACCATGTACCCTAAGGAAAATATCAACATGGACCGTTGAAAAACTCATAAAGTCAAGGCAAGATCATCGAGCGATAATGATAGATGACATAGAATATTAGGAGGTTTGATTTGCATTAATGATTTTTAGATACAAGGTCTACCAATTGAGTTGGTTGAGCAGTTTTCCCTGTGGAGTTATTCATGCCACATACCAAACTACGAAGGAGGGTGTGAGATTTGACCTAGTTGAGATGGTCAGAACACAGTTGTTGGCTAACCTGAAGAGAATTTAGATTGACAAGAAGAAAGAACTAAAGTATGGCTTACTATTGGTATGTACATTCTTTTATGTTTAGAACTTATTTCCCAGTAAAGGAAATCTTACATGGAAAAATGATAGGCATGCTTTATATCAACTCAATGAGTATATAGGTGAACTACGTGAAAACCTAAATAATTTCATGTGGGAATACTTCAAGGGTTTTTAAGATATATTGTATAAAAGATATTGAATTCCCCCACACATTGTAGAGAATTACAAAGATACAATTTGTTTCCTAGTAGTTACTGATACTTGCAAAATTCAAGCGGTAGAACCAAGAGTTTCATGGATAGCGAAAATGGTTTATGAAATAGATGAACATTTTTTGACCCTACACATAGAATATTTGTTGCAATTATCAGTTAACAAGACTGCAAAGAGATATGAGACATTTGAGGAAGCATATCAGACAATAACCCTAGAACTTTAAAATCCTAGAGTGGAGAGTAATGTAAAGAAAATTATGAGTTAATTGGAAGAGAAATTTGGAACCAATGAAGGTAGAAGTTCCACTAGTGAGAATAATAAAATTTGAGATGCTTATGCAAAGAGGAATAAAAAGAAGACAAAAACCAAAACACTAGAACTACCATCGGTGAAGGAAACCAAGGTGGAAGAAATTGAGGGAGGTCAATCCTCAGATCCTAAGCCACTGGAGGAACCTCAACCTACAAAAACAAAAACATATGAGAAGAGGAAAACTAGAGGACTGATCAAGGCTTCTCTGAGAAAAAAGAAGAAGCAAAAGACAGATGGAGATAGTGAGAAAAATGATTCTAACAAGGGGAGATAACAGACATGGGGAAGTTTGGTACAACAAAAGTCAATATCCCTAAGACTGCAACCAAAGTTGCAAAGGTAATTAGAGAGTAGGGAATGATTGATAACATCATTAACTTTAAGTTTTCTTGGTTATCTGATGAAGATAATAAAATAAATGAAGATTCTATTATATTTCATTTTCATAAGTTCATTAGAGTCCCTAGTCATCTCAAGGACTATATAGTTGATGAATTATATGAAGCAGTAAATGTTAGATGGGAGGATGTAGTTAAAATTGAAAAGAAAGTAAGGGAAATAACTCTTGTGTATACTATGCCACATTTGATAGTAGAAGAAATGGATGAAGCACTTGAAAAATACAAAGGCAAATTTAGTATTGGTCATAGGACTGGTAAATTATTAGCTGGAAAAGAGAAAGATGTTGAAGATGAATCGGTAATAATTTGGAAAAGTATATTCAATATAGACCAACAACAAGTGTAGGACACAAATGGTACATCTCAAGGAGATGACACCTTTAATGTGCAATATTTAACATGAGGTATGTTAGGAAGTGTTTCAAATGTTTCTACAGACATTGACCTAATAAAAGAATTAGTAGATGATGATGGTCATGGTCATGGTCATGGTTATGATGCTGATGATGATGATGATGATGATGATGATGATATTACTAACACTCATGATTCTCCCATGGTTGGAGATGAAGTTGACAATACACTACTCCAGTCCCCACTAAAAGTGAATCCTATTGAGTTTACTAAGGATGTAGGTGATACAAAAGAAAATAAGGTTGATGAAATAGAAAAGAGTAAATAAATAGAATAGGTGACTGAAGTCACCAACCAACCAAAGGATACTGACAAAGTGGAAAATCAAGAAAAATACATTGAGCAATAGAAGGACCAAGGAAAGTATAAGGAAACCAATAAGGATAACCAAACAAATAGCACCAGAATAGGGGAACAAATTTTTACTGACTCTACTAGTACACAATAGGTACCCCCTACAACTAATACCCTAGTCAATACTCAAACTATTAACCTATTTGATACCAGGAAGGCAGATGATAGTAAACAATGTGAAGATGAAGAGACACAAAAGGATAGCACTCCCAGTACTACACCAACTATAATAGAAGATACCAGTGATAACAAGAAAATAAAGAAGATGGAAGAAGAAGAAGAAGAAGAAGAAGATGATGATGATGATGACAATGATGATGATGATGATCATCATCATCATCATCATCATGAGGAGGAGGGGGAGGAAGAAAATGATCAAGAATTTTTCATTCTACAGAAATATTTCAATAAATTGAAACCAAAAGAATAAATATTATTTTCAAAGAAGCTAGAAGAAAAGGTAGAGAAGAATAAAAAATAGAAGTAGAGGTACAAGAATAAAATACTAAGGAAAACTATTTCTATTCTTTTTGACTTGGTACCAGAAGTATAGATTGATGAAGAAGAGTCTCATATTGATCAACTCAAAACTTTTTTTGATGCAATCACAAGTTTAGACAATGTGATAGAGACTCCCTAAGTGTGCTTGCACAACTTCACTAGGGCACTAATTAAACCTAGTACTTCCCAAGACCCTATGCTTTTGTCTAGGATCTTCCAAGTCCTTACTTAGCTATTTTAGGACCTCTTTTATACCTCACTAAGAGATAAAAACCATTTTCCTTCACTAGGGGTGACTACCAACATGTCTTTCACCATTTCTTTGCTCTTTCTTGGATGACTCCAAGTGTCTTTTTAAATCCACTACTTAGCAAGTGATTACAGGGGATATAGTTTATTTTAGTCTTCTTCTTGGACTTCATATTATCCCATTATTTAAGGGTATCATTTCTTTCACAAACAATCTCCCAATTCTCTAGGAATCTTGGCTTTTAAGCCTAAGTCTCCTACTATCCCTATCTGACTAATTTTTTCCACTTCCTTCAAAACTTTCCCAAATAACCCCCCCAAAAAATATAATATTTGAGTACCCTTTTCCAAGAAATGAAATATTTTGTAATTCTTGTGGCCCTAAGGTCTCCGTACAGGGGATTCCTATAATTAAGGGCAACTAGGGCTAATTGGGCTATTCGGGACCACTCAAGTGACTTATGCTCAAAAAAGTATCCAAATGGATTGGGAAAGGCATAATCTTCTTATGAGGTCTTTTTATGACCCCAATGAACACAAAACCACTCTTGGTTTCACTCTACAAATCATACCCCTACATTCAAACACAATTAGATCACTGATAAGCACCTAACCTAGTGCACTAGACTCGCCTAGTGCTTGTCATTAAAAATAACAAAACTTCTTCATAGATCTCCTCCTTTTTTATTTACAATATAAAAGGGCTCCCCTACCATATTCCTCATGGCCATGATGAAATGCATGGTAGAGCTCTATGGGGGAGCCATTTTTCTCAAAACTATCCTGATAAAACTGGTAAACTACTAGCTAACAAAAGATTTTAACAAAACTACACTAATGAACACTAAGATCCTTCACACTTAATTAAAATGTATTATAACTATCCTAGCTACAAGAATAAAACTCAATATTGAGTGGTTCAATCCATTAAATAACACTAGTAAACAAAAATAAGCGACAGTGCACAAGAACACAATATACAGAGAAACTTCTCAAAATTTGAATTACTTCTCCACACCAGCTAACCTCAGGAAATGGGCCTCATCATGGCTTAATATAATTCCTACATGTTTTAATGTGGTTACAATAACTACCAAGCCTTAACCATCGAATGGAATCATTTCTTACAATGTTGTCATGCAACTTTAAAAAGTTGCAAATGTTGTCATGACAACATTTTAACAACTTTTTCAAAATTGCTTCTAGCATGGTTTTATGACCTTCAACCTATCTCAAATGATGTAAAAACATCATAGAGGCCATTTTAGGCTCAAATAAAATCTTTTCTAAGCTTTGTAGACTTTTAGACCCAAAATCCCAACTTAGGCTTTTTAAAACACTAAACACTAACAAAAGCACAACAACTAGAATGGATTGAACCTAGTCTAATCCATCTAGTCACTAACTCATAAGACCTTCTAAGGCCTAAATAAACAAACTGGACTTGGCTAAATTTATTACAAGCCACAACCAAAACAATACACTAGGAGTTAGCCTAGGTGCTCCTGCACCATTCTTCCCAAACAAAATATTTTAATCCACCCTTGGATTAAGCAAGTTAGAGTCTATCCCCAACTTATTGAACTTTATTTCTTTGATCCAAGTGTCCTTTGCATCTCCTTGGGCATTCCACTTTACTAGATGCTCATAGTAATTCTTTTGTCTATTTTTTTTGTAGACCCTTGAATCACGTGCCTTCTCTTCTTTCTTGGATGGTGTAGGGGGTAATTTTAGGTCCTCCACTTCTTGTATGACTTAACTAAGACTCTAATCAGGATCAAGGGTAGGAACCTTGTACAAGATCAGATCTACAACTTTAAACACATGATATAATCCATTGTCTTCAAGAAGTTCCACTTTATATTCATTGTTTCCATACTTGGCCAGTATTGTGCATGGTCCTAATGTTCTCATATGTAGCTTATTGGTCACTCCCTTCTACAACCTTTCTTTGTTAATTTGGACCATTACAAGATCCCCCAATTGGAATTGTACATCCTTCTTTCTTTCATCAACCTTCTGCTTTATCTTTTTAGTATTCTTTGTCAAGGTCTTTCTTACTATTTTATGTACTTCTTTCATGGAGTGTGCAAAGTCCTCTGCATAGCCAGTCCCTTTGGCTCCATCCTTTAACACTCTTAGTTCAAATATCCCTCTAGGATGCAATCCATAAACAATTTCAAAGGGAATCCTTCCAGTTGTCCTATTGACTATGTCATTGTAAGCATATTCTACCTATCCCAATAGTTGGTCCCAAGCTTGACCATATTCTTTAGTGAAACACCTCAATAGGTTACCTAGACTCCTATTCATAGCCTCAGTTTAACCATCTATCTGAGGGTGATAAGAAGACCCAAAGGATAGATTGGTTCCCAATTTTTTCCACAGTGTCTTCCAAAAGTGACTCATAAATTTGGAGTCTCTGTCTAAAACTATACTCAAGGGTAACCCATGGATTCTCACCACCTCTTTGAAGAATACGTGTGTTATTTGACTAGCATCGTGAACTATCTTGCAAGGAACAAAATGGGCCATCTTGCTAAATCTATCTACTATGACATATATATTGTCAAATCCTTGTTTTGTCCTTTGAAATCCTACAACAAAGTCCATGCTCAAACATTCCCATGGTCTACTTGGAATGGGAGAGGTTGATAAAGGTTGCTTGGCTAAACAATGGTATTAGAAACCCATAGCATTGGACTACTTATTTTAGGATTGAACACCCTAAATAGTTTCTAATTAGATCATTCAGTCTCATTTAATTATCGACCAGGGGCATAAACTTGGAATGGCATCCGCAAAGTATATGCTTCAAACTCTCTTGATTTTAATCACTAATCTATGGAATTAAAATACATTGAGCTTCAGGAAATCTATGCTAGTACCAGTAAATGAATTATTCTAGAAAAAAAATCAATCACATATAGGAATTACTCTAACCGCCTATGCTGCAGGAATAATTTACTAGTTTTGTTACTAGTGGATGCAAGAACAATGGATTTCTACTTCACTTCTAAGCATGAAAATGATTCCTACTCTAACTAAACAATTCAATCACCAAGTGGCCCCCCTTGGATAAGTGAATAGAAACAAAATCAAGATAAAAAGATTGAACTCAAACTGTGCATTCTATTCATTCATGGAAAATAAGTACACTTGGAATGAAATAGTATTACGGCTACAATAGTTCTATTCATAAATTTGACTAACTCCTCAAAGTTACAACAATCATATTATTTAAAGGAAAACTACAACTACTCCCTAAATATAAGATCACTCCATAAATGAGGATCATTACAGATTCAAAATTCTTTATAACAGAAATAGAATTTATCAAGAATAAGTCCTCCCATAATATAGTGCATTGTGGGTACTAGATCTGCGCACTGCATTTAAAAGGAAATGGTATTGACTTGTTCCTCATGCAAATATCTCATAGCAATAGCTAGCTTTGACTTCTTCAGCACCATAATGTTGATCTTTAAATACGCCATGACTAATACATGAAAAATGATTAATGTACACACACCTTCGATACATACATATTCTCATCATTAATATTAGGAAGAAAGTGTTAAGCTCCAATTAATACTCTTGCAAGGCATATGGCTACAGGAAGAAAACTACCCAAAAACATAGCATAGGCAAAGGATCATTCATTATCATATATAATTATTTTATTCTACCATTTATGTCCATTAGTTTCAAGCAAATATACCATAAGTTCATGTATTTGTTTGCAAATAAAATTCTTGAAAGGAAATAAAAAGCATTTAGAAAGATGGCCATTTAAGATGCTTATCATTTCCCCCAACTACCCTATTGCTGCTCTCCACCAATCATGAAGTTATGGATCCTGGCTCTCAAAATCTCAAATCACTGGTTGTCTTCTCCCCCATCTCATCATCAATGTAATTAAAGTATCCATGGATCTCCCTGAGTCTTTCACATCATTGAACATCTTTAGCCATATCATGATCTACAACATTTTCATTCATTGCCAATGGTGGTTGTAGGAGAACATGAGGTTGAAATCGTAATGGAAACCAGTAGTAAAGCATTGTCCTGCCAAACATGATATATCATGGAGATTGTCTAGTAGCAAGGGCTAGATTTTGTGGAGAGTGGGGTTCCCTAGCCTTCAGGTCATGTGACATTCTTATCCATCTCTTCCTACAAGCAATGATTATAGCTACAATATCATGAGCTAAGTGTTGATCCCAATCTGTATAATCTTTCTCTCTAACTAGGTAAAATTTATTAGCTCCACTCAAATTCATTGTGACAGAAAGCAAATCAAGAAATATTTTTTTAGAATGTTGTACATCAAGTCTCATGAGAAAGGGTGTCTCCATCTCATTATTCCTATAAGGAAAAGCTTGATGTTCCCTACTTATCTCATTTTGTATCCAAGACATTACTGCTCTTAATTGAACATCCCCCACATAAAGGAGTGAATTATAATCCCTATCATCTAGCACAACAAGGTTATGCAAATAAAATTCACAAAATGAATTCTTTAAGGACATTGGAGCTTATTAAAATGCATCATAAAACTCATGAGGTGTTGAAATGGAGGGATTTAGTCCTTCCACAATTCTTGTCAATTTGAAATTAAGAAATTATTCCTTAAGGAATAGAGCATACACCAGAGACAATGATCTACATTCCATGACTTTTGGAATCAACTCAGTTATCTTATCAATCCTTCTTTTCAAAATTTCAATCTGATCTATTTTCTATACTAATTGATGAGCTTGCTCATCAATGGTATGTTTCAATTTTTCTTTCTCTATCTTCCACGGTGCCCTTTCCCATAACAATTGTTGATACAAGCTTAACCCTACAAATAGGGATGTAGATAAGTCTGGTGGTGGCATGGGTTCCTGATTGAAAATGTCAATCCATCCAAGTGCAAGATGAGGGGTTTTTTACTGCATTTTTTTGTGTGGAGAACTTACCTTTCCACACAACAAGAGTTGTTACTACATCATCCCCTTGATAGGATTCATCTACTCTAGCCAGTATATCTAATCCATTGAATCCTTATTAATTTTTTCTATCACCTCTTCAATAATATCCTCATTGAGTTCAGGGAATTCTTTAGAAGGTAAATCTTCTTAATCATCAGGAATATCTTGCCTAACAGAGTTGTCAGCAAACTCCTTAGCCTCTTTAGAATCTTCATCACTATCAAAGAGGATATTGTTGGAAAGTTCACTATACTAGTGTATATGACTTAATATAGTGTTGTCATTATGAAAAAAAAGTCATATGATGTTTCAAAGTTAGCGCCTATGACAAGAAGATCAGAAATTGGCTAAGTGTTGAAGACTGGATAATATACAGAGTACTTGAAGGTCAAAGTGTCAATGCACATGCATATGATATAATTATGGTATGTGCCCTAGAAGTTAAGTTGGTAAGATCATATTCCTGCTAAGTCTAAGAGCACATGATCAGAATATTCAGTATGAGGAAGATATAGAGATTTCAAGTTGCACAGACAGTGAATGCCAGAGAAGAATAGTGAAATCAGCTGACTGTTGGTATTTTGGTCAGCGGTTATATTAATGTTGTGTAAGGGATATGCACCTATTTTAATTAGGTTATAGACATATAATGATGTTTTTTTTTAAACACACTTGATCCAATTCAATTGGAAGCATTATATGTAATCGGTTAAAGGGTCGACCTAGTTAATTGTTTTGTATGCACATATAAGTATTAGATGCACCATTGTAATTAAGTATGAAAGTTGATATAGAGTTGAAATAAGTAGAGTAGAAGTGTATGAAGAGTTTATAAGATTTATTAGAGCTTTGCAAGAGGTCAAAGAATCAGCGCATCAAAGGAAATGATCAGACAAGCAGTGTCATAGTGCCAGTTCATCCAACAAATATAGTGTGTATCTGAGATCAGAAGGTTATAGCCTTCACCACTTGAGCAGTGAGCTCTAGGAAAGTGTGTCCCCACCCCTAATAGGGTTATTTTAAAAGAATCCTAACAAGGTCTGACCCTTGACAAGGTCACTGTACTAAATACATTGTAAAGCAACTCGTAACAGGGTTAAGGATCTTCTAACAAGGATCATAAAACACTAGTACAGAATATTAGTGGGTGTCAATTCCCACTAGGGTTTTTACCTATTTGGGTTTCCCCATAACCACATTGGTGTTATGTGTTGTGTTCATGTTTCTTATTTATGTTGATTTTCATTTCAGCACTTAAGCATTCAAGTTAAGATTAAAGAGCTAAGTAAAAAGATTTAATTCAATGAACACTGATTCACCCCCCCCCCCCCCCTCTCAGTGTTCCCATTCCTCACAATTGGTATTAGAGCTCTGGTACTTGGAAAATAAGTTTAACCATTTGAGGAGATCATGGACAAAGAAGAAATGAAACATCTAAAAATAAATCTTGAAGCTGCTCTTGAAGACTTGGACAAATCTAAAAAAGAAATCGAGGAACTAAAAGAAAAAGTCAATGATGCTCAAATAGTCATCAAAAGGCTAAGAAAAGATTTGAAAGAATGCTCTATTAGTGATTTAGGGATAATGATTAAAAAGATCAATGAAGAAAATTCATCCCTGAAAGAACAGATTGAAGAATTGGATGATAAGTTGACTAACAATTAAGAAGTCTATGATGAACAGATCAAAGAGAACCTTCAACTAAATGAAGAATTGAGGCAAGAAAACATGGAAATCTTGGAGCTAAGAAACAACAAAGAAAGCCTGGAAACCAAATTGAAAGAGGATAAGAATCACATTGATAAATTGCACACAAGTAAGGACCTAATTGAATCTCAGTTGTATGCTCAGAAACTTAAAGGAGATACTAGTGGCATTGGATTCAATGAAACACAAAATCAGATTGACAACATGCGAGAAAGAATGAAAGCACCAGAAGACACCATAGATGCTAAGGAGGCTGGAAGTCAAGCTAAAGATCATGTTGAACCATCAAAGAATGAGTGCAAGCCAATAGATCAAACTTGTTATGCATGCAATAAGCATGGACATATAGCAAGGAACTGTACAGAGGTAAGACCTTTCAATGGTTACTATTATTCATGCAATAAATTTGGTCATAGAGCTATGAATTGTAAGACAAGTCAAAAAAACAAGACTTAGCATAATCAGAGAAATCAGAATTAGTCAAATATAAGAGGTTCTCAAAATGTTACATGTCAGATATGTAACTATAATGGTCACTCATCTAGATAGTGTAAAATGGTAACCCATTTTAATGCACCAAGGAATATAAGGCCTCTAGTCATTTGTCACTCTTGTAACAAGGCTGGACACATCTCTAAGTTCTGTAGATCAAGGATGCAAATTGAGGTGAGTCCTAAAAAGCTAGAAGAATCAATACTGAACACTGAAGGAGAAGTCAAGTTTGTGAAAGCTTCAGAAGATGCGAGCTTGATTTGGTCAGAGGAAAAGAAGGATAAGGTTGATGAGAATGTATTGGATGCATCCATAGTGGATGCACCCTCTACATCTGAATGAATGGCCCGCAGGGTCATAGGGGGAGCTAATTTAGCTTTGAACCCCTGCACGACTGGTATACTCACCCTCTAAGTATGCACCTTTGGACTTAACCTTTTGGAGACTAGTAGAACCTATGTGCAAGAGCACACTAGCTGATTGTTTACAAAATGAAAGTTGGAAATTATCAAGTGACATCCTGGTTTACGTGGCAAGCATTAATGGAGAAATTATTACTTTAAAGTACATAGAATATTTTAGATCTTTCATTACATTCAAATTTAGAGTGATTAGAGAGAAGAGGAGCCCTAGCATTTGATAGCAAAGGATTGCATATTGATTCACCAGTGATTACTAGTGCATTTGATCGGTTGCGGAAGCCCTAATCTGTTGCACTGATCCAGAAGTCTTTGAGATCATTTGTAAAGAGATATACAAGTAAGTAATGGATACTCCCATTGTATTTGATGTGGCAAAAAAGAAGAGATATGTGTTTAAGAGGCATCCATTCAAGTCCACATTAGATGACCTAGAAGGTGCATTCTCCCACACTCCCATGGGTCTTGTGCATGTGGAAGATATTAGGGCATACATATATTGCAAGAAGGAACTAGTAGGTTTGGATATAATAAGAGCACAAATGGAAGCAATGATGAAACCTCAAAAAACCTTCATGGATGAGTATGCGCAATTGGATAATCATCCTATAGTGGAATATGCTATGACATATGAGTTATATGAGTTTGAATGGATCAAGATTCTACTTAGCAAGATCTATGATGACCTATTTTGGATAGGTGAAGTACTGGTTAGGATAATAGGAGATCTAATTCATGAGATGATAGGACTCTCAAAGACAAGCATCATTCTTCCAGCAGGAAAGGACACTAGAAAACTTGTAGAACAGGCCTGAAAATCAAGAAGTGATAGGCGCGAAATGAAAATAGAGCCTATAAAGGAGAAAGACATCAAATTAATGTCCATGATACTGGGATACAAGTTCCAACACACCAGCAAAGTAAACAGTATGTCAGCGGCCACCATTCTAGCCGCAATAAGATTGGTGAGAGAGAAAGGAGCATTTAATCTATGTGAGATCTTGCGTGCACATCTAATAGACAACATAAGAGCCATCAAGCATGACAAGACCAAGATATTTAGGTTTGGGTCCTTAATTATCTATATGTACTTCCATATTCTTGGAAAGATGTTTGATTTGTATCTAGACAAATCTATTCCCACTATGCCTCAGATATCATTTAAAGCATCCATAGAAATTACTCTAAAGGACTACCTAACTCTGGAATTGAAGACATTTAGGGCCAAAATATAGATGAGATATAGGATTCTGGAAAGTATTGTTGAGAAATACAAGGACACAATTTGTTTCATGGTGGAAACTGATACAACTTGTATGGAAGCAATAGAATCAAGGACAAAGTGGATTCATCCACTTGGATATGAAGTTGAAGAGCCTATTCTAGAGGCTTATGCTCAAGTTCTGTTGACATCACCTAAGGACCCCAATGAACCTAAATGGGGAACTTATGAAGAGAAGACAAGAGAAGTAGATGTTGTATTGAATAGTGCCACAACAAAAAGAAAAGTTGCCAAGGTTACTTCAAAGATTTTGAAAATTCATGGAGTATCTCAAGAAGACTTAGACAAAGAAAGGCAAGAGAAGATTGCTTTGGAGATAGAGAGTGTAATTGCAACAAAGACATAATCTAATGATCCAAAGATGAAGAAGGTGAAAATTGAGAAATCTGATGATCTGAAGGGTAAAACAGGTGATACCCCTTCTACGCCCAAGGTAACTATTGACCTTACCGCTCCTCCTAAGTATAGGGAAATGCCTAAGGGGAATAAAGAGATCAGCACTGGTCCTCCATCCTCATGAATAGCAAGAAACAAGAAAAATACACAAGAACCTCTAGAAGTAAGCTTCAAACCCAGTCTCAGTGTGCTAAGTTCAAGTATTATTGATGAAGGCAGGATAGATCAAGTAGGGAAGTTCTATGAGAAGTATAGTGAAATTGAAAAGTCAAAAATTCATGGAATGATTGTCAAACATATGCTAAAGTTCAAAAAGATAGTCCTAGAATTGAAGACTATGATTCTAGATAATGTATGGAACATATTAGAATTCCTAAAAAGACAAGCCATTGAAGAGGACCTAAGGATAAGGGAAAAGATCTTAGATGAAACCCTCCCAGTATGCTCGCTAGAAGAGAAGACGTTATTGTTAGATCTGGTGAAGCCACATCTTAGAACCAAGTCAAGGAATTTACATATAATGGACAAGAATTACGTATTGGTTGCTAAGGAAATAGAGAAAGCCTTTGAGAAGGTTTTCTTGAATAGGCACATGTACCCACCTATTGCACCCATAGCTCAAGTACCCTTAAAGGAATTCAAGGTGGCAGAGCCCACTAATGTACCTATGATAGGTCCCCATGACTCAGTGCCTATAGTTATAGCACCCACAGAGGCAGAGAAGCCTGCGCCTATGGCAAAAGCACACAAGGATGAAACAATTTTTATTGACAATGTTGAAATTGCATTGGCGGCCTCATACATTGATCTAAAAAAATTTGAAGAAGCTTTTGTAAGCACTTAAGAGGCTGAGAATTTATGTGGTAACACTTCTCCCAATCTACAAGAAATACTGATTGAAGATATGACAAAAGTGGAAGAAGAAAAGAAAGAAGAAGAAAAGATGGAAGAGGAGAAAGAAAAAGAAGAGGAAAAAGGAAATGAAACAATAGATAAGCCATCTATTGAAATACTAAGAAAAGTAAAGCTAGAAGTGATGGATAGCACTCCTATCACTCCCTTGGCATCATTTTTGTCAAACTTGACACCTGACACCACTAGTTTGGACTCATGGGGTGAAGAAGACCTGATCAAGTTTAGTGTCTTAGCTATGGCAAAGGCCAAGGAGAAACATGTAATGAGGAATCCCCTCCTTGTAGAATTAGTAAATATCCTAAACAACTTGTTACCAGCAGACAAGAAACTGTCCAAGGTACACTCTATTGATGATGTAAGTGCAATTCTTTCACAGTTCAAGAGTAATTTCTCTAGCTTGGAAAAATCAGCATCATTAGTTGCAGAGAAGTATATGCAGAAAAGAATAAATGAGTTGGTTAGTAACTTCTCCCTAGACCTTAGTTCACTCAAAGTTGGACAAGCAACTTTGAAAGAGTTTGCAGCAAAAGGAAGAAAAATTATTGTTGACTATATGAATCAAGATAAGTTGACAACCAACCACTACAAGAAGATTCAAGAAGTAGAGGCCATGATTGAAATAGTGAGGCAATTAGTAGAAGATCCCTCTACTGATATAAACATGTGTAACAATGTATATCAAGGATAGATTGGCAAAATTGAGAAGGCAGAAAAGGAGATGTCAAAGATAAGGGCTAGGCAGACTCAACTTAGAAATGCTCTTGCACCCTCCTTAGATGTACTGAATCAGAATATCAAGGAGATTGATGCCACCATGGTGACATATGATCAAGGTCCTAGTTCAGATTTTGAGAAGATGGAGAAACTACAATATGCTTTATGCGTCCATCTCCAAACAATCAATGCATTGATTGCATTTTGGAAGCAAGAGATCCAAAACTTATAGATTGCATACCCGGATGTCCTTTCAGTGTAAGTACTTATATAGATTCAGTTTTGTAACACCTTTTTCATTAATGTCAAAGGGGGAGTATGTATAGAATATGGAGTTATAGCTATGTAAAGAAAATGTACAGTAAGAAGATATAAGGGAGATATAAGATAGAGTATGATTAAGTGTTTTTTGTATTAAGGGACAGTTAGTCACTTTGCCATATTCCTTTGTTGCCATCAATGACAAAGGGGAAGATTGTTGGAAAGTTGACTATACTTGTGTATATGACTTAATATAGTGTTTTCATTATGGAAACAAAGTCATATGATGTTTTGGAGTCAATGCCTATGATAAGAAGATTAAAAATTGGCTAAGTGTTGAAGACTAGATAATATACAGAGTACCTAAAGGTCAAAGTGTTAGTGCATGTGCATATGACATAATTATGGTATGTACCCTAGAATTTAAGTTGGTAAGATCATATTCATGCTAATTCTAAGAGTGCATGATCAGAAGATTCAATATGAGGAAGATACAGAGAGTTCAAGTTGCATAGACAGTGAATGCCAAAGAAGAACAGTGAAATCACCCGACTATTGGTATTTTGGTTAGCAGATATATTATTGTTGTGTAAGGGCTATGCACCTATTTTAATTAGGTTATAGACATATAATGATGTTTTTTTTTAAACATGGTTGAGCAAATTCAATTGGAAGCATTATATGTAATCGGATAAAGGGCCGACCTAGTTAATTGTTTTGTATGCACATATAAGTATTAGATGTGCCATTGTAATTAAGTATGAAAGTCAATATAGAGTTGAAATAAGAAGAGAAGAAGTGTGTGAAGAGTTGATAAGATGTATTAGAGCTTTGCAAGAGGTCAAAGCATCAGCGCATGAAAGGAACTGATCAGACAAGAAGTGTCACAGTGCCAGTTCATCCAGCAAATATAGTGTGTATCTGAGATCAGAAGGTTGCAGCCTTCACCACTTGAGAAGTGAGCTCTAGGATAGTGTGTCCCCACCATTAATAGGGTTATTGTAAAAGACTCCTAACAGGGTCCAACCCTTGACAAGTTCACTATACTAAATACATTGTAAAGCAACTCCTAACAGGGTTAAGGATCTTCTAACAAGGATCATCAAACACTAGTATAGAATATTAGTGGTTGTCAATTCCCACCGGGGTTTTTACCTATTTTGGTTTCCCCATAACCACATTGGTGTTATGTGTTGTGTTCATGTTTCTTATTTATGTTGATGTTCATTTCAATACTTAAGCATTCAAGTTAAGATTAAAGAGCTAAGTAAAAAGATTTAATTCAGTGAACACTGATTCACCCCCCCCCCCCCCCTCTCAGTGTTCCCATTCCTAATAGATATAGTCAATAGTAGGGTTAACTTCTACTTCTAAATTTTGATTGTGGAACATAGTATCACTTTCTGCATTTTCTTGAAACAGTGCCTCAGAAGAGGATCTCTCCATAGATTCAGAGGATTCTAAATTAACAGTTGGAATAGGAGACTCAGCATCGTTGTTGTTTATGGAAAGCCTTGCACTTCTTCTAGAAGGGGTTTTTAAAGAGCATGGAGGATTCTTACATTTCCTCTTGCCGATAAACACTTCCTCCTTAGCTACTACAAGAGGTTTTTTTGGAGTTTCTTCCTCATGTGAGGGAAAGGTTTCATCTGCTTTATCACTATTATTCTCATTACTAGGTTTTTGTTCTGGAATTTCCTCTTCTGTTTCAAGGGTTTTGCCTTTGTCTTTTCTAGAGGTAGACCTAGTCTTCACAAATGGTGGGGTTTTAGGAACATCATCAGTTTTCTTGTTTTTATTTTTCTTTCTACTGGAAATAGGAGTACCAATATCACAAGTTCTCTTCCTAGATGGTTTAGGGGTGGAGGAAGAAGGTTCAAGAATAGTTCATGTTCTTTGAATTACTTTACAAACCCTAGTGGCTATTTTTCCCTTCTCCCTATACCCTAGCCTCTAGGGCTAACCATTCTAGGATCAATTTCATCCATTTTTAAAATTCATACCAAGTCCCAATCATTTTATAATTTAATTCTCTTTCCAAAATTAACTTAATTAAACAATGATGGGAAACTAATTGATCTTTTCTTGACTGAACCAAAGAAGCTTGCTTCTTCACAATATTAAACAAGAAGTTAGGTAAATTTACCATTCTATTGTCATGGTGAAGATGGCTCAAGATTTTGAAATGAAAACCATGTAGATATTTGTAGCATCCTTCACAGGTAAAATATTGAATGATAAATGCAACTGGCTAGATATAGTTTAAGGGAAATGACACCCTTGAAGTGCCTTTCTTCTTATCAATGTCTAATAGTGGGTCATCGTGCAAGGTGAACTATTCCCTAACTGAATGTAAATCAATGTCATTAGTCCACTTTTCTCCTTCCTATGGAAATATGGTCACTTCCACCACAAATTATTCTATGAATTCAATTCTTAGCCATTTTACCACTGCAAAACCACTCTACAAAGTATTTAAAAACTGCAAAGCAATTTCCTCATCAAATCCTTTGAGGCTTAGACTATAATTCAACCAACCTTTCCTTTGAAACATTTTGCAACTAGATGCATCTCCTATTAAAACTTTGTGATCAATTAGCTCATGCCACTGAAGATCAACCTCCATTGCTATAAATAGAAATTTGTTTGCAGAAGCTTTTTATAGAAGCACAAAAATGGAAAATCAAGATTCAAAATGTTACGGACTCAAAGTGTTGCAGAAGAGAACAATGGAGTACATAATGTTATTTACTCTGGATAATTAAAAGCATTTTAATGCATGAAATCTCATAATATTTTTGCTTGTGTCAAGGTCTGCTAGCCCGAACACAATGTGAACATATCATCATAAATTAAACTTCATCTTTTAATATCTTTAAATTCCTTTCAATCATGATGATGCAATCACAAAATGATGAATAGTTTAACACATGACAACAGTCATCTTGAAAAGACAAGAAATGTATTTTCATTCTTTACATGCTAATTTTAAGTTTTGAAAAATATGGAATATTCCCTCCCCCCAACTAAGTTTAAGGCATGGGTCCCACTAGGCCAAGACGTACAAGAGTAAAAATCAAAACAACACACAATCCTAATAAAAATGAATAAAATAAAATATGTACAAAGGTATGTGTCACAAACCTCGTAAGCGTTATAGGAGGAGTGTTTTGAAATATGACATGCATTGATGAAATGATATGATGATGCATAAAAATGGTAGAGAGAGAAGGTGAGGTGAAGTTTATTATGGAGAAATAATTTCACATAAAGTGAAATGTTTATTATGGAGTTCTTGATGGAAATCAAGGATTAGTGGAAATCTAGGTGAAAGACCTAGATGCTTCTACTATAGGAGTGTTTTTGTCATCATGTTGCTAGAACTATTGCAGGAAGTCTTCCCGAATCACTAGCGTGTGATAGATCTTGAGTCTATGACTGTTGACAAGTAATTTGAATCTTACGGGATCAATAGTAGATACTTGAACTGATCCATTTTCAAACACTGAGACTATCTCATAAGGGCCTAACCACCTTGTCTAAAATTTACCTAGCATATGCTGGTAGAATGAGTCATATAGCAATGCCCAATCACCAACTAAAAATTTATTTTCTTTGATGAACTTGTCGTGCCACTTTCTTCCTTTTCTTTTGAATCAATTCAGTGTTGTGAAGTGCAGATTTTTGGTACTCATCCAGGTCATTTAACTATTAAATCCACTCCTCCTATGCTCTAGTAAGGTTAATGTCTAATTCCAAAGTCATCTTGAGGGTCTTATGCTGAAACTCAATAGGCATAGATGCAAATTTTCCATAAACTAGCTCAAAAGGTGTAAAACCAGTTGTTGTTTTCCATGTTGTTCGGTAAACCCAAATGGGTTCAAGAAGGTGGGTAGCCCAATCTTTATTATGAAAAACAACTATTTTGGTTAGAAAGGCTTCAATTTCCCAATTTTTTATCTCTGCTTGTCCATTGGCCTAGGGATAGTACGGTGAAGATTTACCATGTCTCATTGTGTATTCATGCATCAATACTGTAATAAGATTAGAGGTAAATTATGCACCTTGATTTGTGACTATCTCACGAGGTACTCCAAACCTGGTAAAAATATATTCATATAGAAATTCTGCCACCTTATGATCTCTGGCATGCCTCATTGCTTTAGCTTCTACCCATTTTGTGGCATAGTTAGTACACACTAAGATATATGACTTACCATAAGAAGATGGTTTGATGGGTCCAATGAAATCGATGCCCCATTTGTCAAATGGTGTCACCACCACCTAAGGCTACAAGGGCATTTCATCTAACTTAGTTGGGCATCCCATGCGCTGGGATCTGTCACAATGCCTTGTATGCTTAGTTTCATCCTTATGTAGGGTAGGCCAATAGTATCATGTTGTCAAGATTTTGTATGTTGTCCTCTTTGCTACAAAATGGCTACCACATGGTTCATCATGACAATCCCTAAGGATTTCATAATTCTCATCTTATCAAACACATCTTTTGGTGACCTGATCAAGACCTGTGTAGAACATAAATCTTGAGATCCGTGAGAAATTGAGACTTTTCTCAACCAGAAGTTGGTGTTCTTAAGGCAAGAAATGAGGTGGTGTCCTTCCTATAGTAAGGTAGTTTTCTATGTCATCATACCATGGGTTGAAAGTATCAATGGAGAACAGGTGCTCATTAGGGTAGCTATCATCAATTATTGCAGGATCATCTGGAACTT
Organism: Chamaecyparis obtusa; assembly: GCA_027943335.1. NCBI lineage: Eukaryota > Viridiplantae > Streptophyta > Pinopsida > Cupressales > Cupressaceae > Chamaecyparis > Chamaecyparis obtusa. Next base: position 2,025,992 of record BSBK01000210.1, on the reverse strand, counting down.
TTAATCTAGATAAGAAATCATCCACCACATTAGCCTTGCCTGGTTTATCAATGATTTTCACATAAAACTCTTGCATAAGGAGTAACCATCTTTCCAATATGTCAGTGATGGTAGGCTTTCTCATTAAGTATTTGATGGTTGAATGATTAGTGTATAAAAATACTTCATAACCAGTGATGTAATGACTGAATTTATTGAGAGCATAGATTGTTGCTAGCAATTTTTTTCAGTGACAGTATAGTTTAGTTCAGCACCTTGCAAGTTTTTACTAATGTAATAAATAGCATGCTCAACTATACCTTCCTTTTGTCCTAACATTTCTCCAATGGCATAGTTAGAGGCATCAGTGTGATTATGAAATGGCAGCTTCCAATCAGGTCCTCTGAGGATAGGTGTCTTTGTCAGAACATCTTTTAGCTGTTGAAATGACAATTCATAGTCATTTGTCCATTCAAACTCTGCTTCTTTCTTCAATGGGTTGTACAATAGTACTAAAATTTTGCTAAAGGCTTTGATGAATCTCCTATAATAACCAACATGACCAAGAAAACTTTTGACATCCTTGTGCTTGATTGGTGTTGAAATTTTGTTGATGACCACAATCTTTGCAGGGTCAACCTGGATACCAAAGGATGAAAGGTAGTATCCTAAAACAATTCCCTCTTCCATCATCATGTAGCACTTCTCACTATTAAGGGATAGGTTATATTCTTGACATATTTTGAGAACCTTCTCCAAGTTAGCTTGTGCCTCCTCAAATGTAGTTCCATATGTATTGAAGTCATCCATATATATTTCAACATAGTTAGCCAAAATGTCAAAGAAAATACTGATTACTACTCTCTGGAAAGTAGTAGGTGCATTGCACAATCCAAATGAAAAGACTAAATAAGAAAATTTTCCCCAAGGATAGGTGAACATTGTCTTATCCTGGTCTTCTAGTGATATCTGGATTTGGTTATAGCCATTGAAACCATCTAGAAATGAGAAATACTTTTTACCAGCAAGATTATCAAGTAATTGGTCAATGAAAGGTAATGGAAAGTGATCCTTTTTAGTGGCTTTGTTAAGCTCCCTATAATCCACACAAACTCTCCATTTCCCTCCTTTCTTTGGAACAAACACTAAAGGGGAAACCCATTGACTATCATAAATAGGATATAGGAAACCAACACTACAGAGTTTTTATAACTTTGTCTTCACTGTATCTCTTAGAGTAGGATTAATTCTTCTCTAGGCTTGTCTAATTGACTTGAGCTCAAGACTTATGTATATCTTATGGGTACAAAGCTTTGGGTCTAACCCCTTCATATCAGTATAGTCCCACGCAAAGACTTGCTGACTTTCTTGCATAAGTTGGATAGATTGGTCATCTGAGATGTAGTGAGATTCTTATTGACATTCAACTCCTTACCTAAGGCAATTTCAACTCTTTTTACTTTATCCAACATCATAATTTTTGTAAATGATAGTGACTTTATCTCATGAGGTAACAAGGTATGGAGGTAATCAAATGCTATAGGAAACTTAGGTGAGGGCTTCTTGGGTAGTATGGTTTGGAGGGAACAGTTAGGGACAGCACAAGAATATTCTTTAGAGCCATACTGGTTGGTGATAATTTCCACTAGTATGTCATCATCTTCCTGTGAGACCATAAATGGATCTCTTTCAATAACCATGAGCTATTACACTAAATTTTCTTCAAGGGTAGCATCACCTAGATCTAGCTAGATAACTTGGTCAAGTTTAACTTGGGGTTTGGCTAGAGAATACAAAGTTAGTTTCTTGGTACTTATCCCATCAGATATTGTTATTTTTCCTGAGTGACATGTAATACAAGCATCAGTTGTGGCTAGCCAAGAACTACCTAGGATTAATGGATATCCTTGTAGAGTGGCTTTGGGGGATAGGATTATGAAGTCTGAGGGGTAATCCAAGGAATCAAGTGTTACAATGATGTCTTCTACCATGTCATCTGGCTTAATAGTGGAATTATTGGCTAACTGGAGTATTGTAGGTGTTTCCCTTAAACCAATAATGCTAAGCCTCAACAAAACTTCCCTAGTCATTACATCGATGAATGCTCCTAGATCAATAAAGACATTCTATATTTGTATACCATTGACATGAATAGTAACCACTAGGCTTCCTAGATCAGAGTATTTAGGCATTAAAACTTTATTTAACATGAGATCAGAAAGCTGCCCAAGGCCATGGACACTGTCAAGGTCTTTCTTCTTTCTTCCTAGTTGCTTAATATAGGCTTCCTTGATTGCCTTATTATAAATTGGAACTTCTTTAAGCGCATCCAACAAGGGAATTTGAACCATCATTTGTTTAAGTTGGTCAATCAAATCAACTACAATAGGATTTTCTTTTGGGGGTGTTGATTGGACCAATCTCTATGGATAAGGCAGATTTTTCAATACTGGTATAGATTGAGGAATAGGTGGAACAATAGTAGTTTGGTTCAAAGGTATTTCCTTAGTATCATAAACTTCAGTTATTATAGGCTCCTTAGGTGCAGGAAATTTAGTTCCTAATCTTAGATGAATATCATTCACTTGTAGGGAATAAGCTTGATGCTTGTTGTTAGGATTTGGAGTTAGTTGTGCAAGCATTTTTTTGGCTTCTGAGGGCTATTATTGGCTACAAGAGGTAGAGGCATAATAGCTTGCTATTGAGGTGGAGGCATGATAACTTGATGTTGATTAGGCTGATTGGGTCTCTACTAAGGTTGATGTTTCTAGTTACCATGTGGTTTCCATTAGTTATTCTGATGTGGCTACTGATATTGGGTAAATTATTATTGATATGGGTTAAATGGAGGCTATTTCTAATAGGCTTGGTTATACTATGGTTGTTGGTTAGACTAGTTATAATTCCAATTCTGTCCTTGAGGGATAGAATTTTGAGGGTTGTAGTTTTTCTATTGACTACTATTACTATAACCAAAATTATTCAAAGGGTCTGAAGGCATACCTTGTCTTTGAGCCCATGGTCACCTTTGAGAAACATAGAAAAACTCTTGATTCTCCTCATCTATAGCTTTAAACTTGGTGGGCATTGAATTATTGTCCACAGATGCAACTTTTTTTCACTTACAGTTCCTCTTCCTTTCTCTACAGTGAGGGTAGAATTCAGCCAGCATGGCTTCTGCCTCCTCCTTCTTTCTTCTTGCTTGCATTCTATCTAGCTGAGTGGAAACATCATTGATGATGTCCTACTTAAAGTTAGATAGAATATTGGATAAATCCATCTTAGACACCCCTGAACCAGTGGACTTATGAGGTAGGTCTCTAAGTCCTCTACCTTTCTTCACAGTAGCCCTTGAATAGTTCAGACATATATTCTTTATGTTATCCCAGTTCTTTTGAGTGATGTCTCCACCCTCCATAAGGTCTAAGGCCTCAATGCTTCATCATTTACACCTTTTAAGAAAAGATGTTTTTGTGACTCCTCATTCTATTGATGTTGTGTGTTGTGCTACAAGTTGAACATAAACCTTGAGACATAGTCTTCCAAGGTCTCATCCTCCTTTTGTGACATTTTTAAAATGTCATCTCCCTCCAAATCATGACCCCTACAGTACTCATTATACTTAGAAAGGAACATATTTCTCATTGCATCCAAATATACTACAGCATTGGCACCTAACCCCATGAACCATCTTAGAGAAGCCTCCTTGAGAGTAGATGGAAATAATTTCAGCTTATGGGCATCAATTGTGTAATCATAACTCCTACAGATGATGTCAAATTCAAAAAGGAAGGTTTCAAGGTCTTCAGTAATAAGGCCATAAAATTTGGGAAGTGTAGAGGTAGGTATGTTTTTCAGACTATGATTACCATGCTAAGTAGGGATGGCGAATAGAAAGGTAGGCTGAGCCATCCTTGAAGGAGGACCTGGTTTTCATGGCTGATAGATAACAAGACCAAATAGGTTGTCCTGATACTCAAATTCAGCAAAAAAGGTAATTCAAATGTAGTGATCCTTCAGAGGATGATGGTGAAGGTAGTTACTCATGTGCATCAATGAATGGGTTTTCAAATGGTTCTTATTCTTCTTCATTCTCAACTTGGAGTTCCTTAGGTTCAAGATTAAAAATATCAAATGGTTCAACCTAGATATTACGAGGAAGGAATCTCCCAAGGTGGTCTCTTTTTCTATGCATAAAATGCTTACTTAAAATTGTACGCACCCAAAAATGGTCACCTAGACTTTGGGCCCCATTTATTTGATTTATCAATTATGAATCAGTTTTATCAATAATCAATATTTTCAACATTATCAATTTCTTGATCAAATCTTAATTTCAATCATATATTGGATTTTTATCCTTGGATTAACCATTTTATCCTAAGCTTTTATTTACTTAAAAGGAATATTTCCTCCCTTTTTATTTAAATAAAAAGCCCCACCTTTTCCTCTTATCCTAAGTTGCACAAATAAATCATCATTCTTATTTTATAAAAAGAGAAAAAGTATTTTTTGTCTCATATGGACACAAAAGTCAACTCTTATTTTCCCATTGGAGGATATTTGTGCACAAGGATCAAGCTTCCATTTTTCTCCACCGTTGATTAAATTTTTTTGCCTCTTAATCTCAATGGTCCATTCCCTTCCATTTCTTATAAAAGGAGAGCTCTCTCATTCATTTATATCCATCATCTTTATGCTATTGTTATGCTGCAGGTTTTGTAGATCATTTGGAGCTCTTTGAAGACATTGTTTTGGCATTACATCCTAGTTGCATATTTTCTTTCTTAGTTGCATAATCATGGCATGCTAGCTTAGTTTCTTTTATGCAATAGATTAATCTCACATAGCTTAATTAGGAGGGATTGTAAAACTTGTACTTTCCTTTCATAGTTTAGTTGGCACTTTACTTTCATAGATTAGATTTCTTTTCAAGCATTGCATTTTTTATCATTTAGCTTAGCTTGCATCTTCATCTTTAATCTAGCTTGCATTGCATTTTCATTTGGATTCATTGGAGATATTGGCACTCTTTCCCTTGTCTTCAACCTTAAATCTCTCATTGTGTGGTTGACTAGCAAGGTCATTAGCTTCATAGCTCTAGCTAAGAGCAACTCTACATCTTGCAACTCCATACATAGAGAGCTATGGATCAATTTTTGAGGCCTCATTCTTGAGTGTTCTTGATTGTAAGGATTCATAGAAGTGCACTACTTTTGTGTGTACATTTTTGGCACCCACCGTGGGGAAGAGTAGCTTAACTTTGTCCTTTATTTTCTGCATTTTTCGCAAAAAATTTCATCAATTTTTGGCTTTATTTTCAGTCTCTGATTTTTCTGTCTCAAAGTGTCACGCGACATTTTTCCAGTGTCATGTGACAGTTCTTTGTATAGCAGTGCAACACTTTACCAGTTAAAAGTGTCACCCCATTTGACAGAAAGTGTCACACTGTTTGAGGAGTTTTGTCACCTACAGTAGGGTGAACTGTTGCACAGGGAAATTATGTCACCCCAGTATACAAAGAAGTGGTGCATGATAGTTCTAGTGACTGTACTATCACCTATACCTGATAGTGAGTTTTTTTTAGCCCTTTTAGCCGAGTTTAGAATGATTTATTTGTTAGTTTGATTTGCTATGGCTAAATAGATTGCATTTCTAGATTTCAATTAGTTTACTTGCTTTCATAGGCACATCTCTTTTGGGTTAATAAAAGGACATAGATTTTCTTTTGATAGTTTGTAAATGCTCTTTGGTTTCCAATATCAAACATCTCATTCAAGTGATTGAGGGCATGGATTCATTTCTTGTTTACATAGGGATTTAAATGTACCACTTTGTGGACTCACTCTATGTTTACTTGGAAAGTTAAATATTCCATTGTTCAACCCTTTTTCATTTGTGAGCAGTATTGATAAGCAACTTTAGATTACTTTTGATTGAGCTTGTTAGCTAAATTGGGTGTTGGACTCGCTTATTTCTAATCGCCCCTCAATATTTTTCCTTTGGGTGCAAGGTCAACATTTATACATGGGGGAGGGGTCTATTGAAAAGAGCGTTAAGTGTTCCACAAAGTTTTTCCCTTTTTATGCTTTCTTGATCTCATTAGTTTTCTTAAGTGTGGACTCACTTTGAGTTGGTGTGAAGAGTTAAATGTTCCACTTTTGGGCTCACTTTGAGTTGATGTGAGGAGTTAAATGTTCCACTTTTGGACTCACTTTGAGTTGGTGTGAAGAGTTAAATGTTCCACTTTTGGGTTCACTTTGAGTTGGTGTGAAGAGTTAAATGTTCCACTTTTGGACTCACTTTGAGTTTGTGTGAAGGGTTAAGTGTTCCACTTTTTGGACTCACTTCACATTCTCTTGAAGGGTTAAATGTTCCACTTTTGGATTCACTTCACATTTTCTTGAAGGGTTAAATTTTCCACTTTTGGACTCGCTTCACATTATCTTAAAGGGTTAAATGTTCCACTTTTGGACTCGCTTCACATTCACTTGAAGGGTTAAGTGTCCCACTTTTGGACTCGCTTCAAATTTACTTGAAGAGTTAAGTGTTCCACCTTTAGTGCTTTAAATACTTTTTGATAGTGGATTGCTTGGAGCTAATTGGATTTTAGGATTGTTCTAACCATTGTGGAGCTAACAAGTTGTCCTTGTAGGTGCTCTCATTGCTTGAAAATTTGCCCAAAAAAAAAAAATGCACATCAAAGAGGGCTACTAATGATTTTTACAGGGCTACCCTAAGCATAAAAACCAAACCAAGTGCTTGTTTAATTGTTTTCTTTATTGAGTGTGGCATATACTACTTGTTTCATTTCATAGGCACTTAATACCTTGTTGTAGGAATTTTGAGGTGGTAGGAGAGTATGCTCTTCACCCTTATGGTGAAATAGAAATCTTGACCCATCTTGGGATTTTAAAAGCAAGGGAGTAATTGAGTTTGCTTGATGTGTTTGGGAGAAGTTTTTGAGATAGGGGATTATGCTCTTCACCCTTGTGGTGAACCAAAAACCTTGAACCTCAAAAATCATCCACTCTTTGTTTAGTATAGGAATCCTTTAGCGGGCCTACTCTTGAGCAATCAAGAAGAATGACCCAAGTGGGGACAAGCCTTTTGCTGGCTATTCCGACTCACTACAATCTCAAGGCTATCGAGGACACAAAACCTTGGTAGACATAACACTTGTCTTCACTTGATGTGAGTAGCTCATGGGATTGTGACCATGGGGAAAGCATTGAGAAAGAATGCTTAAGGTACTCTTGAGGTCATGAGGTTCTAGACCTTTATGAGGAGCAAGAGGGGTGTTATGAATGGAAGCCCTTATTAAGAACCATAGGTTAGAAGCCACCTTTATCTAGCTGTTTATCTTCTTAGTGCAAGGATTGATCCAAGTGGACTAACCCGGATCACCCCAAGATACTCACCATATGTGTCCCTTTGGTTGTGTTGTTTAACACTTCCACAACAAAGCTAATATCTCTTGTGGGCAACCACTTGGTGTGAGGCAAGGGGACATCAAGTTGTGGGCTAAGTTGGTAAGTATTGAGCCTTGTCTTGTAGGTAGATATTGCTTGAAGTGTCTTTGATTGTGTGATACCAGTGTAAACATTCTCAACATATAAACAATCCGTAGCATTTATAGGGTACTTTTTTAGTTTTGATATCACAATTGTTTGTCTTGGCAAGGTTGCTTTTGCCCTTGTTCCAAGTGCTTGAAGACACGTTTGATCCCATACTATTTTCAAACCTATCAATTTGCTACTTTTATTGTGATTACATTCGAAAAATTAACCCTCAGACTAAAAATTTTGAACGAACAAGCCTTAAAACTAAGATTTTAACACTCACTGGTCATAGAGTCGTACGACACTGAACAAGTGGCGCATCCTGTTGTGAGAATTGTCGTGCGCCAGTTCACCCCTACAAGTTTGTCATCCTGTTTGATGAAAAGTGGCACGCTAATAGCCTGGAAACTATCACCTGGATTCAAGTGAAGTGTCACCTAATTATAAACTGTCACCTTTCTTGCCTGGAAAGTGTCGCCTGGGCAGTTTTTGCTGGGTTTTTAGTTTCAGTTTCTGCTAGTTAAATTAAGTCTTGGAGTAGGTTTCTTACTCTATTGTTGGAGACCTATTTTGGCTCTAAATCTCTGGTTTTTTCCCTCTAGGAATAGCATCAATTGGTCTACAAGGCCACTTTGGAAATAGTTGTCAGGTTAGAAGGTTATTCTTGGTGAGAAAGCTTATCTCTAGAATTGTTAGCTACATTCTTGGAGAATTTTAGTGCTTTTATTGTCCAAATCACTTTCATTTAATCAATTTTAGTTATATTTCAGCCTAGTCCAACCTCCTAATTCAAAAGTGCAAGGGTAGTCACCCTTTGATTTGAGGCACCTCTTTGACAGTGTTGGTAAAGCCCCTTTTTCTATCTTTTCATTCCATTTTGGACAATAGAGAACTTTGATTATCCTAGTCTAGTGTTGACATTTCAGAAGGTCATCTTATCATTAAAAATCTCTTTCTTTCATGTTAGTTACAACAAGGTACCAAGTCAATCAAGGGAAGTGACCCCCTATTATCTTTAGCTAGTTACCACCAGTTAAGACTCATCAACAGCACAAGGGAAAATAACCCCTTTTTGATCAATCTCCTAAAAGTGAATCTGAGGTTTGTTTTAATCCAAAAGGTAATCCTAGTAAATTGAGCACCTCTTTAGCACCACTTTCATCAAGTATGGACATGAGTTACACTTTCACTCGACAACAAAGAAAAGCCATGAATCAAACTCTTGAGGATATTTTCCAACGGCATAGGAGTACCAGAGTGTATGGTGGTTCTTCTCATGCTAGTCCACCTGGGTCACCCCCCAACAACACAAGGTATTTTGATGCTCATCAGTGATCTGAGAGACATTATAGGAAAAATCACTCAGATTTAGGGTCACAACACGAGGACCAGAACAATGAATCTAGTGACCATCACATCAACGTAGCCAATGTAATAAAGCATTCAAGACAATCTTTTCCACTTAAAGATACCTCTCGATATGCAAATACAAGATTAAAAAGCATTGAAAGGGAGAAGCAAGCCTATCTAGATGAACAAGCCACCAAAAATGAGAAATTTAGACAACTAGAGGAAGAGGAATGTGCATTATTGGACATAAGAAAAAGAGTCACCCAAGAAGAATAAGATAGGCTCTATGCACAACAACTCCAAAATAAATTTAATGGGAGGGGTACCAATAGTGGGACCAACTCACCCCCATCTACCCCTTCACCAAGTCCTAGAAGAAGGTCAAGGATGCCCTCAAGGTCCCCAAGTCCTAGAGGAAGAAGGACTTTAAGATATGATCACCATAGGAGACGGTCACCTCATAGACTCTCAAAACAACCCTCCCAACAAGCATATCATGGTTCATGACATGAAGGAAGTTATGCCAACTTTGATAAAATGGATTTTATGACTATGCAACAAGAACCAGCTTTTCAAGCATATGTGGAAAGATATGTGGAACAAAACAAGGACCAATTCCTAGAAAGTCTCATCAACAAAGGTGCTAAGGTCCCATATAATTTTGATGTCCACCAAAAGATTAAGAAATAGAATCTTTCAACCAATGAGGTGATCATGCAAATGCAAAAGGATATAGAAAGGATGAGGGCTCCTAAGAGCACATTTAATTTGGACTCCATATGTCCCAACCCTATAGACAAAAGTGTGGTGATGATTGAATTTCCTAAGAAGGTTGAGTTCCTGACTTATGACAAATATGATGGCATTGGTGATCCTCATGACCATGTTAGACAATTTTATATAATGAGCTTTTCTTTTCATCATGAAGACTCCTATTTAATGAGATTATTCCCAAGGAGTCTAAAAGGCCAAGCTATGGAGTGGTTCACCAACCTTACTCCTCCAGTGAAGACATTTAAAGAACTTGTCCAAATATTTGTCCAACATTTTGTTTACAATCTATCTAGGTCAGTCACAATGCTTGATTTGTGCAAACTCAAACAAAATCAAGGAGAACCTTTTGTCACCTTCTTGCAAAGATGGAGACAGTTATGCTCAAAGTATCCTAGGACAATTCCTGAGGAAGCAAGAATAGACATTGTTGTGAGTAATTTAATACCAAAGCTAAGGTATGAAGTCAGGAAGATCCCATTTAATTATTTTGATACCATGGTAGAAGTGGCATGTCACATAGAGGATGTCCTAAAAGAACAAGAAATTTTGGCTAAATCAACTAATAACAACAATGGCCAAAACAACAACAATAATGGTAATAAGGACAAAAAGAACCCTTATTGGAACAAAAATAAGCAAGTGGTCAATGACAGAGTTGTTGAATCATCTCAACCTAAGAATGAAGGAGTTCTTAATCTCTCTATTGCAGTCCAAGCCATGAAGCTACAAACATCTTCAGCACAACAAGAGAATAAACCCAAGTATCAAGGGAGACCTAAAATAGAAAAGAGACAATTTACCAAACTTGGGGACTCCTATGCAGACATTTTCAAGACATTAATTGCTCATAATTTGGCACACCCACAAGATCCTATAAAGCACCGCATACCAGATCCTAAGCCTCATTGGTGGGATGAGAAGGCTTTTTGTGTCTTTCACAATGGAATTGGCCATGATATAGAAAATTGTTTTAAACTTAAGCATCTTGTCCAAGATCTTATTGAGAGTGGATGATTACAAGTTGATGGTTTAACCACTAATGTAGATCACAAAGCTTTTAAAGAACCCTTGCCCAAATATGAGAAAGGAGAGAATTCTAGCAATAAGAATGGCAAGGCTGCTATCAACTACACCTACACAAATGCTGAAAATGTTATTAATATGCTTGAAGTTGTTGATGAAAATGTCAACATGATGAGAGGGAAAGACCCTTATGGATATGATGTGGATTCAAATCCTATACTTGATGAAGGACCCGTTGTGGTCCTAAGAGGTCCTCACTCACGAAAGATGTCTCAACCCGTCAATGCTGTCACTAGAAGCCAGTCTCAAGCTCCCATTGTTATTAGAGGTCCTAGCTCTAGTAAATCTAAGTAGCCAGTGTCAAAAGGTGTTCTTCCTAAATCTGCTATTGGTCCAGAGTTGAATTACAATCTTGTTGACCAATTACAATGTACACTAGCGCAGATATCAATCTTTGACCTTTTGGATTTTTCCCCTAAGCATAAGCGTGTCCTTGAGGATGCCTTGCAAGTAGTGAATGTCCCTAATGATATAGATATAGATCAATTCTAGAATATGGTCAACCACTTGGCTAGCCCTCACTACCTTACATTCTCAGAAGAAGATGACAAGTCATTAAGCCACCCACACAATTTGGCCCTTCATATAGAGGTTATGATCCACAAGACCCGTGTCAGGTGTGTATTGATAGATGGGGGTGCTAGGCTTAATATTTGTTCTTTGAGCTTATTGAAGGCCTTGGTTTATTCAGAAGAAGTCATTGATACAAGGAAGAAGATAACTATCAAGGCTTATGATGAAGCAGAACGTAGTTCTAAAGGATTGGTTGTTCTTCCTATCCGAATTGGTCCTGTAGAGAAAGATATTTTGTTTCAGATTGTTGATGCTGGTCCTTTGGCTTACAATATTTTGTTGGGTAGACCTTAGATACATGAGATGCAAGTATTTCCATCTACTTATCATCAGTGTGTGAAGTTCCCTTACAATGGAGTAGAAGTTTGCATACCCGAGGATAGCACATTGTCAGTCAACACAATTTCAACAGGATCTCACATTCCTTTGAATAGGGAGGCTGACACTTTTGATACCACATTTGAACAATGCAAAGACAAATTCAAAGCCATGGATCTTGGCATGGGGGATTACAAAATTGATTCATTCACAAAATTGCCAATTTCCCCTAGGTCTTATGGCCAACCTTCTCAAGAAATGAAGCCCTCATCTTCGGCCATGACATTATTCAATAAGTTTGTGGAATCCTCAGTTCTAATTCAAGAAGAAAAAGAAGAGGTTGTCATTAGGGACTAGATTTACTGAGAAGAGAAATACCTACATAATGAGAATTTTGCACCTTCCCCTAGAGCTTATGGGAGAGGGTATACATTGGTCAAGAATATGGGTTATCTAGGACATGGTCCCCTTAGTCATAGGTTGGACACTAAGGTTGAACCTCTTAACCATGCCCTTTTTGGATGAAGGAATAAGTCAACAGTTGGCTTAGGTTTTGAAAATAAGAAACAAAAAAGTGTCCCTATCTCAACTACGATAGACAGTGACAATGACTCAAACTACACACCTAATCTTTCCAATCAACAAGACATGTCTGATGATTGGGTGCCTTCAACAAATCTCCTTTGGGGAGATTCAAAAGATTTGAAAACTGACAATACTCCTATCCTAGCTGTGATGGATAGTGACTATATGAATGCTAGATTGACAATGGCAAGTGTTGCTATCCTAGCCGCGATGGATAGTAACAATGCTAGTACATCACAAGGCCCAAATAATGATTCAGAAATAGACTCACATGAGTTCAAATGGGACTTACTTTAAGATGCAATAGTTGATTTGGACATGGATTTTGTCCATACTTATAGTACTCAACCTAATGTAACCAATGAGCCTAGTGTAGGACTAGAGGATTGGACTCCTCGAATTGCCTTGGTGGACAACGCTTTGTTTGGTAGGACAAATCCTGACTCAGGTACCTTAGGAGGGGACTTGATGGATCCTAATTGTATGGTCACCAGAGATAACACCTTCCACATAAACAATGTTGAACCAGTCATTGACCTACCCCTTGTTCATTTCCACCTAATTGACTGGTCTCAGCGGCATCAAGACCCTAAACTCCTCACTTTTCAGAATGACTACGAAATTGCCTGCTGTCTGAATGCTCTTGAACATGTAGTCTCTTCCACCAGTGAACCAACAACAAGTATGATGGAGCCTGATATTAAGTACCTCAGTCTAAAAATAAAAGACAAAAAAGATGGTTCTAATGGCGAAAACCACTTGGTGGTGGTGTCAAAACCCAAAATAGTAAAAAGAAAAGATGTATCCAAAGGTGAAAACCTTTTTGAGGTGCCTAAGCATGGGGTACTTAATAAATTGCCCAGTTACTTCCAGGATAGGTCATCAGTTCTCATTGAGCCCACACAACTAGTGAATTTGAATACATAAGAGGCTCCCCAAATAGTGCACCTAGCTCAGTCTCTATCAGTTGGAGAAAAAGAGGCATATACAAAATTTTTGCAAAAGAAGAAAATCAACTTTTCTTGGACATATTATGATATGCTAGGGCTTGACACTGATCTTATTATGCATCATCTATCTATAGCTCCAGGAATAAAATCGGTTAAACAAAAGTTGAGGAAAATGCATCCTCACATAGCTCTTCTTGATAAAGCTGAATTAGAAAAGCTCTTACGCGCAGGATTCATATAAAAAGAAAAGACGTATCTGAAGGTGAAAACCTTTTTGAGGTGCCTAAGCATGGGGTACTTAATAACTTGCCCAGTTACTTCCAGGATAGGTCATCAGTTCTTATTGAGCCCACACAACTAGTGAATTTGAATACAGAAGAGGCTCCCCAAATAGTGCACCTAGCTCAGTCTCTATCAGTTGGAGAAAAAGAGGCATATACAAAGTTTTTGCAAAATAAGAAAATCAACTTTGCTTGGACATATTCTGATATGCTAGGGCTTGACACTGATCTTATTATGCATCATCTATCTATAGCTCCAGGAATAAAATCGGTTAAACAAAAGTTGAGGAAAATGCATCCTCACATAGCTCTTCTTGTTAAAGCTGAATTAGAAAAGCTCTTATGCGCAAATTAGTTGGATATTATTCTAAATGATGAATTAACTAATAAAATGGTTAATAAATCTATCGAATAAGAAAACTACAATAAAGAATGCAATAACAAATGAAACCAAATTAACAATTTACCTTCACCTAGAAATGTAGCTTATCTCCATTGTCCTCCTAGCTTTGATTTCTTGAAGATGTTGAGCTCTCAGATTTCCAAATGAAGCTCTTTCCCAAGATGATCCCAAAGTGTGGAGATTGAATGAAATGAGTGCACAATTAAAACTTGATTATGCAAATATGGTGGATGAAATGCAAATGATGGGATAATAATATGGATGCTTGGATGCTTGATTGTTTGGATGCTTGATTGCTTGAATGCTTGAATGTTTGTTCTCAAAAATACCTATTAGCTTTCAAATGGAAAATGAGGCTCCTTTTATAGAGTTTTGGAGGATCTAGGCCTAGGTGGCAGAATCCTATGGTTGAGAATGAATGGTGGAAGATCCTAGGGCTAAAATTGACTTGGTTGAAAGAGTTGAGAGAAAGGGGGATGTAGTTGGAATGTGAGAGAAAGAATAGGGATGATGTTCCTCTCACATTGACATGGAGGAGAAGAAGGTGGAAGGGAAAGACACATGTCAAGTGTCTCACAAAGACTAGAGAGAGAAAGAGGGAGAGACCTTTTCCTCATGAGGATTCTTTGCACAAGTGTCCTATGAGTCACCCTTGACCCTTAGAGGTGGCTTGAGAAGCCCCTTAGGAATAGGGAATGTCTCTTGACTTGGTTGTTGAGAGAACAAGTGGTCATGAGACCAAGTCCTATGAAGCCACATAGCCCTTAAGAATAGGACATGTGTAGGTGAGGATAAATATGAATAAATAATTAATAATAATTATTTATCTTAGCCAAGGTGATGTGTCAGGTGACTAGGTGGATGAAGTGGACTAGGGGATTTAGTCATATTTAGGTGATTGTGTATTTAATTAAATCACTTTAATAGACTTTTTTAGAAGACTTAGGATATAGAATTAGACTATAGTGAATTTATTAAATAAATTAAATAATAAATATTTAATTAATTTATCAAGTCAATAGTAATTAAATAATAAATATTTAATTAATTAATGAAGCCATTTTTAGGTGTATACATTTTGCCCCTCTTTGAAATAATGTGCTGGTCACATTGTTTCAAAGAAAAATCAAGCATTTTTGCCCCTGCCCCAGACAATGTCTCAGCCGACCTATGGATGCCCCCGCGAGAGATTAATTGACAAAAAAGATTATTTGAATTTTGTAAAAATATTTTGGAAATTTTTTTTATTTTTTTTTTATGGGGTTGTTCAATCAATCTCACGAATGAACGGTAGGAAATATGGATGAAAATGGGGTAGAATGGAAGAAAAATGGTAGGTAGGGTCCACACACCAAGCACATCGGGTACACAAGCTATAAATACGGCCAAGGGGTCCACAATAGGTGCATTGTGCACACTTGTCATTTGGAGATTAGAGTGCGAGAGAGAGAAGAGCAGAGCCGCCAGGATGCCATTCCCCTTGTCAGATCACCGCTTCGAGAGAGTCAGACACTTCCAGTGACCACCTGATTTAGGTGAACCGGTAGGTGACTCGATCATGCTTTGTGATTTCATGATTTGATGCATTTTAGAGTAGAATTGAGCATGTTTAGGGTAGGTGAAATGATAGATTTAGATTAGGAAAATTTTTATTTTTTAGCGTGGAATGAATACGCAGTTTCGGTGCATCAATGTGTAGAAACCTGAGATGTTTGCGCAGAAATTTGACGTATCTGTGCATTTGTTAAGCATGGCTGCACATTCATACTAAACAAAAGAAAGGGCTGCGCATGTATGCACTAAAAGTGCGCATTGATACTTTCGGCGCATTTGTGATGAAAAATGGTGCATTTTCTCAACAAAATCATGCATATGTAACAAGCTACGCAAATGTGTAGAAATGTAGCGCAAATGTGAAAGAAAACTGCGCATAGGTTAAAACCTATGCAAATGTGAAATAAAGTTGTGCATGCATGTTTCAATGCTACGCATATGTTTTTGGGTGTTAGAATTTAGTCATCATGGATAGTCAGTTAGGTCAAACTTGATGTCGATAAGCCGATTTGATCTATCGACGGTTGATTGTGATCGATTTGATCAAGATTGGCAACATTGTAGCATGTTCGCTAGTTAGCCAGTCTGAAATAGACAATTGATAAAATCATCTGTTGAAACATGTGATAAACATGTTTGAAATTGATATGATAGGATAGATAAATTGATAAATCAATTTATCGAAATCTGATAGGTTGATTGTTGTTGACTTGAATAGGAGGATATCATAGATGTTCTGATGTCACAGGAGAGATATCCCGTCATGCAGAACCTGAGACCAGCATTATCAGAGATAGAGAGACTGGTGATAGGAGCATCGAGACTGTACCATGTGATTTACATGCCTAAGATTCAGGCCAATTTGAGCATGATGACCGCATTAGCAGAGAGATGGCACTCAGAGATGAGTACTTTCCATCTTCCAATAGGGGAGATGACAGTGACACTAGAGGATGTATATCACATCCTTCGGCTTCCCATCATAGGAGAGTTAGTGCAGCATGATCGACACGGTGGAGTCACAGAGTGCAGAGCTGTCTTTGGAGATGATGACATAGAGGATGGGGAGATTAGCTGGGAGGAGATGGTTGACATGTATGACCCTCTTCCAGTGGTTCTAGCAGGTGCTATTGGGGGATTCATATGCCCAGATCAGAGGTCACATGGATTTGCAGTTGGGTGGGGCTGGACATTACAGCAGGTGATGGAGGGGACCCGATTTGCTTGGGGTGTGTGTTTATTAGCACACTTATACCATGATTTACATCAGGTGGTGTACCATGAGAGTGCATCTCTATCAGCAGGGGTGACACTGCTCCATGTTTGGGCATAAGAGCACATTACAGTGACCAGACCATTGGCAATTTAGTTCTGGGGTGCAGGGCAGCCCTATATTCATTTATACTCCTTAGTTTTGTCTCAGGCAAAACTGGGACATTTAGAGTTTTGGCACTACACTTTTGACACACTAGACATAGTGACATGGAGACCCTACCTTGGGTGCAAGCTATGGGACGATGAGCGGCAGCTTAATTTTTGTTTTGAGGCACAATGGCTGATAGGGCGGATGCCCTTTATTATTGAGAGACAGCTAGTTAGCTGGGTTTTGTGACAGTTTGGCAGGATACAGGGTATGCCCCAGGGAGTGACCGAGTTTGCACAGACACACCAGGAGAGATGAGATTGGGGGCCCATGGCATCATTTGATGTTGCATGGCAGGAGTTTTTGGATGCACCATACCAGGCATGGTCCATGAGACAGACAGTGGTTGACCTTGGGATGACTATGGATTTAGAGTAGTTTTTGAGAGATCATCCTGTGCCATGGATTACAAATCCAGCAGTGAGACCTCCAGAGAGAGATCCAGCAGATAGACGTCGGGGGAGGCAGTGAGGTAAAGATAGGAGGGGATGAGGGAGAGGAGGAGATGGAGGAGGAGATGGAGGTGGTGGAGATGGAGGTGGAGATGGAGGTGGTGGAGATGGTGGCGGAGATGGAGGTGGTGGAGATGGAGGGAGAGTTGGCCCACGGATGAGAGGAGGTGGAGTGAGGTAGAGGGGACAGGGATAGAGACAGCCGCCAGCACAGCCAGCATAGCCAGCTGTAGGAGTGCCATTACAAGTACCAGTCATGCAGGTACAGAGACCAGTGGCTACAGTATAGATACCAATTGCTACAGTACAGGCACAGGGGCAGGCACAAGTTGATGTGGCTCAGGTTGATGTGGCTCAGGGTGGCAGACAGGATGAGCCAGATGTGGAGATGCCAGATATATAGGCACAGGCTGAGTAGGCAGAAATGGACATTGGGGGACAGGATCCCTATTTACATAGAGATGCTGCGGAGGAGGAGCTTGATATTGATGCACTGCTAGTTTGACTAGCAGTTATCTAGGTAGAGGCAGACCGGGTTCCAGGTCTGGAGAGATAGATTGAGAGGATGGGCAGACAGATGGATGTGCTGTGGGTAGAGAGAGATTCAGCTATGGAGAGACTTGGGGAGTCAGAGATGCTTCTGGATGAGCTACAGAGGACTGAGGACCTAGGTCCTCATGGGGATATCATGAGAGCCATGATACATGCCAGGAAGGAGATATCCTACTGGCGAGAGGCATATAGATAGGTAGTCCTGAGGGATTAGTGGATCGAGAGCTATAGAGAGAGCTCAATTGGCATCAGATCAGCTGCATATGAGCAACAGGCACCAGCTGGTAGTGGAGGGGTATCATCACATCCTCCCAAAGCACCGACAGGTTCAAGAGGTCAGGGTGGATCCTCAGCCTCAGGGAGTGCAGCAGCACAGGGCCACATTGCATCCCGTAGATAGCGACATACAGATTCAGGAGGCAGTGGTTCGTAGATTTGTGAGAGATCATTTTATACACTATTGTATCATTATGATTCATTGTATTATTATATTTTTGACTTGACAGACACATTGTTATTGATTTATATCATTGGACATTCAGATATTTTTGTTGTTTTATGGATTGTATGTGATGCAGTTCTATCATGATTTACTTTGATGATTTATATACATGTGCATACTGACATATGCAAGATGTGATGATTTACTTTAATATGCATAAAATGTATGTCTTAGAATGCAAAATGATTTATATGTATGTTTTGATTTTGTTGATGCGTAATGGTTAATAATCATATGATGATGTCATAAATGCACATCTTAAACAAATTTGTTAATGCTATGTGATTATCAATGCAATATTTGTAATGAACAATGTGGATAATGAATAATAAATAAATGATATAATGCAAATGATATGTAATGTAATAAATGATAATGTATCTAAGATAATGTAAATGTAAGATGGGATAACATGATAAAAGAAAATGAGATGAAATGATAGCTATGTTTTATGATCAAATTATATATAAATGAACACTCCTAATGAAGATAAATTATGTCTCTAAATGATTTAAGTGTTAAATGCAAAAAAGTCATAATATGTGTGGTTTGTCAAAATGTCCTCAACTTAAATAACAATGTATCTGACACAAGAAGAATAGACTAAGAAAATAGATAACCTAATAAGAAAGGTAACCTATAAATCCCTATAAAAGGAGCACTGATATGCAAATCTAGGAAATGGTATAATGCAATGCAAAATGAAATATGAAATGAGTATCTCCACAACTTCATGTAACATCTTAAAACTTCATAATAATTGGAATTTTATTTTCATCATTGAGCTCGTTATGTTGCAAGAAAATGCAAGCATCATGGTATAATTAAACCAGGATGACCTGAGCACTTTTTGCATGGAGTTTAATATTGCAAACTTGACAAGCATCTAGGTATAATTGAACCGAGATGACCTGAGTTTCGTTTGCGTAACAGACAAGGAATATTTCCCCCTCAATCAAAGAACAAATATTTGGAGTCGAGGTATGCGATGGCATATCACCATAAATAGTATTTACAGAGCAACATGATGTTTATGTTGTTCATACTATGAAATGGATGAAGGCACTTATACACAGACACCCCAAATTATTGGATCCTTTGATTTCATCAGAAAATACCCCACAAATAGCAATCAAAGAAAATACCATGTTCCATCCCGACTATTCTAATCAATGACATATGGGAGTTTCAAACTCATGTCAAAAGATATCCCAGAATAGCATAGGAAACATGATAACAATGAAATCCAGATATGAATGCATAATTTACAGCAAACCATTCTAACATGCCTGTCATGAATATACATTTCTTTTGCCAAAAAGATTGATATGGGACATGTTGATCAATTCAAGTGATGATGTATAGTCAAGATAAATAGATAAGTCGTCATGTGTTGAAGAATAGATCATAGATTTGGATTCAGCATGAAGATATCATTGTAAAAGGACATTTGATTGTGTCTGCTTGCTTGGTGAAAATAACTCCATTATGTCCTCTAAGAGTCATGACTATCATAGATCCACTTCCCAAACTAGGTCAAGGACATGCCCCCAGCTAGGTGATGGACTGACTTATTATGGATGAAGAAAGACACAACAAGACTAGGATGAAGACCTTGACAAAAGATCAAGCTATGATCGGATTTAGTTATGGATAAATACAAGGAATGGTGCATGAACTAGCCATTTTATTATGATATATACATGGCGGGGATGAGGACCGACTAACCATTTTATTGTGGATATATACAATGAACAGACACACTAAAAGAAGCCTAATAGATAAAGGAGCCAACTTGTCACATATAGCGCCTGTTTCCAAGTTTTCACCATATGCTTTTATTGCAGTTTTTCTTTTGATTTTGTGATTTTTTTATTTTTTATTTTTTATTTTTTATTTACAGAATATATTTACAGCCTATGTACATGCCCCTTGCATTGGGATTTCAAGGATAAAACTTCTTGAGATGGATACTATTAAGAGGCTCATCCAAGGGATCCCCTTTAGGTGTAGATAACTGATAAGCTCCAGAACCATAGACTACTGTGATCACAAAAGGTCCTAACCAATTAGGTTCAAACTTATCCTTCTTTTCACGGTGTTGTTGATTTTTTGGATTTTCTTGAAGGATTAAGTCACCCAACTGAAAGTCTCTGATCTTTACCTTGTGGTTGTACTGATGGGACAGACGTTGCTGATAAACTTTCAAATGATCATAGGCACGCTGACGGTGTTCATCTAGGAGTTCCAATTCAGTCAAGTGTGCAACTCTATACTCTTCATCAGGAATTAAATCTTTAAGAGTAACACGAAGTGAAGGCAACTCGACCTCAAGGGGCAGGACCGCTTCAGATCCATAAACAAGGGAGTATGGAGTGGCTCCAGTAGGAGTACGAATGGAGGTGCGGTAAGCCCATAAGGCAGGATTAAGTTGAAGATGCCAATCACGGCCAGCGTCATTGACAGTCTTTTGTAGGATTTTAACAATTGTTTTATTTGACGCCTCAGCTTGGCCGTTTCCTTGAGGATAGTAGATGGTGGAATAGTTGTGGGTAATGTGGAATTTGGTGCACAGTTCATCCATGTCCTAATTTTGGAACTATTTCCCATGATTAGTAATGAGATACATAGGTATACCATATCTGCAGATGATATAGTTTAAGATAAACATGGATATTTGTTTCCCTATGGCGGTAATCAATGGAATGACCTCAATCCATTTAGTGAAGTATTCTGTGGTAGTGAGGATCCATTTGTGACCATTGGAAGATGGAGGATTGATAGCACCCACGAGGTCGAGTCCCCACCGACTGAATGGAAAAGTAGTTGTAAAAGGATGTAACTGTTGTGCTGGAGCATGGATAAGGTTTCCATGTATCTAACATTTCTTGCATGCCCTAGCAAAATGAAAGGAATATGCTTCCATGGTAGGCCAATAATAACCCATACACATGAGTTTCTTAGCCAAAGAGGGACCACTCGAATGTGTCCCACAAATACCTTCATGTACATCCCGTAAGGAAAGTTGAGCTTCATCATGTTTGAGACATCGCAGGAGAGTACCATCAAAACCTTGCCGATAAAGGGTATCATATATTAAAATATAGCGGGAGGTTTGGCGAAGAAAAGTTCATTTTTGATTGTGGGATAGGTCAGGAGGTAAAGTGTTATCTTTGAGATAAGAATAGATCTTTCCATAGGTTGGGGAGTCATGTCCAATCAGATGACATATAATACTCGTATCAGGGTCATCATATGAAGGACAAGTCAGGGATTCCACCAAGAACTCAAAATCGGCCTTGGTATCTTCTATATCAAATAAAGAAGCAATCGTTGCCATGGCATCAGTAGCCTTGTTTTCATGCCGAGGAATTTGCTCAAAAGTGATGACAGAGAAATACTTTTTAAAGTCATCCACCATACATTTATATGGCAATAACTTATCATCTTTGGTCTGGTAATCATCATTAACCTGGTTAACAATCAGCTGAGAATCTTTGTAGACATTTATTTCAGATACATTCCATTGTAAAGCCATTTTTAACCCAATCAGCAAAGCCTCATATTCTGCCACATTATTAGTGCAAGAAAATAACAACTTGAAAGATTTTGGAATAGTGTATCCTTGTGGCGTGATAAAAAGTATACCAGCTCCTGAACCCTGTTGAGTGTATGAGCTATCAAAGTATAATTTCCATGTTTGCATGGACAAAGCTAAGATATGAGCATCAGGAAACTCTATGTGTATAGGTTGGTCATCCGTTAATGGAGCATCAGCTAGTTGATCTGTGATCACTTGACCTTTGATAGCCTTCCTATCTACATATTCAATATCAAACTCACTAAGTAGCATGACCCACTTAGCCAACCTGCCTGTCAATGTAATCTTGCTTAACAAATACTTTAGAGGATCAATCTTTGCAATAAGCTAAGTAGAATGTGACAACATTTAATGTCGCCACTTTTGTGAAGCAAAGACAACAGCTAGACATGCTCTTTCAATAGGAGAATAGTTTAACTCATATCCCACTAGAGTGTGACTGATGTAGTAAATGGCTTTTTCTTTTCCTTCATGATCTTGCTGAGTGAGAAGAGCACCTAATGAGGCTATCGTTGCTGAAATGTAGAGCAAGAGTGGCTTACCTAGAATTGGTGACATCAGAGTTTGAGGATTCGCTAGATACTGCTTGATTTTATTGAAAGCTTCCTCACACTTATCATCCCATTGGAATAAGATATTTTTATGTAGCAAATGTTGAAAAGGATGACTGTGATCTGCTAATTGAGAAACAAATCTTCGAATTGATTGAAGATGCCCCTGTAAAGATCTTAGCTGACTGATGTTAGTGGGGGAAGCCATCTCCAATATTGCTTTAACATTTTTTGGATCTACTTCGATTCCTTTAGCTGAGACAATGTACCCTAACAGTTTTCCAGATGTGACCCCGAATGCACATTTCTTTGGATTGAGTCGAATCTGATATTTTTCCATCCGAGTGAATATTTTGTCTAACACTCTCAAATGACCAACTCTATCTTTGGATTTTGCTAAAATGTCGTCAACATAATCTTCCATGATGGTATGCATCATGTCATGGAAGATTGTGGTCATGGCTCTTTGGTAAGTTGCTCCAGCATTTTTGAGGCCAAAAGGCATTACATTCCAGCAGTATGTACCCCACAGACAAGTAAAAGTAGTTTTTTCTTGATCTTCTGGCGCAATCTTGATTTGATTATAGCCAAAAAATCCATCCATTAATGATAACATCTCATGCCCAGTTGTTAGGTCAACAATCATATCAATATTTGGCAAAGGGAAGTCATCTTTAGGACAAGCTTTATTTAGATCTCAGAAATCAATACAAATCTTGATAGACTTGTCTGGTTTTGAAACCGGGACAATATTTGAAATCCACTCAGCATAATCAATAGCCCGAATGAATCCAACATCTAGGAGCTTTTTCAATTCTTCTTTCACCATTAGAGCAATGTGAGGATGCATTTTGCGGAGCTTCTGCTTAATTGGTTTTATACCTGGTTTGATAGATAAATGATGCATAATGAGATTGGGATCCAAACCAGGCATATCAATGTAGGACCAAGCAAAGTTGATTTATCGTTCTCTGAAGAATTTTGCAAAAGCTTCTTTCTCTGATTCTGTCAAGGATGCTGCTACCTTGAGGATGTGTGGAGACTCCTCTGTTCCAATGTTAAGTGGTACTGTCGGTTCTATAAGAATGGCAGATTTCTCTCGATCTAGATAGTTTGGAAGGGTGTCAATCCTTCCATCGTCAGGCACCTCAGAGAGGTTTTCACCATCAGATGTGTCTTTTCTTTTTACTATTTTTGGATCTAATACTGCCACTGAGTGGTTTTCACCATTAGATCTGTTGATTATTGTTATATTTTTATGACTGAAAGGATTGGCACTCTCTCCAAAATAGGCCATGTCATTGAGTTCTATTGGAAATCTTGACTTGTGATCCCCTGGTGGTAAATGATCCCTGATACCAAGATAGTCAATGATTGCATTATCATTATGGAAGACATCAAGTTCTAGGTGATCGGGAGAATCCCAATCAATAAGGTCAGGACGGACAAGGGGCATTGGATCACTTGGGTTGATTTCAAAAGCAGAGATGGTATTGATGGAAAATTTTCCAAGGTTTATGATAGTATCAACGAGGTTGATTTCCATACTCTCATCCAAATTATCTATCACAAGATAACACTCACTTCACTCACGATCAACACGAGTAGTATTACGTGGGACCAATCCTAGTGAGTCACTCATTGAACTCTCACCCTCATGGTAATTGTTACTATATTGATGGACAACATCAACTCCCATTTCTTTAGTACCATCAGATAAGGAATCCCATTCATAATCATTAGAATCAGAATCATCATTATCCTCAAGTCTATCAATGATTCTTTGAGCTATCCTTTGTTTTTCTGGATCTACATACATGCCATGCTTTCTGAATTGTAAGGCAGGAGTTTTAGATGTCTAATGAAAAGGTGGCATTTTTGTTTTCCCTTTTGTTTCTTGTGATCCTTCTCCCTTATATCCTAATCCTGTAGTATCTCGTTGATAATTTGGATTTTGCAAAATTGGTTTTATAACACCTTCTCTTTGTAACCCTAGAGGTCCAGCACCTTGATATCCCATCTTTTGTAGCAAAGTATACCCTTTTCCATAAACATCAGGGGATATATAATCATGTTTAATATCATCTTCAATCTTCTGTGTCCTAAGCCAATAATTTGCATTACGCTCAACTGCCTCTTTGGATATTGTGCCCCCACTTATAAATGTGTTATAAACAAGTGTGGAAGGGGGTTCTGATTGTTGTTTAGTGATCAAAGACCTACCATATGATTTAGGAGATAAAGGTAACTCAGTGATGCAAAGAGCTTGACCTAAAGTATATTCTCCCATACTTCTTTCTTTGATATCTATCTTGATCTCGTCTGATTTAGAAGTTGATGCTATATTACTAGGGTCACCAAGTGTAGTTGTAGAAGATCCAGTACGATTATTGGGAACCAAAGAATTAGAAATCTACACATTGCTACAATATTGAAAAGGATTGGAATCTCCTTTGACAGTGATCTCCTGACCATTGTAAGGAAATTTTATACATTGATGATAAGTTGATGGCACAGCTTGCATCGAATGAATCCATGGTCTTCCCAAAAGAATATTATAAGCAAGATCCATGTCCAAGACTTAACAAGAGACATCTTTGACAATAGGACCGATTCTAATTGGAAGAACAACAGACCCCGTGGATGATCGCTCTTCCTCATCATAGGCTTTTATTGTGATTTTATTTTTTGGATCAATGGCATTTTCATAAAATCCCAATGCAAGGACCAACTTTAACGTGCAAATATTCAAGCCAGCTCCCCCATCTATTAATACTCTTTTAATCTTGTGATTCTGGACAAGGACTTCGATATGTAAAGGAGCATTATGAGGTTGGGTAATGGCTAAATCATCATTTTCAGTAAAGGACAAATAGTGTGGGGTCGTTAAATGGCCTACCATAGCTTGAAATTGATCAGGATCTAGAGTTGTTGGAACCTGGGTCTCTAAGAGAGCTTTTTCAAGGATATCTTTATGAGATGGAGAAAGATGCAAAAGCTCTAAGATGGATATCTGGGCCGGTGTCTTTTTGAGCTATTCCAAAAGATTGTACTAGTTGAAAGTATTGGGTATGGACTTTGGAACATAAACAGACTTGTTGTGAGTAGTGTTTGGTTTAGACTGGACTCCTTGGAGAGTAACCTTGGCTTGAGCATGAGTAGTAGCATGGATTGGTTGACTCTCTGATTTTTCCTTTATGGTAATAACATTGGCATAATATGCAGAAGGATGATGGTTAGAAATGTTACCAACATATCTATAGGGTGTGTTATTATAATTGGCTTGGTTGTCACTCTTATTGTTGGAAGAACCTCCCTTTTCATGCTCAGGAAGTGGATCTTTGAATGTCGTATGTGATTCATTCGAGACATGTCTGTCAACACTAATTTCACCACTTTCAATTAAGTCTTGGATCACATTTTTAAGTCTTTGACACTCATTAGTTATATGTCCTTTTCCTCTATGGAATTCACAATAATCATTTCCATTCCACCAAGAAGGCTTCACTCTAGGTTCATAATCTTTCGGTTCAGGAAGTGTGATGAGTTTCTTGGTGATTAACTTCCGTAATGCTGATTTGAGAGATTCCCCTAAAGGAGTAAAGTTTCTTCGAGGTGAGATAAAAGGCAATCTTGGTTTAGGTAAATCTTTGGTGGTATTTTGACTTGCCGACTGATTGTTGTATGTAGCTTGAGTAGTGTTGGTCGTACTTGTGAGATTTAGAAGAGGTTTTGTTGGTTGGACATTACGATTATCAATGATTCCGTCATTGACAATGTTTTTGTTTTTATTCCAATATTTCAATTTTTCATTGTTGGAATTGGAGTTATAAGTGTTGGAATTGGAATTTGAGGATCTAGCATTGTCTTTGGAATAAAGTTTTATCTCACCTTTTCAGACCATGGCTTCCTCAATCTTGATACCATTTTCTATGAGCTTATTGAAATTTGGTGGACATTGCAATTGTAACCTATAACTCATTTCTGGTGTAAGGTTATGCACAAAAATATCCATCTTTTCTTGTTCAGGGATCGTTCATGGATATTTAGAAAACAATTGACGCCATCTTTGCAAAAAAGTAAGGAAAGGTTCTCCATTCTTTTGATGTGCATTGCAAAGATCAAGCATAGTGACCTCATGTTTGATGTTATATGAATAATGAGTCACAAATTTGTCAAGAAGCTCATTGAAACATTTGATGCTGGGGGGAAGTTTGGAGAACCATTCCATGGCTTGTCCTCCTAAACTTCGCAAAAATAGTCACATAAGATAAGTGTCATTGTGAGCGACTTCAATAAAAGTAGCACAAAACTCACGAATATGGTCTTGTGGATCCGAATTCCCTTTGTATTTGTCAAATTTTGGTACCTCAAAATGAGGAGGGAATGGAATCATTGCTAAATTCTTATCAAAAGGATAAGGACATATATCATCCAAAGAATACTTCTTAGTTGATGATCCAGATTGAATATCATGAATTTGTTGTTGAAGCATCTGGATTTGTTGTAGGACGGGATCCAAAGATAATGTGTTTCCTTGCGAGTTTTGGGAAACATTACACTGTTGAGTATGTTGAGGATCATTGGATTGTTGATTATTTTGAAAAACATTTTGTTGTTGATCACTATGGGACGCATTGGATTGTTGATTGATTTCCTTTGCTCCATGAGGATCTTGAGAACCTTTAAGAATATCTTGATTTTGTGTAAGAGTTGGTTCTCTAAGATTGGTAACATAAAAATCACTTGGTAACTTAGCTCCTTGTTGAGCAAGCATGAGGAAATACATCTCTTTATCCAAGCCTATAAGTCGTTCCATGACTTGTAAAAATTTAGGATCTTGTGCAGCATCCCTAAGCTCCTCATCAGTAGGTTCGTCATCAAATGTGAGAGGATTAGTTTTCTTAGGAGGTTGTTTGGGCCAAGGATTCTCATCATTGCTGTTATTGCCTTCCATTTTGTCTAGGGATTCTGGATTAGTAGGTTGTTTGAGTTTCTGAGATCGAGTTTGAACCATAAAACAGATGAAATTGATTGTGGAAAAGAAAGATTCTTGATAAAAAGATATGGAGAATGATTGGTAGAAAAGATATCATAAGTATTGAAAATTGGGGTCAAGAAACAATAATCTAAGTAAGCTTGATGGTTAAGGATGATATATCCTGATATGATAAGCTCACCAAGATCAAAGTCTGATAGATAAGGTAAATCTTCAACACCACACTGAAAATTTTAAGATTGGAAGAAAGTGATTTGTTGACTCTTGAGGAAGGAATGATGATGAAAAGTGATGAAAGTGGTCAAATTAGAAATCAGAGGTCTATGTAACATAATTGTTTTTCCAGAATCTTGCTGAAGACAAAAATGGGTATTTGAAAAAGTGATTTTGAAAATCCAAAAGCCTGTGAAAATGCTCTTTGTTGTAAATGCGCAGCAACAAATGTGCAGGACAGTGTAATATATGCGCAGTAAAATGAAACAAATGCGCAGCAAATTTTGACAGATGTGCAGTAACTTTAATCGTATGCGCAGAAATTTTGAATGTATGCGCAGGTTGTCAAATTTTTTATGATTTTGTTGTTTTGATGATAGGGAATTTTTTTTGTTTTAGTTTTTTCTGATGTTTTCTGGTTTTTGGCAAAGTAAAAATGCATAAACACACACACGCAAGACAAAGATGATTTTGATCTAATTTAAACTAGTATGAATGCACAAACACACTTACAATCCTAAGGTTGGCAAGGATGATATCTACTGAATCCCCACTAGGATAATAAAATTCAGCCACGCAAATCCACAGCGGACAGCTTAGGAACTTGGAGGCATGGGCTCCTCCTTACAGTGCACTCACTTCTCAGGCACACCAAGTTTCGAATTCAATGGGTCATTACTTCCCAAAGAACTGCTATCTCTACTATGAACCGTGAGTAATGTGGGGTGTCTTCACGAGCTTGGGTGACTCCTTGAGCTAGCAGATAGAAGGTTTTTGGCCACTAAACAAAAGTTGTTAATAAGGACATCCGTTCAGGTGGTTGTGATGAAGTCATTTTCCCAATTAAGGGGGCTCTCCCAATCCTTTCAAAGTAAGGCTTTCACCTCTACTAAGTAGGACTTTAATGCACCATTGGGGTACTGGAGGAGATTTTGGTTGCCACAACAAATTCACACCTGTCTAATGTGAGACTAATCACACTAGCATTTTTTATATACCGGTTTGGAAGGGCTTGGCTTTAGCCTGTTACCGGTTGGGTCATTCCTTGGGGTGAGTACCTCTTTTCCCACCAAAGACCACCCTCTAAAAATTATAACAATTTCTCTTACACCCAAGATCCACGAATGGCAAGGGGAGAGGATACGTTGTTATAATTTTGGGATTACAATTATGCTATTAAGCAAAACACAACAGACACATGAATCTATGCTAAGGAAAACACACAAAGCAAAGACATGTCATATTTTAAGCCCAAATGAGATTATAGTCTATTTTGCAAACCCCTTAGCAATCTGCAAATCAAACTATTAGAAAAATGTTTTTAGCAATGGGGTCTTCAAAAATTACGTCCTGCAAAATAGCCTAAAAAAAACTACCAGAATGAACAGACACTCGTCAAAATGTTAGCTAAAAACAAATCTAACAAAAAATTGAATTTTTCTACAGAAATTGATAAATGCGCAGAACAGTGTGATATATGCGTAGTAAGTATGGATGTATGCGCAGGAATGATGTATGCGCGAGACAGTTTAATGAATGTGTAGCCTGGTGGAATGTATGTGCAGTTACTATGTATGTGCAACTAAAATGAATAAATGCACAGGAAAAGCGGACAAATGCACAGTAATTTTAACAGAGAGGAAAACAAATGAAAATTTTATGCCAGAGAATAGATGGGCAGCGAAAATAAATAGATGCGCAGGAATCATGGATGAATGCGCAAAAAAAACCTGTAGAAAAACCTGCACACGGAAAACTAAAAACTGAAAGTGAAAAACCCAGATGGGCCCTCCTTCTAGCACCAAAAATGTATGCAAATTAGTTGGATACTATTCTAAATGATGAATTAACTAATAAAATGGTTAATAAATCTATCTAATAAGCAAACTACAATAAAGAATGCAATAACAAATGAAACCAAATTAACAATTTACCTTCACCTAGAAATGTAGCTTGTCTCCATTGTCCTCCTAGCTTTGATTTCTTGAAGATGTTGAGCTCTTAGATTTCCAAATGAAGCTCTTTCCCAAGATGATCCCAAAGTGTGGAGACTGAATGAAATGAGTGCACAATTAAAATTTGATTATGCAAATATGGTGGATGAAATGCAAATGATGGGATAATAATATGGATTCTTGGATGCTTGATTGCTTGGATGCTTGATTGCTTGAATGTTTGAATGTTTGTTCTCAAAAATACCTATTAGCTTTCAAATGGAAAATGAGGCTCCTTTTATAGAGTTTTGGAGGATCTAGGCCTAGGTGGCAAAATCCTACGGTTGAGAATGAATGGTGGAAGATCCTAGGGCTAAAATTGACTTGGTTGAAAGAGTTGAGAGAAAGGGGGATGTATTTGGAATGTGAGAGAAAGAATAGGGATGATGTTCCTCTCACGTTGACATGGAGGAGAAGAAGGTGGAAGGGAAAGACACATGTCAAGTGTCTCACAAAGACTAGAGAGAGAAAGAGGGAGAGACCTTTTCCTCATGAGGACTCTTTGCACAAGTGTCCTATGAGTCACCCTTGACCCTTAGAGGTGGCTTGAGAAGCCCCTTAGGAATAGGGAATGTCTCTTGACTTGGTTGTTGAGAGAACAAGTGGTCATGAGACCAAGTCCTATGAGGCCACATAGCCCTTAAGAATAGGACATGTGTAGGTGAGGATAAATATGAATAAATAATTAATAATAATAATTTATCTTAGCCAAGGTGATGTGTCAGGTGACTAGGTGGATGAAGTGGACTAGGGGATTTAGTCATATTTAGGTGATTGTGTATTTAATTAAATCACTTTAATAGACTTTTTTAGAAGTCTTAGGATATAGAATTAGACTATAGTGAATTTATTAAATAAATTAAATAATTTACTTAATAAATAGAGGAAACAAATATTAATTAAATAATAAATATTTAATTAATTTATCAAGTCAATAGTAATTAAATAATAAATATTTAATTAATTAATGAAGCCATTTTTAGGTGTATACATAGCTCCAGGAATAAAATCGGTTAAACAAAAGTTGAGGAAAATGCATCCTCACATAGCTCTTCTTGTTAAAGCTGAATTGGAAAAGCTCTTACGCACAGGATTCATTTGAGCTATTGATTATGTTGAGTGGATCTCCAATATTGTTCCAGTTTTAAAACATGATGGGTCCATTCATATTTGCACAAACTTCAGAGACCTTAACAAAGCATGCCCAAAGGATGACTTTCCACTCCCTAACATAGACATGATATTGGATATGACTGCGGGCTATGAGATATACTCTTTAATGGATGGCTTTTCCAGATGTAACCAGATAAAAATAGCTCCCGAAGATCAAGAGAAAATAGCTTTCACATGTGCATGGGGAACCTATTGTTGGAATGTCATGCCATTTGGCCTAAAGAATGCAGGAGCAACATACCACCGAGCTATGACCACAATTTTTCATGATATGATGCATAAGAACATGGAAGATTATGTGGATGATACCTTGGCTAAATCTAGAAAATGGGACACACACCTCGATGATCTGGAAGTAATTCTAGATCGCATGGCCTAGTTTCAGCTTAGATTGAATCCAAAAAAGTGTGCATTTGGAGTTGCCTTAGGTAAACTCCTAGGATTCATAATTTTAGCAAAAGGAATAGAGGTTGATCCTGAAAAGGTCCAAGCTATATTAGATATGCCACCTCCAAGAAATGTTACTCAGATGAGAAGTCTTAAGGGACAACTCCAATCCATAAGGAGGTTTATTTCATAGCTTATAGATAGAGCACAGCCATTCAATAAAACATTGCATAAGGGAGCCACATGTGCTTGGAATGAGGATTTCCAAAAGAGCCTTGATCAAATAAAATAGTATTTGGCTAATCCTCCGATTTTGATGCCGCCTATTCCTGGGAAACCATTGATTTTATACATTTCAGCAATAGAGTTTGTTGGAAACAATTGTCTGAAGAAAATTGCTACTCAAATTATGTATTGTCTTTGATGTCACACAATGTCATAGTCTGCAACAATCAGTACCTACCGAGCTCAGTCGGTCTGCCTATCAGTAAAATTAGTGCTTACCGAGTTCACTCGGTTGTCAAAGAAAAATCAGCATGTACCGAGTTCAGTCGGTTATCAAAGAAAATCAGTGTTTACCGAGTTCACTCAATTGTCAAAAGAAAAGTTAGCACTTACCGAGTTCAATCGGTTATTGAAGAAAAAGGATTATCAGTGTTTACCGAGTTCCCTCGGTCTCTGAAAGATTGTAGAAGATTTCATTATGGTCACCGAGCACTGTCGGCCCTTGAAGGATCTTTTCAAATAAAGTTTTCTTAATTCAACCGACTATTATACTAAGTAATGTCGATTTGAAAAATCTAAAATCATATAAATAAAAGGTCAAATGTGAAAAATAAACAAGGAATATAGCAGAAGATATATAGAAGAAAGACAGGAAAGGTGTGTGCAAAATTGTGAAGGATGATCAGATATCCTTGAGGAGTAGCAGAGATATATTCGATCAGGAAGGATCACACTTATACAGAATAGAGATCTGTAATCAACAAGGCAGTTGCATTATTATACAGCTCATTTTCATTGTTACCTTTTTATCATTGTAACAGTGAATTCTAAATCTCTTAACCAAGTTGGTTTAACAACCATATTGTAAATCCTCTAACAAGGTGACAATTCCATTGAATTGTTCTCAAGACCTCTTACCAAGCCACTCCTAGCAGGGTGATTAAATCCTCTAACAAGGTCACACCTAACAGTGTGTTTTGTAACCTTTTACCGGGTTGGCTTCTAACCGAGCATCACTTCAGAAAAGTGAAAATCAGTATCTAGATACATTGGTGGTTTTTCCCATATTGGGTTTCCACATTAAATTCTATGTCTCTTGTGTTCTTAATAGTTATCTTAATCATATACAAGTGGTGATGAATATCTAAAGATAATTTTACTAATACTTTCTGCATCTACCGAGTTACTGCAATCTATTTACCGAGTGTTAAACAGATAATATTCATTAAGATATCCTAAGGGATCTGGAAAGAAATAATTGTGAAGTGTTTTATGGTTGACTGATTCACCCCCCCCCCCCCCCCCTCTCAGTCACTTTATCCATATTCCATCAAAGTCTTCCTTGGGGGCATTGTTGGCTCAATTAGATGATACTGGGAAAGAAAGGGCCATTTACTACATTAGTCGTACTCTAGTATCTTATGAGATCAATTATAATAGCATTGAAAAGTCTTCTCTGGCAGTAGTGTTTGCTTCCCAAAAGTTGCGACACTATATGCTTTCTCATACTATACATTTGGTTGCAAAAATTGATCCTCCTAAGTACTTGCTTAGTAAGGCTACCCTCACGGGTAGGCTTGCCAAGTGGATGATGGTGTTATCTAAATTTTATATAGAGTACATTGAAAGAAAGGCCATAAAAGGGCAAGCTATTGCTGACCAATTAACTGACTTCCCAGTTAAAGATAGTATGCCTATTCAGGTAGAATTCCCAGATGAACACATACTGTATATGACTACCCGCACTTGGAAGATGTTCTTTGATGGTTCCCACATGCAAAATGGATCAAGTGCTGGAGTATTATTTGTCTCTCCACATGGGTACAACATTCCAAAGTCTTACAAAATTTTATTCCCATGTACAAATAATATTGCCGAATATGAAGCTTTGACCAATGGATTGAAAATGGCTATAGAATGGAACATAATAGAATTACATGTCTTTGGGGATTCACAGTTAATTATCAACCAAGTCAATGAGGAGTATCAAACCAAAGATGATAAATTGGTACCTTACAAAAAGATGGTTGAATCATTGAGACATTACTTTACATTTGTGACATTTCAATAGATCCCTAGGACAGAGAACAAAGCCGTAGATGTTATGGCCACATTAGCTTCACTCCTTCAGTTGGAACAACATGAATCAAGATTTGAATTCCTAGTGGAAGAGCTACACCATCCCATATTTGACTCATCTGAAAGCCATATCATTTGTATCTTGGTTAGTCATGAGTCTTCCCGCTATGGTGCTATCTATTCATATCTACG
This sequence comes from Chamaecyparis obtusa, assembly GCA_027943335.1. Taxonomy (NCBI): domain Eukaryota; kingdom Viridiplantae; phylum Streptophyta; class Pinopsida; order Cupressales; family Cupressaceae; genus Chamaecyparis; species Chamaecyparis obtusa. The sequence goes on along the minus strand of BSBK01000210.1, from coordinate 1,992,237 downwards.
TGATGACATCATCCCTGACACTTTCAACCGTTTTGAACACAAAAACCTCATCTGTAATGCCTCTCGCCACACCCTTATCTCTGGTGATTTGTATAGGAGGGGTTTAGATGGGACACTTCTTAGGTGCTTGGAAAAGGAGGAATCCAACCAAGTGTTAGTAGACATCCACGAGGGTATTTGTGGTGGATATTCTAATGGTCTTGCCATGGCCCGAAGGTTTCTTAGGGTAGGGTATTACTGGTCCACAATGCAGACAGATGCAGTAGCTTTCTCTAAGTCTTGTGAGAAATGTCAAAAACATGGAAACCTGATTCATGCTCCAAGTAGGGAGCTAATTCCTTCCATTTCTCATTGGCCATTTCAGTGCTGGGCCTTTGACCTTATTGGGAAAATTCACCCCAACTCATCAGGTGGACATAAGTTTATCATCACAGCTACTGATTATTTCATGAAATGGGTAGAGGCAGTCCCTCTTTCTATTGCCTTGGGCAAAATAGTTTCCCTATTTATTCCAAATCATATTATTTGCCGATTTGGAGTACCTTCTGAGATTATTACTGATAATGGAGGACAATTCAAGAACAAGGACCTAAAGCATTTATGCAAAAAGTTTAAAATCAAGCAACATTGGTCCTCCATCTACTTCCCACAAGGAAATGGATAGGCAGAAGCCTCTAATAAAACCATTCTTAAGATTCTTCATAGGACAGTGCACAAGAATGGAAGGGATTGGCACTTGCAAATCAATCCAGCACTATGGGCTTACAGAACAAGCATTTGCACACCTATAGGAGCCATGCCTTTTTCCCTTACCTATGGTGCTGAAGTGATATTACCTTTAGAAGTAGAGATCCCTTCACTTAGAGTCTCACTCAAAGGTTTGATTACAAATGAAGATTACCATGCCATGAGGTTACAAGAACTAGAACTTCTAGATGAGAAGCGCAAGGCTTCCTTTGATCACATGAGAGTATATCAAAAGCGTATGTCCAAGGTATTTAATAAGAAGGTTTTCCCTAGGGAATTTCAAATAGGTGATCATGTTTTGAGAGATAACCCTAAGAATCAATAGAACAGAGAACAAAAGGGCAAGTTTGAACTTAATTGGCTTGGACCATACATTATTACAGTGAATTTTGGTACAGGTGCATATTTACTGTCAGATGAAGATGGAGAATAGCTCCCTAAGCCCATCAACATTGTGCACCTCAAGAAGTTCTATCCTTGATGCCCATTTTTGTCTGGGGGCATCCTTTGTACTTATTTTATGATCCTGAAAAAATACCAAAAAAAAATTGATATATGATGCTAAAAAAATCCTAAAAGTATAAAAAGTCCTGAAAAAATACAAAAAAATCAAAAAATTCAAAAAAAAAAAGAAAAAGTGCCTTGGTGAAAACTTGGAAACAAGCGCCTTGGTAGCAAAAATATAAAAAAATTAAAAAAAAAGAGAAAAATTGCAATAAAAATCCAAGTGGTGAAAACCTAGAAATAGGTGCTACTTGAGGCCTTTGCACTCCTATTTATTAGCATGCGTCCTCGACACTGAACCTTTCTCCATCATGCCTTGACCTTATTTGACTTGGTCTGGAATTGGTCTTTGTCTTTGTCTAGGGGGCATAACTATTAGTATAGGTCCTTTAGGTGCATTTGTCTCTTGGGGCATTTCACAACAAGTTTTTTTCAACACCACCCCAAAATAGTGTTTTTCAACACTACCTTGTGTTGAGTGTTTCTCAACACTTATCAGATGTTTTACCCTACAGTCTAGTATGATGTGATATTGCTCATTTGTAGATGCGATACTTAGAGTTTGACTCTATGACCAACACACATGCACTTAAACAATCAACTCGCTTGAGATATGTTGACTTTATTTTTCTTTGTGTGCTATCTATGAGGATTTCTTTGATGAGTGGTCTCTCCCTGAGAAGTTTTCGATGATGCATAGCTAGAAGACTGAGGGACTGCGAACATGTTTTATTTCTTTATCTGCTTGTGGGTATATTTTGTTAGTCCTAACTGTCATGAGCATTTTTGTTGGTCCTACTTGACACTATGGATTGACAAGGTATTATCCTTGACTATTATGCGAGTACATGCTTCTAGTTATCCTGAATTTCATGTGTCTTGATACAAGCATAATCTCGCCATATCAAACTTAGGTAATCTCATTGCATTAGTCATCTTGACCTCCATGTCTTTGATGCCTAGGTGAGATTTCCACATTTCTATCTGATAAAGATCATATTCATATCCACATAGTCATGCTAGTGTGCATTGTATGATCTTACAACACTACCAATAATGCTCGATGATGATAATTAGATGTCTATAGGTGTTGTGACCTTGCAAGTCAACCACTTTCATAGTAGCTTGCATTCTTAGGTTCATGATTAGATTAGTTCTTTGCATTTTTCATAGGGAGAGAGTGCTCCTTTTCATCATTTACGGACTAGTCGGTCAACTGTGTTCATCTTCTAATTCTTCTCAATCATGTCTTTCACTTGTCTTTCATATCACATCCTTTTCTATTCCTATAGCATTTTGAATTTTTGACCAAATTTCAAAACACCTTAGAATTGTGGGAAAATTGCACCCCTAGATAATTTCGACGTCCTGGATCTATTTTCAGACTTGAAATAAAAATTTGAGGTCATCTTGCTAGTCAAAATTATGTTTCAAAATCTTCCCTTCTTTTGCACAGTTGACTGACTTTTTGAGGCATAATTTGATTTTCGATGGAATTTCTTCCTTCCATGTCTCTCAAATTTTCTAGTCTTCTATTTCTATTCTTCTACTTCCTCACTGGGGCATGTTTCATTTCCTAATGGTTAACCTATTGACCCTTACCTTTGATTGTGATTTTATTATGATTTGATCAACCTTATCGATTTACTGTCTCTCCTCTACGTGATTTCAATTTCAATTCTGAGGGGGCAATATCTATGGGATTCTCATCCCTGATTCTCTTGATTTAGACATCTTTTGTGAGCTTTTGCTCAAATTTGAGATTCTTATCTCTTACTTTGAATGTGATCCCGAATTGACCTCATGTTCAAAGGCATTTGTTTATGCTTTGTCCAGATGTGATCTTGAATCGACCTCATATCTAAGTTGTTTTGTGATCCCAAATTGATCTCACATTTTAACTTTATTCTTTGACTACATGTGTTCCCAAATCGATCACACATTAGTCAAAGAGGGGCAAATGTACGCACCCAAAAATGGTCGCCTAAACTTTGGGCCCCATTTATTTGATTTATCAATCTTGAATCAGTTTTATCAATAATCAATATTTTCAACATTATCAATTTCTTGATCAAATCTTAGTTTTGATCATATATTGGATTTTTATCCTTGGATTAACCATTTTATCCTAAGCTTTTATTTACTTAAAAGGAATATTTTCTTCCCTTTTATTTAAATAAAAAGCTCCACCTTTTCCTCTTATCCTAAGTTGCACAAATAAAGCATCATTCTTATTTTATAAAAATAGAAAAAGTACTTTTTGTCTCATATGGACACAAAAGTCAACTTTTATTTTCCCATTGGAGGATATTTGTGCACAAGGATCAAGCTTCCATTTTTCTCCACTATTGATTAAGTTTTTTTGCCTCTTAATCTCAATGGTCCATTCCCTTCCATTTCTTATAAAAGGAGAGCTCTCTCCTTCATTTATATCCATCATCTTTATGCTATTGTTATGCTGCAGGTTTTTTAGATCATTTGGAGCTCTTTGAAGACATTGTTGTGGCATTACATCCTAGTTGCATATTTGCTTTTTTAGTTGCATAATCATGGCATGTTAGCTTAGTTTCTTTTATACAATAGATTAATCTCACATAGCTTAATTAGGAGGGATTGTAAAACTTGTACTTTCCTTTCATAGTTTAGTTGGCACTTTACTTTCATAGATTAGATTTCCTTTCAAGCATTGCATTTTTTATCATTTAGCTTAGCTTGCATCTTCATCTTTAATCTAGCTTGCATTGTATTTTCATTTGGATTCATTGGAGATATTGGCACTCTTGCCTTTGTCTTCAACCTTGAATCTCTCATTGTGTGGTTGACTAGCAAGGTCATTAGCTTCATAGCTCTAGCTGAGAGCAACTCTACATCTTGCAACTCCATACATAGAGAGCTATGGATCAATTTTTGAGGCCTCATTCTTGAGTGTTCTTGTTTGTAAGGATTCATAGAAGTGCACTACTTTTGTGTGTACAAAAATTAAGTTCTAAACTATGAAAATTGGGAACATGAATACTAGGATAAGTTTGAATTACACTATTCCTGGAAATGACACCAAAAATTCTTGGCTAAACAATGGTATTAGAAACCCATAGTATTGGACTTCTTATTTTAGCATTGGACACCCTAAATGGTTTCTAATTAGATCATTCAGTCTCATTTAATTATCGACCAGGGACGTAAACTTGGAATGGCATCTGCAAAGTATATGCTTCAAACTCTCTTGATTTTCATGACTAATCTATGGAATTCAAATACATTGAGCTTTAGGAAATCTATGCTAGTACCAATAAATGAATTATTCTAGAAAAAAAATTAATCATGGATAGGAATTACTCTAACCGCCTATGATACACGAACAATCTACTAGTTTTGTTACTAGTGGCTACAAGAACAACAGAGTTCTACTTCACTTCTAAGTAAGCATGAAAATGATTCCTACTCTAACTAAACAATTCACTCACCAAGTGGGCCCCCTTGGATGAGTGAATAGAAACACAATCAAGTTAAAAAGATTAAACTCAAACTGTACATTATATTCATTCAGGAAAATAAGTACACTTGGACTGAAATAGTATTACAGCTACAATAGTTCTATTCAGAAATTTGACTAACTCCTCAGAGTTACAACTATAATACCCCAAAAATGGGCTATAGGTTCATTAACTTCCTACATCAACAAATCTAATGAAATTGATACAAAAAGTCCTAACCTAAGGCACATCTGCACATTATTAAATCCTAATTGATTATCCTAAATTTTGCATCGGGGAATATTCCTAGCAATATTCTTATTTATTCTAATTATCTTTAATTTAATAATTATTTGACGATAAATCTTATTTATCCTAAAGTTTGATTAATTGAATATTCTGAATATTTAATTAATTAGATTTAATATTATCACTTAATTGTTTAATTAAATTTAATTAAATTATTCTTAAGTTGTATTATTTAATTTTGACAATAAATCAAAAATCTTATGACTAATTGATTAAATTCCTATTTAATTAATTAAAGTCAATTGTCAATATTTAATAATATAATTTTTGAATAAAATTTAATTTAATAATTGATTAACCCATAAATCAATTGTTTTAATTTCAAAAATCAATTAAGTTAAGAATAAATCACTTTATTTTTAAATTAATTCAAAATAAATCATGCACAATCAGAAAAGCAGGCAACTAGAAATTAACAATCAATTTTAAAATTAAAACGCAACATCTGATGATGAGTTGAAATTTGATCTAAACTCTATTTTGAGTTAAACACTGCTTTTGCATGATTTTTGTGAGTTAATTATCTCTGATTTCCTGATAACTCAAAAATCAACCTGAGTTTATCAAGAGTGATTTATGGCTTTTCTCTTGCATCCTCAAAGCCCTGGATTTCTATAAAAACAAGGCTCAGCTCTTCACAAAGGTCTGGCTGGCAATCAAGAACTCGAAATTGCATCCTCACTCTAGCGAATTTGTGACTGAAGAATCAATCTTTTGCGAATCAAGGCTATTGTGAGATTTTCATTTATTGTTTTGAGCATTCCTAGTTTCATATCATAGATTTTTATATTCATCTATAGCATTTCTTAGATTAAAATCTGCATTCAAACTCAATTTCATACATTCTAGCTTAGATTGATACAGTTTCTCATTCTTATTGCATAGAAAATACAAAAATCTAGAATAATTTGCATTCATGTAGTCTTTCATATTTTTCATTCAAATCATTCATTTAGGTGTTTCATTGTCACTGATCTCAATTTCAATTTGAGAACATCATACTCACACCTACTAGAAGGCAGTAAATCACCTGGTTAGCATAGTTTCAATTACTTGCAGATTTCAATTTTTGCTAACCTCTAATATTTTACTGAAGTGTTGTGTCCACAGCTAGGTACAAAATTCACACACACATTTTTGGCACACACCATGGGGCCCTAAAATAGGTTTCCCTTCTATTCTATTAATATTCTATCATTTCTCTATCAAAATGCCCCTGTTGCTGCTTGTTCTAGTGTTTTTGAAGTAGTTTTTGAGGTTTTGCTAGTTTCAGCACTTCCTCGCATGAGATTTCATCTTTCATTCCATGCGACCATACTTCCTCATGTGAGACCACATCCTGACTTGCACGATATTTTGCTACAGACACAAAATTTGTAGATTCATACTTTTAGATTATTGATTTCTAACGCTCACTGTTTGCTGTTGATTTATCTTGATTTTGTACTTTTGGATGTGTGCTAAATTTTGGATTGCAGAGCATTGAACCTAAGGTATTCTTCTCAAGCTGGTAATATTTTGATTTGGATTAAAATGAACTCTTGTGTCAAGCTTGTGTGAATTTTCTTGCTTTCATATCACAGACTTCATTTTGGGCTATAAAAATAAACATAGATTTACTTTCTGCATATCTGTTACACATAGTAAATAGGCCCTATGAACACTATTTGTGGATGATCTTGAGATACTAAGCTTCTTTCACTTGTTTATTCATGCGAAGCTCCTCTTGACAAAGGATCCCCTTGTAGGTAGGGAAGGTACTGAGAGCATCTCACGTTCTACTAGATTTGTGTGTCTTCAACTTTTGATTGACACATTCTCTCTCCAGAGAGGTTGATAGATCATAAGCGGTTGACATCATAGATCTTTATGAGATAATCTTGGTCTTAGCGTGTCAAATTAATCTATATACTTTGTTTTGGTTAAAAGTGAAAAGGCTAAAGGATTATGCTCTACTTCATTTTTGGATAGTATCAGAAACTCAGATCCTTGAATCTGGAACCAGTTTCCATGTGGTATCTTTTGTGAGTCACCTTTAGAGAGGGTTAACTGTAGTGGATGTTCCCTTAATTAGGTCAACCATGTGGATAGAACCTCAAGCGATAATATCCATTTTTGCCATGGTAGCAGCATGATGAAGGATGTTCCTGTTAATACCACAAACACATAACAGAAATAGAGAAACAACAACAATATGCAAGAACAAAAAATTGGCTTCTTATTATCTCCACAAATGTGGAATTACAAACTTTCAGAATTACAATATGCAAAGCCACATGGGCATTTCCTTACTATATTCTGTAGGACAAAGCCTTGAATCAATACCCAGATCTACCACCCTAGAACTCCTAGACAACACTACGGGCCTTCTTTATATAGGAAATTTCCATCGCCCGAGAAGGTTCCATAAATTTAGCCCTAAGGGCTGACCAAACTTAAAATTATTTTATTTTTCATTTTATTACATCAAAGCCAGCTCAAAATAACTTTTGAAATGCGAACAAAAATTTTGAAGGAAATTTATTTTCTGCCATTTTAGGTGGCCCAACTTCCGGAGACCATAAGTCATCACCCATTGACCCGATTGACTATTATAACCCCATTTCAGAAAGGGCGCAAAGAGCTCTACAATGCCTAAATCAAGAAAGCTTCATTCAGCCAAAAATTTGACCTCATCCAGGGCCTCTAAAGCCTTCAAAATTGAGTTCAAAATTTTTGTACCCTATTTCGAACATCGAAAATTTTCAATATCTTCAAAACCAGACTTCATCTAGCAATGAAACTTTACTGGCATGCTGATATGACTAAGATGAACCTCCACATGTGAAATCAGAACATTCTAAGATCGTATGACCAACTTACTAAAAATAGCAAGTTTCCATAAATAGCAGCTCTACACAAGATAGCCCTTATTGAAAAGAAACCAAAAATATTTTTGGTTGATGCAAGATTTCTCTTACACCCAAGATGCTCCTGCATCACAATAGCTGCTATATAAATGTCCTTGTGGAGGAAATCTTCACAGGTGTGGTCTCTTGTTGGGCTGTCAAATCTCCCTAGCAGCTCCTAATTGATTAATTTCTCAGACTGTGTCAAAACCCTAGTGCTCCTAGATTGGGGTTCACCCTCTTGAGATCACAAAAGTTGTAGAGTCAGACCATTACTAAAAACCCTAGTGAGGCCAAAAAAAATTCATTTTCTAGGAATATGTGCATTATTGAAAAACTTTTTGGAACATACACAGGTAGTATTTCTAGGGATTAGCACAATAAGTCACTATTGCTTGTTCATGCGCAAGGTTTATTTTTCCCTTGTTCATTGTTTTCAGATGATTGCTTGCTTCCCTTGCTTGCTATTTTGCGTGCTTGATATCTTCTTGGTTACTTGAAACAAACTGTTACACAACTCTTCAAAATTTTCATAACAATCTGATATTGAAACACTAAAAAATTGCAAAATCTAAGGAAAAATCCTTTTCTGGTGAGAGAACTGAATAGTCTATCAGAGAACAGCTAGCACTGTGCCTCAAAATCTATGCCAAAACTGTCAAACTATGTCCTTTTATCACGTGATATTTCAGCTTTCTGAGCATTCTTTTGCATGAGACAACACATTCTCATGCACAACTTGGTACTTCCTCACGTGAAACAACATTTTCTCATGTGAGGCTATCCTGAAATTTTCAAAACAGTGAGCTTATTCCTGCCAATTGGTCAACTTTTTGTCAGATCTAATTTTTGTCTAGGATCTATATGCCTATTTTCCTATTGCACACTGCCTGAAACTAGATGTCTAGAGTTGAGAACCACGCAATTACTGCATAAAACCAAGTTGTCTCTATATTTTGTCAGAAATCCAATTTACAACAAATCCCAAATTCTATCAAAATAGCGAACTGATTCTTGTCATTTTTAGTCATCCTTGGTCAGTCTGGGCCAAATCTCAAGTGTTATGACATGTTGCTCAACATCCAAATGAACTTAAATGGTATCAAGTTGCACAAAATGACTCTTGATCTTCTTTCTTCCACATCTCTCATGTCTTCCTAGTCTCCCATTTCCATCCTTTCTCCTATTCCTTCATGCTTCTTCCTCTTCTTCGTAAAACTCTTCATGTCTTTTTGATTCTTTTCCTCTTATTATCTACTCTACTTTCTTCTATTCATCTCTTCTATCACCTCCATACTTGATTCCTCCTCTTCTAGAACCATGAATTTCAACTATCTTGTTATGGAACCTCTCTTGAAAAGGGATGATCTCGAACTCATTGCTCAATTCAAAGAGTATTATTCCTCCAAAAATTCCATGAGTGATAAGTTTATGACAGAAATAAAAGAAAAATTGATTAAATTAGACACCTTTTTTAGGATCATATGCATGATCCTATCATGACCTCCTTCTTCCAAATGTCTTTCATCTTCTAAGTCTTTTCATTCTTCCTCATCTTCTTCCTCCACTAAGTCTTCACCTTCCTCTTCTCCACGATCTCATTCCTCTTCTACTTCTCCCAAGAGTCTTACTCCTCATCTCAAGACATACCATGTTGAGCAATATGATAACCCTTATGATACCTCTTTCATGGAGAGTGACACACCCATCTTTGAATACTATAATGACTATGATGATGGACAATGTAATGATACCTATTAAACCTCTATTCCTAAGAGTCCTCCTCATCATGTGCTTGTTCTTACTAGAAATGGGATGTCACATTGGAAAGATCATGATGGTGATCCATATGATTCTAATTTTGAAAGAGACTTTGATGATTTTTGTGAACAATACCTAGATGATACATCTACTTCTATTGAGGAAGAGAAAGCTTTCTGTGCTGATTATAAATGTCAATACTATAAGGATCTCTCCTCTAAGAACTCTCATGCTGAAAATAAAGATTACACTCTCAAGAAAGATCATGTTAATGCTGACTCTTTGTTTTGTGATGATTCCCTTCCATCCTCTACTTCCTCCAATACCCATACATCTCCTAAAGTTTCTAAGTCTTTCAAATCTTTCACAAATGTTTCATCCGACAAAAATCCTAATACTTTTCATGCAGTTCCCTATAGTTATCCTCAAGGGCTACCTCTTAAAAATACTCAAGCTAACCTTCACTTGGTTGCAAATACTTTCAATAATGCTAAATCTAAAGAGCCTAAGTCTTTATATGCTATAATGCCTACTCCAGCTAGTCCTTCACTATCTCTTCCAAAGTCTTCCATACAATCCCAACATGCTTCCTTGTCCTTAGAAGTGGCTCCGTGTCAAGAGGACTCCAAAAATGATAAAGAAAAGAACATAAAGAAAGATCAAGATCAAGAAACCTCCATGTCATCCAATCCTTTTCATGATTTCTCTTATCTGTTCCATGGTTCTTTTGATCTCGTGCACCCTTTCTCAATCATTCCACCCTATCTTAAGTCTTCTCTTAAGCAAGATCAAGTTACTATTTACACCATTGAGCTTATTGACAATCAAAATAACCTTATCCCACTTCCAATTTCCAAAGATGATACTTCCATTAAGGTTAGTAAAAATGGTGTTGTTACTTCCAATGTTAAGCCTATTGAAAATCAAGAGAAAAATTATGTGCTTATGCTATCCAAAGATCCTTGTCAAGATCAAAGTCTTCCATCTTCTTATTCTACCACTCCATTTTCATTTCCACTTTCTACTCTTCCTAAGTCTTTTCAAGCTCCGAACAGTCCTATCAAAGAAGTTGCTCCTATTCTAGATGTTTATGATACTATTGCAAATTCTAATGCTCACTCTAAAGATGATGATGTCCTTGGTTGTCATATAGATGTTGATGAACTTATTGATTATCCTTTTGTATCTTCCACATCCATTCTTGGACCTCCTCCACCAATACTAAGAGCTTCACATCTTCCTTCCATCTTGGACCCTTATGTCCCTTCACTTTCCCCTCCTAACTCTCCTAATTTTTCATCCATCCTGGGCCCTTACCTCCCTCCATCTCCTATCTTTCCTCAAGATCAACATAGATGCATACCCTTGAATCCTTTTCATCCACCCACCCATCTAAACCAATCATGTCCTCCTTCCACAAGTCCCAAGTCTTTTGAAAGTAACTTGAATTTTCAATACAAGAAAAAGAATCAATACAAGAATCCATCAAAAAAAGAAGATCACCATGTCTCCTTTAATCAACATGGAGGCATAAAGTCAAAATAGATATCTAAGAAAAAAATTACAAGACAAGTATAGGTTCCAAAATCTATCATTGAAGATATTCTCTCTAAATCATCAAAAAGAAATGAAAAGCCTATGCTATATGGATTCAAAAATCTCTTTTGAAAAATTTTGATGTTGAGCAACAAGTGAAGTTGACATTCAAGCTTCCAAAGGCTTCCACGTCATCTTATTCCAAAAACATTCTTCCATTCCATGTGCCTAAACCACAACCTCTGCTATCCATTCACCATATTCCTTCATGTATTCCTTCATTCACATTTCCTCCACCCTCTCACCACCCTTCAAGGTGTGTGTTGATGTTGATCTTTCCTTCCTTTCCATCTACCCTTTCAAAATTCTTCCATTCATTATCCTTCTATCTTCTATCATTTTTCCTCATTTTCCTATTCCTCCTATCTTCCAACCTCACTCACTTTACATAAAACCTTATCCTCCATTTTTCTCTTCCATCTTCCTTTCCCTATCATCATCTTTGAGCATAACATTTTGAATCATTGGCATATCATGGTTTATCCTTTCAAGGAGCATTATCTAAAAAGCTTGCCTTCTTCCAAAAAAAATAAATTTAAATTTAAAAAAAATAGAAATGAATTTTTTTTTAAAAATGTGCCTTGGTGAAAACCTGGAAACAGGTGCCTCGGTAGCAAAAGTAAAGAGAAATAAATTCATCCTATGGTGAAAACCACTCCCTTGTGGTGCCTTGGATAAGTACCATGATGAAAACCTGGCAATCAGGCATCATGCATAGTTCTTCTACATATTTCATCCATTCCATCTTCTCTCTTTAATCTTGACAATGTTGATCTATACATGAACATTTGGCTATCTTGTGAGCTATCTTACAACGATCTTGCTTTCATTCCCTTCCTGTTTAGCCTTCATATTTATTTTCCTTCATTCATTCTAGCCTTTCACTATCATTTTCCCCTTTGGTCTTGATCTAACAAAAAAAGAGAGTAGAACATGATGCTTTGAAACCTCTTGACATGTTTACTCCTTTGGACTACATCCTTTCCTTCTTTGTCATTACACTTTTGTGACTTATCCTATGTTGGCCTTTCATTGCTTGTCCAAATGTACTTTACATGACAATTTTTCCCTAGCTTGGGTACCCTTGAGGAGTTTTCCCTTGACGATTTCTTCCCTTCATTCTCCTTCATTCTCTTGTCTTCCATCTCTTCCACTAGCTTGATAATCCCTCTTGTTCTCCACCTTGCTAGACATTGGGACTACACGATGTGATCTTGTTTGGGAGTTTGATGCCCATTCTGTCTGGGGGCATCCTTTGTACATACTGATTAGTACTTCCTATTGAGGTTGAAATCACATCACTAAGAATCAGAATGCATGGTCTAGTAACTGATGATGACTACAGAGTGTCTAGGTTGCAAGAACTTGAACTACTAGATAAGCGTAGACAAGCAACATATGATCATCTCAGAGTGTATCAAAAAAGAATGTCTAGAGGCTACAACAAGAAAGTTAGACACAAAGAATTTCAGGTTGGCGATCTAGTCTTGAGAGAGAATCCTAAAAATTAATCACATAAAGAGCGCAAGGTGAAGTTTGAACCCAACTGGTTGGGTCCCTTTGTTATCACTGCTACTTTTGGCTTTGGAGCCTATCACCTCTCAATGACTGACGGAGAATAGCTTTGAGAACCAATCAACGTTTTCCATCTGAAGAAATTATATGCCTAAGGCATTCAGTGTATGGTAAAATGTCTTGAAAAAATCTTAAAAATCTAAAAAAGTCCTGGGAAAATGAACATCTTGGTGAAAACCTAGCAATAGGCACCTTGATGATTCACAAAAAAATCAAAAAATACCAAAAATATCAAAAAAAAATTGAAAAAATGAAAAATACAAAAAAATGAAAAAAAGAAAAAAAGTGCCTTGGTGAAAACTTGGAAGTAGGTGCCTTGGTAGCAAAAATAGAATCTCTGCCAAGATGGTGAAAACCCAGCAAATGGGCACCACTTGTTTCAAAATACTCCATCTATCAGTGCAATCTTGGTCTTTCCTAGCTTTCAGTCTACTTTAGTTTGTATATATCCCTGTTTCAATAAGTTGATCTCTACACCAATTGGCTCAAGCGTCTGTATCATATCAATGCTTAACACTTAGGGGAAATCACAGTCATATCCTATAATCTTGTAGTGTATCCTTAGATGAGTCATATCTAGTCAGAGTCCTTTGAAGCTTCATTTGAGTCAGTCAATCAATCTCCTCTCCATAAAGGATTTTGCATATACAACAATGCAATCAAACACAAATTGAAAACAATCTATGCTTTTTACATGCTTTTATCTCCTTGTATGCTTACTGATTCGCATTGAGATTTTTGCATATTGTGTCCTTTGAGCTCTTCGATGATGTCCTTTATAGGATTTAGAGAGTGATGACTGGGGGCATAATCTTTTCTGTCTTCTACTTGTATTTGAAAATATAACAACTTTGGAAATTCTAGATTGAAATGGTGTCCGTTTGTAAGAGCCTCCATCTCGTATTGGATGGCCATGAGTTCCTCAACCATTGATACCTAAAAAATTCAAGGAAGTTTGATCTAACTATTGTCTTTTTGAGTTCTTTCTTTCTCCTACTATGAAACGCGATCTTGCCTAAGGATGTGAACAATAAAGGGTCACTACGAGTAATTCACACTAGATTTAGAATGATCTCTTGACTGTTTGATGTGTTTGAATGCAAAGCGTATTCTAGTCATTATGACATTTATGTTTTGATGCTTATACAAATTGCTATATCAAAATGGACATGATATTCAGGTCATCCTGGCATTTGTGCCTTGGTGCTTATATCTAATCTGACATTCTGAAAATAAAATCAATATTCATATGTCCATGGTTGCCTAACCAGTGGGTGTTGTATTGATTCTTACGCATACAAATCGATATTCATATATATATGGTTTCCTAACTAGTGGGAATTGTATTGATTTATCTAGTTACCTAAAAGTTCAATGATGACAACAAATTGACACATGATCAGTGACTAGGTCCTAGGTCCTAGGTTTGCATTTCATTCTACATTTCATTTTGCACTTTGCATGATCTCACAAATTGCTTGAACACTTAAACGATTCTTCAAAACCAAAAATGCTAAACATGACACAAGGATTGAGCATTGTATGAAGGTTCCTCCAACGAAACAACAAGTAGAATCCTTTTTTGAGATCAAAATTCAAATTTGAGATCATTTATATTGTCTGACTACTTGCATAATCAACCTTCAATCATCACAAAAATCTAGAATTCAACTTAATTGATTATCTTACATCAAACTATCAAAATTTTAACTTGGTCAACCATGGTCAACTCATGGTTTAACCTAGTCAAAATTCATCTCCAGGACCTCTAAATGATGTAGAACACATTCTCAGACATGTATAACCACTTCTCAAATCAATTAACATGCTTCTAAACTATAACGCTGACTTTTCTTGTTAGATTTCAATTTTAATCCCGAAGGGGGCATGGTATTGCACATCATTCAAGTTTGTAAATCTAAGTCTATAAATCAAATCTTTCCTCGGTAATCAAGACAACAACCATGTCTAGTTGTTGACTCATCTAAAGTCCTCATCGCTTGGGGAAAACTCTATTATCACTTGGGGCATATCAGATTCATCTTGATCCATATCAATCTGGTATCCTAAATCTATCTTGTAAACTATAGTAGATTTTCGTAACCATCGGTTCATTAGTGTTATTTCCTTGGTTCTTCATAACTGATGGGTCCAGGATGTGATACTAATATGATTCATACAAGGACATTCAAGTCTGGAATCGATCACTCACTTGTTCACAATCATAAGGTTCAGAATTAGGCTTTTTGACACTTTTTCATAATCATTGGTTCATTGTTGCTATAGTTGACATTATCTCTGGTCATTCAGGACCTAACATCTTCAAATCTTTTAATCGATTTCTATCTTAGAATCGGTTCATCTTTCAAATCAGTTTCAATCTCAAACATCTTTATCATACATAGACTATTCTTTGAACCATTGTGCTTCGCATAGTAATTCAAAGAGGGGAAAAACGTAATACCCCAAAAATGGGCTATAGGTTCATTAACCTCCTACATCAACAAATCGAACGAAATTGATATAAAAAGTCCTAACCTAAGGCACATCTGCACATTATTAAATCCTAATTGATTATCCTAAATTTTGCATCGGGGAATATTCCTAGCAATATTCCTATTTATCCTAATTATCTTTAATTTAATAATTATTTGGCGATAAATCTTATTTATCCTAAAGTTTGATCAATTGAATATTCTGAATATTTAATTAATTAGATTTAATACTGCCCCTTAATTATTTAATTAAATTTAACTAAATTATTCTTAAGTTGTATTATTTAATTTTGACAATAAATCAAAAATCTTATGACTAATTGATTAAATTCCTATTTAATTAATTAAGTCAATTGTCAATATTTAATAATATAGTTTTTGAATAAACTTTAATTTAATAATTGATTAACCCATAAATCAATTGTTTTAATTTCAAAAATCAGTTAAGTTGAGAATAAATCACTTTATTTTTAAATTAATTCAAAATAAATCATGCACAATCAGAAAAGCAGGCAACTAGAAATTAACAATCAATTTTAAAATTGAAACTCAACATCTGATGATGAGTTGAAATTTGATCTAAACTCTATTTTGAGTTAAACACTGCTTTTGCATGATTTTGTGAGTTAATTATCTCTAATTTCTTGATAACTAAAAAATCAACCTAAGTTTATCAAGAGTGATTTATGGTTTTTCTCTTGCATCCTCAAAGCCCTAGATTTCCATAAAAACAAGGCTCATCTCTTCACTAAGGTCTGGCTGGCAATCAAGAACTCAAAATTGCATCCTCACTCTAGTGAATTTGTGACTGAAGAATCAATCTTTTGCGAATCAAGGCTATTGTGAGATTTTCATTTATTGTTTTGAGCATTCCTAGTTTCATATCATAGATTTTTATATTCATCTATAGAATTTCTTAAATTAAATCTGCATTCTAACTCAATTTCATACATTCTAGCTTAGATTCATACAGTTTCTCATTCTTATTGCATAGAAAATACAAAAATCTAGAATAATCTGCATTCATATAGTCTTTCATATTTTGCATTCAAATCCTTCGTTTAGGTGTTTCATTGTCACTAATCTCAATTTCAATCTGAGAACATCATACTCACACCTACTAGAAGGTAGTAAATTGCCTGGTTAGCATAGTTTCAATTACTTGCAGATTTTGGTTTTTGCTAACCTCTAATGTTTTACTGAAGTGTTGTGTCTACAACTAGGTACAAAATTCACACACACAACAACAGTCATTTTATTTAAAGGAAAACTACAACTACTCCCTAAATATAATATCATCTCATTAATGAGGATCATTACAGATTCATAATGCCTTATAATAGGAATAGAATTTATCAAGAATAAGTCTTCCCAAAATATAGCGCATTGTGGGTACTAGATCTGCGCCCTGCATTTAATAAGAAATGGTATTGACTTTTTCCTTATGAGAAGATCTTGCAGCAATGGTTGTCTTTGACTTCTTCAGCACCACAGTTTTGATCTTTAAATACGCCATGACTAATAACTACAAAATGATTAATGCACACACAACCTTTGATACATACATATTCTTGTCATTAATATTAGGAAGAAAGTGTTAAGCTCTAATTAATAATCTTGCAAGGCATATGGCTACAAGAAGAAAACTACCAAAAAACATAGCATAGGAAAAGGATCATTCATTACCATATATAATTACTATATTCTACCATTTCTGTCCATTAGTTTCAAGCAAATATACCATATTCTTTCTACCATCCACATTCCTACTTCATGTCTTTACACATATAAAATATACATATAAAACCATAAGTTCATATATCTATTTGCAAGTAAATTGGTTGAAAGGTAATAAGAAGCATTTAGAAAGATGGCCTTTTGAGACGCTCATCAAAGGCCTACATTGGAGCATGTGTCTTTGGCTTTCTGACACACTACACAATACTCCACATACTTTCTAATGTCTAAATTCATCCTTGGAAAAAATTAAAATCTCTACACTAACTCTTAGGTCTTATTGACTCCAAAATGACCACTAAGTGCCCCATTATGCTTCTCTTGAATCAAAGTTTCCCTAATTGACCCTCTAGGCACACACAATTGACTTCCTTTAAACAATAAGTCACTTTGCATCGTATATTCAAAAAAATCACCATGGATATGATTCTTGTGTTCTTTACATACCTTGTATATCTCTGCAAAGTCTTCATCCTTAGCATATAAGTCCTTAAAACTCTCAATACCCATGCTCTACAACCATACTTCATGTACTATCAATAGCCTTCTACTTAGTGAAACTGCTACTTTGTTCTGAGTCCTTTCTTATGCTTGATGTTTAAGGTGTAAGCCTATAAGTACTCCACCCATTTCATGTGCTTGTGACTTAGCTTGTCTTTGGAGTTCAAAAAACTAAGAGCCTAGTTGTCTGAATACACCAAAAATTATTTAGGAAGCAAATAGTGCCTCCATTTCCTTAATTCTTGGACTAGAAGATACATCTCTAAGTCATAAGAAGAGTACTTCTTCTTTGCATCACTAAGCTTCTCACTTTGAAAAGCCACTGGTCTCCCTTCCTAGCTTAAGATAGCTCTTATAGCAACATTGCTAGCATCACAGTCCACTGTGAAGAGCTCCTCAAAACTAGGAAGCACTAGGATAGGTTGGGTATCTATCCTCTTTTTAAGTGTCTCAAACCCTTTGTCTACTTATGGATTCCAAAGAAATTTTAATGCAGTCGAGGTAGGTGGATCCAACTAAGGACTGACCGACCTTGCAACCAAACCAATATACAGCAAAAATACACAATAACAACAATAGATCTATAAGGAAACATAAGTCTTTATTCATGAAAACACTGATTACATGCAATGTGCCAGACTGTAAGGTCTTCCCAGTTACAGCCAAGTACAATGCAAGTAATAGTCTACAAGATCTTGCAGGATCTAAATCTTTTCCCCAACATCAACATCTAGCTAGCCCAGGTCTGCAACAGGCAACACACTGGTTGGCACCCAGGAAAGATCTAAACTTGTACTCAAACTTCCAAGAAATCTTTCTGCTCCTAAGCTCACAGGCTACTAACCTTCCTTCAAACAATCTGATGCCCTAAACAACTACCCAAGCATCCAATAAATACTGATTCCCAGCCACAAGTCGGCTGATGAAATAATAAATCTCTATAAACAAATATTAAATGCTAAAACATCAGTCGGCTCACACATAGCCTTACAAAATAAATAAACTCTCAAAGATGGCCCCAAATGGTCATCAGATCCACATAGAAGAATGCAACACACTAGATCTAGGTCCCCACATGTCCAATGGTTAATCCATAACATGAGGAGCATGACCCAAATTAAATGCACCAGTCAGCCAAGCCGATCTAACAAAACAATCCAGTTAGTAAGCAAGAATACTAAGCAAAAGAAGAAATAACTAAGCACCAATCGATCGACCATGCCAGACATGATCGAGGAACACAGTTATCACCAAGCGCTAGTGAACTGACACCTTCAGTCACTGAGCATTCTTCAGAGACCGAGCACCTTGGTAACCACATAAACTGAGCAACCAGTTTCCCAAACTAAGCAAGAACTCCACTAACAATCTACCTTCAAAGATAAACATATTTTTGGTTGATACAGGATTGCCAAGAATCCTAGGATGATCCTTCATTAGAAACCCAGGGTAAGAAAGATTTTCTCATAAGGAAATCAGGAACATCTCAAGGGAATCAGAATAGGTATGTCAAATTTGTCCTTCACCCATATCTCTTCTTGTCCTTCTTTCCAAGTAATCTTCACTTCATTCACTGTCTCATGCAGAATGTCCTTCTACCTTTCAATTTGTTTACCCCTCTGGTCGGCAACTAATAGCAACCGACTCTGACCACTATTGACCACCTCAATGCCTTGGTAAGATCCATCTTTTCCAAACTTCTCAATCAACTCAGTATCATCTGCATCTCTCTGTGTTACAAATGTAACCATCTGTTGTACCATCTCTACCAACAAAACCATATATTTCTTAATCTCAACAAACTCTTCAGTGATATCATTCTCCTTCTCCTTCAAACTAGACTTAACAGGAATAGGTTCATCAACTTTATGCTCTTGAGGTTTGTCATAAGGACAACACTTGATAACTCCACATCCCTTAACGCCTGTCTCCTATAAAGGTATCAATTTATGTCAAGCTCCCTCATGCCTAACCACATAGGTATTAGCACGACCATCAAACAAAACATTTATGTCAAACTTACAGGGTCTACTAAACAACAAATGAAAAGAATCTATAGGTAATACATCACATAATATCTCATCATGGTAAGATCCAATCTAAAACTTAACCAAGCATTGTTATTCAACTCTAACCTTAGAAACATCTTGTATCCAACTAATCTGATAAGGATTAGGATGCTTCCTTCTTTCCAAATTCAACTTACTAACCATTTCATCTGAAACAAAGTTCTCAGAATTTCCACCATCAACTATGACATTATATACATTATCCTTGCACTTACATCTGGTTCTAAACAAATTCCTTCTTTGCACTGGTTTAGGAACACATGCAGCTAATCTCCTAGTGACAAGACATTCACCTTTCTCAAGAACATTCTCAATGTCTTCTTCAGCAACTAATGCAACTCTTTTCTTAGGACACTACCAACTTCTATGACTAGCTTCACCACAGTTATAACAAGTACCAATGAACTCATTCTTCCACCTTCCTCTTTGTCTAGTATTCTTAGTAACTTGACCACTACTAGATCCTACATTAGGCTTAGGATTCTCTGTCACATTAATCTCCACAACTGTCTCACCAATTTTACCACCTCGGTTCCTATTGTTTTGTTTTCCTTCATACTTCCTATTCAACTTCTCTTCAATCTTCAATGTCATCTAATAAGCATCACCAATTTTTGTCATCCACATAGTGAGTAACTCTTCTTGAATACTAGATCGCAAACCATAGACATACCTAGCAACCTTTTCTTTATCAACTTCAGAATGACCAATCCTAATCAAAATTCTATAAAGCTCCTCGGTATACTCCTATACCAATTTGTTAGTTTTCTTCAAAGTTTGCATCTTCTTAAACATGTCCAAGTTATAATCCACTGGAATGAATTGCTTCTTCAACTTGTCAACCATTTAGTTCCACTTAGTGATCTTTTCTTTTCCTCTTCTACCTCTTTCCAACTGAACTTCTCTCCACCAGATATTTGCATGACCTTTCAACTTAGTCTTTGTAAATATAACCCTATTAGGATCTTCTATTTCTTCATACTCAAATATTCATCAATCTCATTAATCCAATCAATCAATTCTTCAGGCCTAAGGCTTCCAGCAAATGCAGAAACTTCAATCTTAGGTCTCTTCCCAATATTAGACATAGCTTTCAGAATTTGATTATCCTTCGAATCTCTAGCTTCTTCTATAGCTTCTTCAAAATGATCTTCCTCAGATTCATCATCACTATCCTCTTTCAGGGTAGGCTTCTTCTTTCTCAATTCCTCTTGTAGGTCTTGCACTTGTTTCTGCAAAGCCCTAAAATCATCAAGATAGAATTCTCTAGTAGCTTCTTCTTCCTTAGTGATCTCATGATTTCTCCTCGGAGGCATCTTCAAACCAAGATCTATATACACAAGATCCACTCAGCTCCAATAGGAACAGACTTTGCTCAAACAAGAACAAAATTCACTTTGATACCACCTAATGCAATCAAGGTGGGTGGATCCAACTAAGGATTGACCAAACTTGCAGCCAAACCAATATGTAGTGAAAATACACAATAAAAACAATAGATCTACAATGAAACAAAAGTCTTTATTCATGAAAACACCGATTACATGCAATGTGTCGAGTTGTAAGGCCTTCTTGGTTATGGCCAATTATAATGCAATTAATAGTCTACAAGATCTCGCAAGATCTAAATCTTTTCCCCAACATCAGCATCCAGCTAGTCTAGGTCTACAATAGGCAGCACACTAGTAGGCACCCAGGAAAGATCTAAACTTGTACTCAAACTTCCAAGCAATCTTCCTACTCCTAAGCTCATAGGCTACTAACCTTCCTTCCAACAATCTGATGCCCTAAACAACTACCCAAGCATCCAATAAATATTAATTCCCAGCCACAAGTCGGATGATGAAACAATAAATCTCTATAAACAAATATTAAATGCTAAAACATCAGTCGGCTCACACATAGCCTTACAAAATAAATAAACTCTCAAAGATGGCCCCAAACGGTCATCAGATCTGCATAGAAGAATGCAACACACCAGATCTAGGTCCCCACATGTTCAACGGTCAATCTATAACATGAGGAGCATGACCCAAATAAAATGCACCATTCAGCTAAATTGATCTAACAAAACAATCCAGTCAGTAAGTAAGAATACTGGGCAACAAAAGAAATAGCCGAGCACCAGTCGACTAACCATGCCAGACATGACCGAGGAACACAGTTATCATCGAGTTCCTGTGAACCGATGCCTTTAGTCACCGAGCATTCTTCAGAGACTGAGCAACCCGGTAACTACATAAACCGAGCAACCAGTCTCCCAAACTGAGAAAGAACTCCACCAAACCACGATCAAAACTAACAATCTACCTTCAAAGACAAACATATTTTTGGTTGATACAGGATTGCCAAGAATCCTAGGATGCTCCTGCATCAAATTTGGTCTTCATTCACATTTGATAGTGTCCAACATAGGAGCATAGATAGCACTGAACTGCTTGATGAATTTCCTATAGTATTGTGCTAAGACATGAAATCTTATCACCTCTATTGTAGTCTTTAGAGTAGGCTAGTTAAGGATGGCTTCCACCTTTCTTGGATCCATCTTGATATTTCCTTGAGACAACACAAACCCAAGGTACACTAACTCTTGCTTCATAAACTCACACTTGTCCAAATTTATCATTAGTTTCTCCTCATGCAACTTTTTGAAAACAACTTGTAAATTTCTTAAATGCTCTTCTTTAGCCTTGCTAAATATCAATATATCATCTAAATATACTACAACAAACTTATACTGTAGTCCTTCAAGACTTCATTCATGAGTCTCATAATTATGGATAGGGAATTGGATAGCCCAAATGGTATTACAAGCCACTCATACAAGCCCTCTATAGTTTTGAAGGTAGTCTTCCATTAATCATCCCCCTCTTTGATCCTAATTTGGTGATAACCACTCTTTAGGTCAATTTTTTTGAAGTACTTGGCATCCCCTAGACATTCCATGAGGTCTTCAATTCTAGGAATGGGAAATCTATACCTAATGGTGATCCTATTTATGGCCCTAGAATCAGTTCATAACCTCCAAGTTCCTCCCTTTTTGGGTGTTAGGATAGTGGGAACAACACATGGACTTATACTTTTCCTAATGAGGCCTTGGTTTAGGAGCTCTTGGATTTGTTTGGAAATATCCTCAATTTGTTGAGGGGTCATCTTATAAGTTGTTTTATTAGGAAGGGTAGCTCCTAGAATAAAGTCTATTTGGTGGCTAATAGCTCTATTAGGGGGTAGGGAGGCTGGTTTCCCATCACTTATAATGTCTTTGTACTCCTTTATCAAATATTGCACTTCCAATAGAAACTCTATCTTCTTTATTGTATTATTTGCATCTTCTTCTTTCAGCTTCAAAACCAATGCAAATCATACTCCCTCTCCCTCTTCTAAAGTTTCTAAGAACTCTTTTTCACTAACCAAAAGAACACTAGGGCCTATGGGCTTCACTTCTCCTTCTTCTAGCAGTGACTGCATTTTGAAAGTCACACCATCTTTCTTAAAAGAGTATGCATTTTTGGCTCCATCATGCATGGCCTGTCTTTCAATTTTCCATGGCCTTCCTAGTAAAAGGTGACATGCATCCATAGGTAGGATGTCACACAATACCTTATCTATGTACCTTCCAATAGAGAATTCAACCCATGCTTGCTCATTCATAAGGACATGTTGTCACTTATTCAACCAAGTAACCTTATAATGGTTACTATATGAAATTTGTTAGAATAATTTAGAAAAATAGAGGGGGGGGGGTGAATCAGTTATTCTCAGGTCCAAATGTTCTAATTAAACTTTCTAGCCCTTCAACAACCTCAGATCTAATCAGCATTTCAACTCAAGCTCTATAGAATATATCAAAAACATATAACATGCATTCCATTGTCCAAAAGTAATTAACTAGCAGAATATAAAGCTTTCAACAACATCCACATCAAAATCATTCACACAAGTATAACACCAAGATTTATAGTGGAAACCCAATTTGGGAAAAACTACTTTGTAACATACTACTGATTTTCACTCTTCTAAAGTGAGCTCTGTGAAAAGCCAACCCTGTTAAAGGTTTACATACACACTGTTAGGTGTGACCATGTTAAAGGATTTAAAACACTCTGTCAAAAGTGGCTTGGTTAGAAGGGTTAAGAACATTCCATTAGAATGTCACCTTGATTAAAGGATTTATACAATGACTGTTAGGTCAACCTTGATTAAAGGATTTAGACTGATACAATGGTTAGAAAGTAACAGTAGTTTCTTATCTGAAAGACATAAAACTCACTTTGAAAATATAGATCCACTTCACATATATATATATTGATTTATTAACTAATCTAAATTTCCATTTCCATCTCTGATCCTCTTGGAATTTGCTTCAAGAAATCACAACTCTGTTCATCTCCTTCACAATTTCACCTTCATCCTTCTTCTTAGACTTATCAGTCAATAACATCAACCTCTTCTTCATACTACGTAACCTCACAATTAGGTTTCCTATATACCTCTTTGATCAGGTAGATCAATATTTTTCCACTTAATCTCCTCTGTAGATCTTAGGTTTAGGTTAGATTCATCAAATCCTTCCATCATTATGTTCTTCATCTTTTCCTTCTACATACATCTCCCAAATTCTCTTTGAATCCATAAGAAAATGATTTACCATGCATTAAATGATCCAAACAATTTATTAATAATGTCAACACATTTTACATATCCCAAGAATTCAACTATGTCAGCTGGGATTCTCAATTATTTCTTCAAATCTAAATTACTGACACTTGATCAATACTGTGTTCATCTCCTCGATCATCACTATGTATCTCAGTCATCACTACAAACTATCTTCCTCGGAAAACACTATCTTTTCTTGGTAATTTCCTATCACTTGACAATTACTTATGTTTGATCAACACTAGATTTACTCAGCATATACTAGCACTCGATCGACACTAGCATCACTCGTCTTAAACTAGATTTCTTCACTTTTTCTCGGTTAAGCCTATATTTCCAGTCTTTCTTCTTACTTAGATAAAAAAACTCATTACCTTATCAATGTGCCAACTAATCAAGTACCCATTGAAGTATCACATAACTCAACCTTTCCTTAGGTCCTATTGTTATCTCCTTTTTTCAAATCATCTTCATCAATCAAAAGATATGGTACTATCCTAGATAGAAACTGTATTACCAGTTAAGGTTTGACATCAATGATAATATAAAAATTGTTTCAATTGTAGTTTCCAATAATCTCCCTCTTTGGCACTGATGGCAACACCACATGAATAACACATGATTTACCAAACAATCCAAAAATATTTGTGCATCAGACTCTTAATAATATCCTTAGCTCCATTCTAATTCACAACTTTTTCCTTGCCTGACCGCTTTCTCAATTACTCGCTCTGAATTCTTTTTGTATCTCTGCCTCAAGTTTCATTTAATCTTCTCTCTTAGTGTTGTATCACTTCATTTTTTTTCATTGAATCTTCTCCCTTTGTGAGGTCCTGTCCCGATCCATCCTAGTTCGACTTTCATTTTGACATTTGATTCATTAGGATGATACCTTGAGTATAGACATTCTATCTATTTTAGTTTATATATGCTATCATTTGGACCTTATGAGTTGCTTGTTATAGATTTTTATGATGATCATTGTAGTCGTACTCTTTATATATGCTCATTTTGATATCATGATTATCTATGATATATGGACTCTGCAATTGTTATGTTATCTTTCAGTATAATGATCATTGATGAAATCATGGTTCTATGATGAGTTAGGATTACATGATTATGTGGAATATGTAATGTTTCATGATGTAGATATATTTATATGTATTTGTCTAGTTTAGATGTTATTACTTATTTTTGAAATGATTATTGATGCAAGTTTTTATAATGTACTGACAATGAGTTTGAGCATGCAGGGACATGGCCATGGTTAAAAGTCGGGGAAACAAGATAGGATCAAAATGCAATCATTCAAAAGCCAAGGTCAACTCTAGAAGAGTATGACCTCGTTATATCATGATTTCTTTCGTAAACGTGATGACTATGTGTATATGGTTGACAATGTTTTATATATATGTTTGTAAGTAAATTTCTATCTTTGTGAAAAATGTTTAAATGTCTTTGCACACAAGACATGCCACATGTGTTTGTGATGTGTATTATTGTGATGTGTCACTTGACACCTTAGTGATGTAGTGGCATGTTGAGTGGATTTTGGACCCCACCTTCTCCTTAGTTAGCCTTGAGCATTCCCAAGATAGGTAGGTGGTTTAGAGGACCTAGAATTGTTGAAAACAAAACTCTATTTCCGGATGCATTATTAATTGGGATTTTTGAGGGGTTTTGTGGAGTCCTAGGTTGAGGTTTAGATTGATTTTTAGTGCCCCAAGGTTAGGACTTGGGTTGGGGGGCTCAATTCTTCTATTTCCATCTTCCTAGGCCACTTATATGCCTCTCCAAATGTGTCATTTATGATATGTACGAAAATGGAAATGTTCCCTAGGATGTCTCTTATTTTCATATGTGAAAATTCATCCCAAACCTTAGAGAGGGGCAAGTGTCATTTTGTCTTAGTTCTAGAAACCTAATAGTTTTGGGAAGGGTGAGGAGAGAAGAATGTTTTTAGGGAGTAAGACTTAGAAAAAGCATACTTACTAGTTCATGCTTGTGGATGCTAGTGGGGAGAGGAAGTTAGAGGAGTTCTTGAGAGTCTTTGCCTAGTAGATTTGTGGATAGCGAGCTTGGTGCCAAGGGAAGCTCATCTTCAACTCTCAATTTAGCCTTGTCTTTGAAGGAGGTTGGTTGTTTTCAAAATCTTGTTGTTTATTTGATCATGCTTGAAAGGAATGTGTTATGTGAAAAATTATAATCTATTTTTGCTATGTGTAAACCTTTTATTGCTGTTTTCATTTTTGAGCTTTTGTTTCAATCTTGTTGTTTTCTTGAAATTGTTCATGTTATGGGTGTGCAAGTTCAGTCCTCATCCTTGGGAGGAAAGTAGGAGAACTTGGGGTGAAGGGCCTAAGTTGGGATTTCCTTTTTGTATGAGTGCATAATTGTATGGGCAACCATGAGAACCTTCTTATGTTGTTTGGGGGTCATAAGGATGTTTGGGGGCCATAAGGGATGTTGTTGTTACTCATGGATTTGAGTTGTTGGGGTTGGAAGGGCCTTTTGAAGGCTGGTGATACTTGCTGCATATGTTGTCTTTATAAGTTAGGTAACTCCATGAGGAAGATTCCACCTTCACCCATTATATGGATTCTATGTATGAATCCTTTGTGCAAGCTTGGGCAGGGAGTATTATGTGAAATTCTTTGTTCCAAATCTATGTTAAATGTTTATGTTTGTGTGGTGTGAGTGTATCCTATCCTATACTTGTTTCCCCAAGCTTGAGGGTGGCCATGTAATGGCCTAGGCAGGGAGGTGAGCCTCCATGGCCATGTGGAAGAATTCTTTTGTGTTGCAAGTTTTTGGTTCTTGGCTGGAAGAAACAGTCTAAGTTGAAGGTTAAAGATAAAGTTGGAAACTTCAAAGGATTGTTATAGGATGACCCCAGTTTTTTTTATTACCTATACATAGAAATTGTAATATTGTTTTTAAAGCTGGAACTTTAGACTGGTTAGTTAGTAGTTCCTATATTGAGTTAATTTATTTGATCTCTATAATTAAAACTCAGCATAAATGGTTAGGTGTGGACTGGGAAAGTTGGTTTAATTATATTTTCTCAAAGAGAGGTTGATAATTTCTGGACTGTTATTACTTATTAAAAATTAGTTTTACAGTTTTAGCATGTATTGTGAAATTTGTCATGTTCAGAAAGATTAAAATTAGTTCTGCTTTATTAAATAGCCCTTTTAAAAGGTTAAAATTCGCTGTATTTATGTTAAGTATTTGGAAGCTGTTAAAAGATATATTTGAAAGTAGTAAAATGATTTATTATGTAATTTCTTTTCAAACAAAATAGAATGTTTGTATGTTCATATCCTTCTATCATAGTGGGAATAAAGATAACTATGAGATCAATTGCTAGATCTGAATGCAATAGACAGAATTTAATAACAAAACTAGAGATCTGTTTATCCATTTAAAAAAATGTATTAGATAGGTCAAATGAAAGGAAAGTTATTGCACAAGTGCAGAAAGCTGATCTTTTACTCTAGGCTGAATAAGAATTAAATCTGTACTTTAACTAATTCTGATTTACATGTAGAACTGTCAATTAAATTCCTTAGAGTTATCTAAAAAAAGAAATGTATGTATATAGTGCATGATGCTTTACAAACATTCAAATTTATGACAGTAGATTGCTTAAATAATAGAGACTTATGTTTATGTACTTTTCTTCTCCTATTTTAAAGTATATTAAACGACAAGCTTTGTACAAATAAATATATCTATATATATACATAGCTTTATAAAGTCAAGCTATACTTCTGCTGAGAATCCAGCTTTTATAAATGATGAAATTATAAACATAAGGTATTATACATATAATAATGTATAATACATAATAATTGTTTTATCTCTAAATAGAAATAATATATTATTATATATAATATATTATACAATGAATGTTGTATAATATATAACAAATAATAATATATTAAATATATTCATTACAACCTTAATAAAATTATTAAACAAATTATTTATAATATAATATTATATATATTATATACTATACAATGAAGATTGTATATTATATAATATAGATAATATATATTATAAAATGAAAATATCGTATGCTGTTTCAAAAAAATAAAATTTGTAAAGCAAATTTGGGGGGGGGGGGGGGGGGAAACCCCCCTATGTTCTTCAGCATTGTGGGCGCTACCAGCGCTGCCATGACTCTAAGTCATGGCAGTGCCGAAGCATTGTCATGGCTTAGAGCCACAACAGTGCCTAAGCACTGTCGTGGCTGCAGTCACGACAATGACTGGTCACTATTGTGACCTAGCCGCGACCCTTAGGGGTTTTAAAACCACCCCATTTCGTCCACCGAAAATTTCAAACGACCCAAAATAAAATAATATTTATTTACGCGGCTCTCTTAGGGTTTCATACCCTGCCAGTGTTTAACAAAAAGAATATGAAATATAATGTAAAAAAAAAACACAAACGCAGTTCGATTTAAAACATAATCACAAAGAGTTATTTTTAGTTGGACAATACTACAACGACTATGCCATATACATGGTAATACAGAATGAAAATTTTAAGAATAAGCCATTAAAATCAAACTGAAGTTCAAATTATATTTTCCATATTAAAATGGCAGTTTATTTATGAACAAGTTACAATCGATCTGTTAAAATAGATCTAGACTCTTTCCATCTAAATCTAATGCCCAAAACTGTAACAGATGTTTTGTACATTCATACCAGCATGGTAGATCTATGAAATGTAAGAGAGGGATTCTCTTATGGTATAAGAGATCCCTTGCTCTGCTTATCCCTCTCATATTCTGAGATATTCAGCTTGACCCACATCTTCAACCTTCCACAGACCTGCATCCACAAAGAACAAGAGAGAAGGAAAACAAAAATGAGACATTTTAGGGTTTGGAGAAGTTTTATCAAGGCCCAAACCCTAATTTCAAATTAGGGTTTGGAGGGCCCATTCTGTATTTAATAAATTTATTTTAGTGGTAAGTTTTCTATTACCATCTTGTTTAATGAATAAGATGCCGACATTTATATTTACTAAGCAATTAGGAATTTATTTAGTGGGATAATTGTTTTGTTTTCATAAAGTTAGTAATAAAATTGTAAGAGGAATTTTATAGATGGTTAGAAAATTTTAATAAGTTAGTGATAGCCCAAGTTTAATATTAAAGGTTAATATTTCCTTTTCATTATGTTTTATCTTGCCATTAATTAGATCAAGTTATAGATTTTATTTCCTTAGGTAAATTTGAATCATAAGATTTAGCATAATTCTTTTCAAATATATATATATATATATATATATATATATATATATATATATATATATATATATATATATATATATATATATATATATATATATATATATATATATATATATATATATATATATATATATATATATATATATATATAATGAGTCTTTAAATGTTCCTTAAATTTTATTTATTTATTTATTAATTTGGTTAAATATTTTCCTTCATTATATCTTATCATAATAACATTTAATTAAGTTATAAATTTATGTATTAGTAGTTTGCGTTTTTATCAAAGAATTTAGTAAGATGGAAAAGTTTTATAAATGTTCTTATTTTTAATCATTAATTTATTATTCTTGACAAAAAATTCTCATAGTAAACTTAACTTATTTTTCTACACAAATTTTACATGTGTGAATTTAAAAGATGATATTCCACTATAGTAATTGACATTATTAATTTTGAATATGTAATAGAATTTCTTTAAGAATATTAAACAAGAGAAGAAAACTTAGTTATATGAATTATAGCTTGGTTAATATTTGAATTATTAATTCTAATTAAATTTATCCCTTAGCAAAAATAAATCTCTTCTTGAGATTTCTTAGGAATAGACTTGTACCTCACAAAATCATAAGGACGTGATATTCCTTTAACACTTCTTATCCTTCCTCGTTGCCTGATGACTTCCTTCATGTAGGGGATGGAGGTGTGTCAGTGCTTGCCTCATGGTCCCTTAAATGTCATTGGGTGACATGCCCAAGAAGGTTTATGATTCCAAAGCTTCGTGTCAAAGGGCTTTTGTACAATCTTGTTGACCTAGGTGTATGTTATAGTTTGTTAAAAAAAAAAATTGTAGTTGTGTTTTTGCCCGGTTATTTTGGGCATTACACCCTCTTTGACAACAATGCCAAAGCTTGTATCTATCAGTTACATCTCTACTATGTAGGGGTCTTCTTGTCAGTTTTGTATACTATATACTCCCTCTATCATCTTTCTTATGACTGATTAATATTTATGCTTTACTTCTCACAACTCTAGGAAACTCCTAAAGTGTGACCTTTTCTACATCAATTTTTCAAATATTATGATTAACACACTTGATGCAATTTTCCTATTTTACTAGGTAGCCTCAGTTAGGGGAATCACCCCTAGTTTACCTCTAAGATATTCATGAGCATCCTTAGGTAAAGCTTTTGTGAATATATCTTCTAATTGTTACTTTGTATTCACATACTCCAATCTTACTTCTTTGTCTTGAACTATCTCTCTCAAGTAATGATACTTGATAGAAATATGCTTAGTCTTAGTGTGCATCAGTAGATTCTTTGATATATTAATAGCACTTGTGTTATCACAAAAAATAACAACTGGCTCAGTGATTTCCTCCTTCATACCTTTTAATAATTGCTTGATCCACACTAAATTTGAACAATTCATTGTTGGTGCTACATACTCAGCTTCTGCTATAGATTGGGAAATGTAGTTATGTTTCTTGCTTGTCCAGGAGACTAATCTCTTTCCTAGAAAGAGTGCTCCACCACTTGTACTTTTTCTATCATCAATATTTCCAGCCCAATTTGCATCAATGTAAACTCTCAGTTCAAAATTTTCATTCTTCTTGTAATATAATCCATAATCCTATGTACCTTTCAGATATCTTAGTATTCTTTTCATTTCCATCATATGATTTTCCTTAGGATTGGCAGAAAATCTTTCCACAATGCCAACGGCTAGGGCAATATCTGGTCTACTATGAACAACATATTGTAGCTTTCCAATCATATATCTATGCAAGGTTTGATTTACTTCAACAGTATCATCATTTTTAGATAGTTTATGTCCAATAGCCATAGGTGTACTTACTGGTCTGGAGTCTTCCATACCAAAATTTTTTAGTATCTCCTTGATATATTTAGATTGAGTAATGTAGATACCTTTCTTCATCTAATAGACTTACAAACCAACAAAGAATTTGATCTCACCAAACATAGACATTTCAAATTTAGTTTTCATCTCATTTGAAAATTTCTGACATAGGGTATATTGTCCTCCAAGTATGATATCATCAACAAAGATTTCAACTAAAAAAATCCCTTTACCTTTCTCAATCTTCATATATAGATTACTATTGTCACTTTTTCTTGCAAATACAATCTTTATCAAATAATTATGCAGTCTCTCATACCATGTTCTGGGGGCTTGTTTCAATCCATATAGTGCCTTGCGTAACTTTCAAACCATATTCTTCTTTTTTGGGTCAACAAATCCTTCAGGTTGTTCAATGTATACTTCTTCTTCTAATATCCCATTTAGAAATGCAGATTTGACATCCATCTAATATAATTTGAATCCTTTATAAGCTGCATATGCAAGTAGATTCCTTACTCCTAATCTTTCTATAGGGCCAAATGTTTCCCCATAGTCAATTCCTTCTTCTTGTGTGCCATACCCCTTACGTACTAATCTAGCCTTGTTTCTTGTGACTTCTCCATGTTCATTTAGCTTGTTTCTAAATACCCATTTTGTTCCAATAACATTCTTATCTTTTGGTCTCAGCACTAGATTCTAGGTATTGTTCTTTTTTATCTTCTCTATTTCTTCATTCATGGCTTGTATCCAGTCATCATTCTCTAAAGCATCTTTTACTATTTTAGGCTCAAACTCACATAGTAAGCATGTATGTTCTGTCAACTTACTTCTTGTCATGATTCCAGATTTTTTTATCTGCAATGATTTGTTTAGGCTTGTGATGTATTCTTACATACTGTGCCAATGTAGTTTCATATTTCCTTTCTCCTTTATCTTGATCTTCAAGTTCATCATGCAAATTATCTGCTTCTTCTTCTTATTTCTTAGCAGCATCCTCCTGATGCTTGGCATTACCTATCCATGACTCTGCATCTGGTTCAAGTGTATTACTTGCCTCTCCTTCTTCCATGTATATAAAATATTTGTAATCTTCAGGTTCTTGCTTGCACTCCAATTCATTCTTCTTTGCATATTCATCAACTCTAGCATTTGCACTTTCCACAACTTTGTTAGTGTTAGAATTCAAACACTTATAAGCTTTTCTCTTAGTGGAATATCCTAGGAATATGCCTTCATAACTTTTTGTATCAAATTTTCCATTCTTATTGTCTTTCAATATATAGCATTTACTCCCAAAGACTCTAAAATACTTCACATTAGGTGTATACCCATGCAATAACTCAAAAGGTGTAGCATTTGTACCTTTTTTTATTTGTACTCAGTTTAAGGTATAAATAGCTATACTTACAGGTTCTCTCTAGAACTTTTTTGCAACATTATTTTGTATCATCAATGCTCCAGCACAATCCATAATTGACATGTTTCTTCTTTTGGGCGTACCATTCTATGGAGGTGTTCTTGGTGAAAACATTTGTCTCTTGATTTCTCTATCATTGCATAATATATTGAACTCATTTGATATAAAATTTCCACCTCTGTCAGATCTCAAACATTTCAAGATTCTACATATTTCTTTTTCAACTTTTTCCAAATACCACTTAAACAACTGAAATGCATAAGATATCTCTTTCAAAAATATTACAGTCATCATCCTAGAATAGTCATCAACAAATAGAACGAAATACTTATCACCACAATATCTTTGTATACCCATAGGTCCATAAAGGTTAGTATGAACCAATTCCAAGATATTTTCAGAAGTATATGTCTTTCTCTTAAAACTAGACTTTGTCATTTTTCCCAATTGACACTATTTGCACATCACATTATCAGGTTTCTTGAATCTCAACAAACCTCTAACTTTCTTCTTTTTACTAATGTTTACCAGATTGTCAAAATTCACATGACACGGCCTCTTATGCCATAACCATAGATCATCAAATTGTGCAAACAAACATGTTTCTTCATATAGGTCTAGATAGAAGAAGTTACCTCTTGTCTATTCTCCACTTCCAATTAGTTCACTAGTAGCATCAAATATTTTAGCCTTCCTATGATGAAATTCCACTCAGTAACCTGTGTTGTTCAACTATGCAACACTTAAAAAGTTATAGTTAAGACCTTCAACCCAATAATAATTTTCACATGTGATCTTTTCATTCAATCTAATTGATCATTTTCCTCTCACAGGACATGGTGCATCATTACCAAACTTAACACTTCTACCTTTGTAATGATCGAGGGTTTCAAACTTACTTTTGTCACCAGTCATGTGATGTGAGAAACCACTATCAATAATCCATTTATCACCTTTACTCACATAAGAAATAAGTGAAGTTTTCTCATCTTCATCAAAATCATCTTTTATAGCAACATAAATAACTTCTATATCACATTCATCAGATTCACTAGTGTTGCTACCAGTTTCTTCTTTAGCAATATAGTAGGATTTCTTACCTTTATCTTTGTAGTCTTTGTATCTTCGGTGATCTCTTTCATTTTTCTTGTCTTTGTACTTTCTTTTCCTTCTCTCATCCTTGTCAGTCATGTCAGAGCATCTTACTACAATATGGCCAACTTTGTTACATGAAAAATAGATTATAGGAAGTTTACCTTTACATTTCCCTTTTCCTCTTTTTAGCCTTCTAGCCATAAGTGCCTCAAGATCATCTAGTTCCTCGTCAGAAGTGTCACTATCACTATCACTATCACTATCACTTTTCACACACTTTTCTTTTTCCTTTTTAGAATTATGCAGAACCATTTGTGACTTGAATGCAAATTCAACATTAGGAACAATGTATTTATCATAGTTAGATAGCTCAAAAGCAGTAAGCTTACCAAAAATACTTTCTAGAGTTAGAACATTACCAGGGTTACATCTTAATTCTTGTATAGTAGAAATTTCGACAGCATAGATAAGAATAAAAGTTCTCAATACTTTACCAATAACAAATTCATCATCAATGTTTCCATTAGCTCCTCTGATAGTATTCACTACTTCCTTAATTCTACCATAATATTGAGCCATATTTTCACCATCTTTCATTTCCATTTCATCAAAATTACCTCTTAGGCTTTCAAATTTGGCTCTTATATAGTACATTTGTATCTCCACCATAGATAGTTGCAAGAGTGTCCCACATTTTCTTTACATCTATGCATTCCTTGATGTCTTCAAATTTAGGATAGCTTAGGGCAGATGCAATATCCAATATTGCTTGATTGTGTTCTTGTTTTGCTTTCATTTCCTCAATAGTCAAAGGTGCATTAAGTATAACATACTCATTTTCCACATAGTATTTCATCGAATCACCAATACTGGCTAGATGCAATTTCATCAGACTCTGCCATGCAGGGAAGTTCTCTTTGTTCAACTTTGATACCTCCTTTTTGTACATCTTTATCATTAGCTTCAAGTACCTTTAAAATTTTCTCTATAAGAACCAACAGCTCTAATACCAATTGTTAGAATGATTTAGAACAATAGAGAGGGGGGTGATTTAGTTGTTCTCAGGTCTAGATGTACCAATTGAACTTTCTAGCACTTCAACAATCTCAGATCTAATCAGCAATTCAACTCGGTCTCTATAGCATATATCAGAAACATATAACATGCAGTCCACTATCCAAAACTAATTAACTGGAAGAATATAAAGCTTTCAACAACATCCACATCAAAATCATTCACACAAGTATAACACCAAGATTATAGTGGAAACCCAATTTGGAAAAACCACTTTGTAGCATGCCCCTCATTTTCACTCTTCTGAACAGAGCTTTGTGAAAAGCCAACCTTGTTAAAGTTTTACATACACACTGTTAGGTGTGACCCTATTAAAGGATTTAAAACACTCTATCAAAGGTGGCCTGGTTAGAGGGCTTAAGAACATTCTATTATAATTTCACCTTGATTAAAGGATTTATACAATGAATGTTAGGTCAACCTTGATTAAAGGATTTAGATTGATTCAATGGTTAGAAAGTAACAGTATTTTATGATTTGAAAAACATACAACTCACTTTGCAAATACAGATCCACTTCACACATATATGTTGATTTACTGACTGATCTCCATTTCTATTTCCATCTCTGATCTACTCAGAAATCACTTCAAGCAATCACAACTTTGTTTAGCTCCTTCACAATTTCACCTTCATCCTTCTACTTAGACTTAGCAATCAATAACATCAAACTCTTCTTCATACTACGTAACCTCAAAATTAGGTTTCCTTTATACCTCTTTGATCAGGTAGATCAATATTTTTCTTCTTAATCTCCTCCGTAGATCTTAGGTTTAGGTTAGATTCATCGAATTCTTCCATCATTATGTTCTTCATCTTTTCCTTCTAGATACATCTCCAAACTTCTCATTGAATCCATACGAAAACAATTTACCATGCATTAAATGTTCCATACAATTCATTAATAATGTCAACACATTTTACATATCCTGAGAATTCAACTATGTCAGCTGGGATTCTCAATTCTTTCTTCAAATGTAAATTACTGACACTTGGTCAATACTGTGTTCATCTCCTCGGTCATCACTACGTATCTCGGTCATCACTACAAACTATCTTCCTCAGAAAACACTGTCTTTGCTCGGTAATTTCCTGTCACTCAGCAAATACTAATGTTTGGTCAACACAAGATTTACTTGGCATATACTAGCGCTCGGTCGACACTAATATCACTCGGCTTAAACTAGATTTCTTCACTTTTTCTTGGTTAAGCCTATATTTCTAGTCATTCTTCTTACTTAGATAAACAACTCATTACCTTGTCAATGTGCCAACTGATCAAGTACCCATTGAAGTATCACATAACTCAATCTTTCCTTAGGTCCGATTAGTATCTCCTCTTTTCAAATCCTCTTCATCAATGAAAAGACATGGTATTATTCTAGATAGAAACTGTCTAACCACTTAAGATTTGACATCAATGACAATATAACAATTGTTTCAATTGTAGTTTCCAACTGAATCCTCTTCATTTTTAGTTTGTTAACTGCCTCCTCTGACACAATATTGTTAGTATATACCGAATCAATAATGACTCTAAACACTTTGCCCATCATTTTACACTTCACTCTGAATAGTGATCTCCTCTAGCTTGGTTATTCTCTTACTTGTTCTTTAATTAGTGTACTTATCATTAATTAATATTTCTCCCTCTTCTGACTCTAAGGGTACTTTAGGGTGTTTTTTACCACCACTAGATTCCTCTTGTACAAAATTTATGTTCTTGTCACTTTCTTGGGAAGTAGATCCTTTCTCTGGACACCTATAGGTAGGGTCTCCCATTTGGTTGCAATGATAGCATTTCATTGTTGAAAAATAGGAACCTCTTCCTTAGCTATTGTTTCTTCTTCTCCAATTACTACTAGAGCCTCTTCCTCTATTGAAGCCTCCTCTATTTGAGTTTCCCTCTTGTTGTTCAATAAACTTAGTCTCTCCTTGAGTCTTTGATTCTGAACTTCTACCACCATATCCTCCTCTTTGGCCTCTACCATCTCTTCCTCTTCCTTGGCCTCTAGTATTTCCTGAGTCTTGCTTCTTTTCCAACTTTTCTTCAACCTTAACTACAAGTTGGTGGCACCTTTGAACATTGGTAGGGGTTAGTAAACTCAATTCATCTTGGACAACCCATCTTAGACAATTCAAGTATCTATAAACCTTCACACTTTCATCTTCTACAACTCTTGATCTCATACACAACCTCTAAAACTCCTTAGTGTAAGAGTTAACATCCAACTCCTTTTGTCTAAGTCCTTGTCTCTTCTTATGTAACTGAATTTCATAATATTTGGGTACATAGGCATCTCTGATTCTAGCCACCATAGCTTTCCAAGTAAAAATGGGCTTCTTTCCTTTGTTCTCCCTCTCATCTTGGATGAATTTCCACCAAGTGAGTGTAGGTCAAACCCTTCAATCCAGTCTAGGACTACTTCTGGCTCCATTTTTCCATTAAATATTGGAATTCCTTCTAATGCCTTTCCACTTAAGGCTTTCAATGCTTTCAAGAAGGTTTCTTCAGCTAAGATTGGTTCTGGTTCAAGGACCTCATCCTCTAATAGTACTTCTTTCTATTTTCCTTCCATTTTATCTTTAACTTCTTCATTCTTCTCATCTACTTCATCCACTTTTTGTTCTCATTGAGACAATCTATCTCTGAGCAATCTATTTTGTTCTTCTTTCTCTTCCACTTTCTTGGCCAACTTGGCATTGGTCAAAATTTTAGAGTCTCCTATTGACTCCTTTGGCTGTAACATTCACCACAAGCCTAATCTTGGAGGCTCTGATACCACTCTGATAGAGACTCCCTAAGTGTGCTTACACAACTTCACTAGGGCACTAATTGAACCTAGTACTTCCCAAGACCCTATGCTTTCCTCTAGGATCTTCCAATTCCTTTCTTATCTAGTTTAGGACCTCTTCTATACCTTACTAAGAGATAACAACCATTTTGCTTCACTAGGGGTGACTACCAACATGTCTTTCACCATTTCTTTTCTCTTTCTTGGATGACTCCAAGTGTCTTTTTAACTCCACTACTTAGCAAGTGATTACAGGAGATATAGTTCATTTTATTCTTCTTCTTGGACTTCATATGATCCCATTATGTAAGTTCATCATTTCTTTCACAAACGATCTCCTAATTCTCAAGGAATCTTGGCTTTTAGGCCTAGTTCTCCTATTAGCCCTATTTGACTGATTTTTCCCACTTCCTTAAAAACTTTCCCAAATAACCCCAAAAAAATATATGATATTCTAGTGCCCTTTTCCAATACATGAAATATTTTGTAAGTCTTGTAGCCCTAAGGTCTCCGTATATGGGATTCCTAGAATTAAGGACAACTAGGGCTATTTGGGCTACTTAGGACTAGTCAAGTGACTTATGCTTGAAAAGGTATCCAAATGGATTGGACAAGGCCTAATCTTCTTATGAGGTCTCCATATGACCCCAATGAAAACAAAATCACTCTTGGTTTCACTCTTCAAATCATACCCCTACATCCAAACATAATTAGATCACTGACAAGCACCTAACCGGGTGCATTGGACTCGCCTAGGGCTTGCCATTAAAAATAACTAAACTTCTTCCTGGAGCTCCCCCTTTGTTATTTATACAATACAAGGGCTCCCCTACCATATTCCCCATGGCTATGATGAAATGCATGGTAGAGATCTATGGGGGAGACATTTTTCTTAAAATTGTCCTGACAAAACCAGTAAACTACTAACTAACAAAAGATTTTAACAAAACTACACTAATGAACACTAATTTCCTTCACACTAAATAAAAATGTATTATAACTATCCTAGATACAATAATCCAACTCAATATTTAGTGGTTCAATCCATTAAAGAGCACTAGTAAACAAAAATAAGCAATAATGCATAAGAACACAGTATATAGAGCAACTTCTCAAAATTTGAATTACTTCTCCACACGAGCTAGCCTCGGTAAATGGGCCTCCTCATGGATTAATATGATTCCTTAATTTTTTAAGGTGGTTACAATAACTACCAAGCCTTAACCATCGAATGGAATCATTTCTTACAATATTTTAATGCAACTTTGAAAAGTTGCAAATGTTGTCATGACAACATTTTAACAACTTTTTTCAAAATTGCTTCTAGCATGGTTTTATGACCTTCAACCTATCTCAAATGATGTAAAAACATCATAAAGGCCATTTTAGGCTCAAATAAAAGCTTTTCTAACCTTTCTAGACTTTTAGACCCAAAATCCCAACTTAGGCTTTTTAAAACACTAAACACTAACAAAAGCACAACATCTAGAATGGATTGAACCTAGTCTAATCCATTTAGTCACTAACTCACAAGACCTTCTAAGGCCTAAACAAAAACACCTAACTTGGCTAAAGTTAGTACAAGCCACAACTAAAACAAGACACTATGAGTTAGCCTAGGTGCTCCTGCACCACAATGATGATATGGAACAAGAGATGACAAAAATCGAAGAGAAGAGGTTAGAAAAGGAAATGATGGAAAAATTATTGCAAAATATTTATCTTGAGAAAGTTTCATTGTTTGAAATGGTCAAAGAGCTCAAAGATTCACTACTAGAAGTTGGTAAAATATTCAAAAAAATATCTATATTGGAAAACTTAATTGCGTGTATAAAAATAAAGAAGGAAGTGCTATAAATAGAGTTGGCTATACTTGTCAACAAATTGGACCCCTTGAACAGTTCAATAATGGATCACGCTGCAAAATTAAAAGAACTGATATTCAAGGAGAAGGAACTCAAATATGAAGAGGACAAAATAATAATGACACTATTGGAGCTATAAGGATTCCTAACCCCTCATATAGACATAATACAAGCATACATCAATAAAGTTGAAGTATTGACAGGTACTTCTGAGATGAGTATAGTTGATAGCATGAAAGAACTAGCATCTGGACTACATGGACAACATATTGCATTGAAAGCACTGAAGCAGTCATGAGAGCACTCACTTGCAAGTGCCAAGGTATATTTCAAATCTATATTTGATAAGTTGTAATTTATGTACACCCTTTTATATATATGTTTTCTTATTATCTTTGGCATTGTTACCAAAAAGGGGGAGTATAGAGGTAATCTAAAAAAGGGGGATTACATAGATGATTATCAAAGGGGGAGTATAGAGGTGATCAAAATAAAAAAGAAAGATTATATAGTCAAAGATACAAAGGATTAACTAATTCAAGGGGAGTATTTCAATTTTCACAAGTTTTTTTCATCAATGCCAAAGGGGGATATTGTTGGTAGATTGATGAGTTAGATGGAATTAATGATGATTGAGAAGAGTATGGTTATCATTGTTGGAAAACCATTACATTGGTGAGAGTTTTTTTACAAGTACGTGAAGTTACACCAACTAGTATACAATTATACCCAATCGGTACACAGTAAGGCAATTGACGAATAGGATATCAAGTGAAGGTCAGACAGGTAAAGAGAGAAGATCGATAAAGGATGATAGGTCTAGACACTAGACATTGGAAGATGTAAACACAATTGGTAAACTATGCTTTGTGACCATGTCTCTTAGGTCACACTAGTACAAGAAATAGGTAAGATATTATCAACCAGTCAGTATAGTGAATAGGTAAAACATAAAGTTTATTGAATAGTTTTTCTTAACTAGTTAAATTGAATATGTTGATGGAAAAATCAGTGATTCTCACAAACATGAAAAACATAGTACATTGTTCAAGGAATTGAATGAGTCAATTATTAGGAAATTATGTACATATTTATGCATGATTCCAAGGTATGTTTTGGAGAATAAGAATAAATAAATATTTCATAGGGAATGACAACTTGAATTGTGATTTTGTGAGACCTACCAAATAGTCATATTTACTCTGCTTTGTTTTCCATGCTTTCAGTACTTATTTCATAGACATACTTGATTATTTGGGACACTTATGTATTTGAGGATCTGTTGAATCTTGTGTTATATGTTCGGTACCTGATTATGTAATCAGGGTACACTCAAGATACTATATGTTTTGATTCAGTTTTAATTATGATTATGTTACATATGATGTTATATGATGTTTTAAAACTATTGTGATGAAAAGTTCATTTAGGAAACTGAAGTTATGCTTAAATGATTGATTTACAGACATAGTTTTTAAACCATGCAGTATTGATGATGTATTGTATTTATATCATGTTGATTGGACCTACTAATGTGTGCAATGAGTGTGCAGGATAAGTTGACCATGGATCTAAATGTGGGGATCCAGTAATGGAACCTGTGTTTTATACCATCCATTCCAAGGTCCTCTTTGTATAAAGAAATGTGGACCTCGTTGTATAGTCTTTTATTCGTAAATGTGGTTTGCATGTGTGTAATTAATTTAGTTCATGTCTATATGAATTAGCCATGTCATTTGTTTTATTAAATGTGCCAAATTTGGCAAATTATGGCTTAAGTGTTGGCATGGTTAGTATTTTGTAATTATTTGGGTCAAGGGCTTGACTAGGGTGTAACCTTAGGGTAGAATCAACTTACCTTGGGTTGGGAAGTTTCTAGATAGTCAACCAAGTCTTGAAATCTGTGGGTAAACTTTAGGTGGAGTTTAGGAGGGTCATTTGGGCTCCCATAGGTTAACTAGGGTCAATTTTAGCTACTCAGGTTGATACCTTAGGGGTTAGGGGTCATTTCAGCCATTAAGAGTCTTAAAACTGATTTATGACTCCCCTAAAATCAAGGTTTTCATTTTGGTCGAAATTGAAGAGTTGTGAGGTTTTGGTTAACCTCTCTCTTCTTCCCAAACTTGTATTCAAATCCATTTATGGTGAAGGAAGGCAAGTGGGAAGAAGGGAATGGAAGTTTCTTCCTCTCTTCTGATTGACTCCTAGATTTTAGGAGGTTTGCCTATTTAGGAGAAACTTGGAGAAGGGTTTAGTTGTTCACCCACTCTCTAGATTTGGAGACCACTCATTTTGGAAAAAGCTTAGGAAAGAGGCTAATTGGAAGGAGATTCAAGGTTTTTAGAATATCAACCTCTGCTTGGATCAAGGTAGGCCTTGTGCTATTTTTGTTAGTTCTTGCATATGTTTGAGCTTGGAGCTCCATTAATGGAGTCCATGGCTTTTTAAGGTTTTGAGTTTGAAAATTTAAGTTTTGTAAATGTTGTTTTTATTTTGTGATTTAGTTTTGGGATGGGTTTCTTCAAGGTTTACTCACCTTAGGGAGGGTGGAGTAACCTTGAAGGGGGTAGTAGGATGTAGACATAGGATGTGCAAAGTCTCCCATGTGTGGAGGGATAAAACATGGGGTTCCACGATATCCATGATGCCAAGCATGGCCTACAAGCACCTGGGGGGCATAAGGAGAGTTAGACTGTATCGCTTGGAGATGGTCTTCCCAAGTCCATGTGTAGCTTGGGATATTTGTATTATGTTATGGCTTCTCCTCCTAGTAGTCTACCTCTACCCCATTTTTAGGAAGGTCTCTTGGAGGCCTTCCTCTTGTAAAACTCAATTGGGATTTTGACTTGAATGTTTTAGCTTATGTGTGGATGTTTTTACTTCTTGTTTGAAATCTGTTTGTACCCCATTCCTAAATGGATCCCCTAGCTCAGGGGTGGCCTTGAAAAGGCCTAGGTTGGGAGGTGAGCCTCCGTGGTCAACCTCACACTATCAGGTTCCTAGCTGGATGGCGGACCTGACAAATTTTGGATTTAGATATTTTCAGTTGGAAAGTTTGTTGTAAGATTTAAATTCAAGTATATGCTTAAAATGGAAATCAGGGTCTCTTTGAATCCCTCTTTCGAGATGTAAATGTTATTTTGTATTTAATGGAAATATATAAATTACGGAATCAATGAATATTTAACGTTGACTATGTTAAAGAAATGGATCATGTTGCAATTATAAATTTTCTAATTTTCTATCAAAATATTTGTTAGATTGTTAGATATTATTGAGAAAAAAAATAGTTTGTATGAAATTTATATGATCATTATTTAACTTATAAGTTTCTTAGTTATTATAGTAATTTCAAGGTTTAGTGTTAGAAATTGAAATTGTTAATTAATTGAAAAAGTATTTAAAAATTAATTAAGTTATCATGGTTAGATATATGTGAATCTTAATTTCAAAATCGTTATTTGTAAAAAAAAAAATTAATTAGAGAAGAAAATTGTCTCTTTATCCTATACTTAGAAAAAAAGTTTTAAAAAATAAATAATTTCAAAAAAAAAGTGCTCAAAATAAATTTATTTTTGGCTCATGGTGTGAGCCCCGAATTATAGTAATCAAATATGCTTTTAAATTAAAAAACAAATTAGCCTAAAAGCCTGTTGTTTTATGTTTCAGGCTTCTAATTACACCAGTAAATATTTTCTTATTTTTATAGCCATGATTTCTTTTTCTTTTAAAATAATAATAAACATGTTTACATATTATAATATATGATTATATGTTATAAGCATATATTATAATATGAAGAAAAAAAAAATTTGTGGCTCACTTGCACCCTGCCACTCCTCCCTTGTGCGCGGGGGCCCATTAATGGCCATCGCGAGGGTTTGCTGTTTTGAGGGAGCTTTCCCCAAAATCAAAGAGGGGATTAATGAAACAAGAGTATAGTTTTGTTAGTCCTGCCTTTTAAGGCAAAGACTTATGTTTTGGTAGATTTTGTTTACATTACTTTTTTTTGAAAACCGTGCATCATAAAATATTTGCTATGATTTCTAATGTTTGGCCATCCCTTTATTTTTAATTTGAATTATTTGGAAAATATCTCTTTTATCTTATTGGCTCTTCATATTTTTCCTGGGGGATTAATTATTTTTCTGTATTCAGAAATTCA
The DNA here is from genome assembly GCA_027943335.1 of Chamaecyparis obtusa. Lineage (NCBI taxonomy): Eukaryota > Viridiplantae > Streptophyta > Pinopsida > Cupressales > Cupressaceae > Chamaecyparis > Chamaecyparis obtusa. The sequence goes on along the minus strand of BSBK01000210.1, from coordinate 1,948,372 downwards.
TTTTTTTTCAATAGACTTTAATGTTTTATAAATGATTTTTTCTAAAAACTTCTGTGATTTAATTACTCAATAAACTTACAATATTTTTTAAATGATTTTTTTTAGAAATTTTGATAGTTTCTCTTTCTCTGCCATTTGCCATCATCAACAGACCAAAGGTAGCAGCACCATCTTGAAGCTATCTCTGGGAGGGTGGGAGGAGATAGAAGGGACCAGTAGCAAGACTAGTAGAAGACCCAGTAGCAGAGTCAAGGACTTCATGGCCATAGCCTACATGTAATGCCCAACTTTTACATACTAGACTAGACATCACATACCCTATTTAATCTACTCAAACATAGGAAAAACATGACAAAAATTTTTTTTATCCAATACAAGACATGCTACATATAAGAGGCAATAAAGAATCTAACATGATAACCACATCTAACTAGAACATTAAACTTCATAACAATCTTTAAAGAATGAACATAACTTGTAATTGCATACCTGAAATTCTCTTCTTGTTCTATATGTTAACCTTTTCTATTGTTCTCTCATCCGAATTACTTGTGCCTGCATACAAGACTACAAGACTAGGTGCATAATATGAGGTCCGTTAAGAGTTAGATACATGATCAAGGAGATAATTTCCTCAACACTATGTTTAATAGATCGATAAGGCAATAGTGACCTAATAGCAATGACAGATGAAAGGAATATATGTCCCACGAAGAAAGAGAAATCAAATATTATTTTAATCCTTCAAGGGAAATTTACCTAAGTCTTTTCAAGGAATCAATTTTAAATAGATCTCTAATAGTTACATTCCCATTAAATTAATTTACTAAGTAGTTACCCAATAAGATTCTTACTCAAAATCCTAAAGTTTCATTCAAGCAATTTTCCTAATTTGAAGTATGTTTGTCATTAGACGAGTACCAAATGAAAAAATAATAACAACGTACATGCTCTCCACCCAACCAAATGACATCATGAGACCTTTGAGGTCCTAGTCAACCCCCGAGCAAGTGAAATCTTTTTGCACCATTATGATCAATAGAGAGATTGATTTCACTGTCACAACTTAATAGGTAGGGTCTCCCTTAAAAAGGTCTTGACAAAATATAATTATCTTAATCCTAGTCATCATTACACAAGCGATTGAGAATTACCATCTTAACCATGTTACACCTCACCTCCTACATAGTTTATACAAACATAGTGATTCCTGTATGCTTTTACTCTAATTAGATAATAAATGGGCCCTATACGTTTCCCAAAGAAATTGCTTCTCCACGTTATCCTAAATAACAAAAGATTAATTAAGAATTTCTTTTATTTTCGATGAAAACCTCTCAAGAGAGTGATTCAATAATTGCTTCTAAGAACTTACTCTAAAATGTATGAGGAATTTAAAACACATGATAAACAAAGTAAGATGAAATGGGAAACCATAGGAACTTATCTTGCAACAATCCGTGAAACTAGCAAAAGAAAATGTGCTAATATTTTCATATTAAAATAGAATGTTACATTTGAAAATAAGGAAAATTTCACACTAGCGATAGAGTTATACTGTAAGTAGCTAGAAATTTGATTTTTTCATTCAAACATTAATATGAACCTGATTCACAACTATTATTGTAAAAGGGTTAATTCTAATTTTTTATTTGTAAGTTACCTGAGGTTATCTTGAAACACGATACAATATGAGAGCAGTCACCAAGCTTGCATTAGCAGACTTCATCATATTGCTTTTGGTTCCCTGACAACACCTTCTCAAAACCCAAAAAAAAATGCTTAGTATTTCTTCGGATACTGGTGGTACATAGCTCCTAAAATATAATAAATCTGCTTGGTATCTTCTATAGTATGTGAAGCTACAGATAATCTTCTCGAGTTTCCATCTTTATTTCCATTATCATTAGTTTGACCCTCCATGTTTTGAGCTTGTTGATTTTGTAATTTTACATTTTTATATCCACTACTAACTCCTTCCTGGGCTCATCTTTCATGCTGTAACTATCCTTTTCAACTTGTTCCTTGTTGACTTCCTTGAAGTTGCCCTGAATTTCTATGCATTTGTAGGACATGCGATGGCCAGTTTCACTACAATGGTACTTCTCAATTAGTGTACAGCCCTAACAAAAAGGCTCATGTGTTCAAAGCATCGTCAAGATTCTACTTCCAGTAGGGCCTAAAAATTTGACTTATTTTCATGCCTCCTAGACTGCGATCGTATTCATAACTGGCTCTTTTTGTTTATTAATGATGATCTTAAGCACTCCCTTATGTGTAGTATCGAAGCCAGTATTAATTAACAATCACATTGATCAACACCAGTCATTTGCAAACATTATTATAATTTATTTCTTTTTAATTTGAGAGTGCAATTTTATTATTCATAAAGGAAATACTAAGAGTCTGAACAATTCATCATAGAAATGAACTTACCTGACAAAATGAAAAGTCAAAAGCCTCATCCATGAGTTCTCAAATGCCCTTTTGATCCTTATAGTTCGAACAATAAGGAAGAAACAGAGGCACGAATGTGAATGCTCTGCACAATAGAAACTCGCCGCTACAACAATTTTGGATAATGCAAACTATTTAGCCGAAGCAGCCAACATATGATATTTAGCGGGAGCTGACTATTTTATTTGACATGTAAACGGTCAAAGTATTCAATCTTGTCGACATGAATAATGATTAATGAGTGAATACGATGGATCTTATATGTGCTGATAGTCAACAATATAGATCAAACAAGCATCTCAGCCAACTGATACTGATACTTCCATCCTTTCACATTTCACTCCTTACGAGCTTTTTTTTCCATTCCGATGACAATTTGGAAACTACTCTTATGAACCAACCATGGAAGGCCCTCCCGAGAGATCACTTACAACTCCACCTTAATGTCATTTTGGGGATGCGATCCCCCTTTTTGCTGGGAGTGGTTACATATATGTGGATTATTAGATTCCTGTAAAAAAATAGTGTAACAAACCCCCTCCTCACAAGCAAATATATGATAAATCCCTTAGAAGAGCTGCTAAAATCCAAGATATGTCACACCCAAATCTCCAGCCATAGATGATTTTTGTGTACTTGTCCTTGAGCCAGCAAAATCCCTTCCTCCAAGAAAGGGACGCCATGCCTTAATAATGGCCTGTCAGTAGAAGATATCCCGAGGGATTTTTTTTATATAGGAGTACCCTCCACTCAAGAACCTATCTGTTGTGCCGTGAAGGAGAAGCAACTAGAGAGTGGTCAAAATGCATTAATGAAGTACTTAAAGTTTCATTCATTTTTTTTATATCTTAAAAAAAATACTTTTTCTAACTTCCTTTATATATTTTACGTTTTAGCTTGGGATTTTATTTTTATTGTAATATATTTTTTTGAACCAATCTATATTTTGGAGAAGAGGTTGAGAACAATTCATTTCTCATAAGAATAAATGAAACTCTTATACTTGATTGCATTTAAACAATCTGCTCACAAGATAAAGCATATTATATCTGTCATAACTTAATATAGATTTCATTTGTTTCTATATTTACTTTAAGCTCAATCTATAATTAAATTATACTAGTTTAGATTTACAAAACAAATATCAAATTACCCTCCGATCTCGGTAGTAAACACCTCATTATTTTGGAAACTCAAGCATCCTACCATTTTGGTAATTAGAGCATCTTAATTGATTTAGAAGTTTTATTGTCTTTCAAAGAGATTTAATAATTATTATCTTTATTAAAATAAATAAAGCAATTGAAACGTTACAAATTAAAATTGTAACGTTATAAATTAATATCGAACAATATAAAGATAAAAGTAATACCAGTAATTCATATTAGTTGATAATAATTATATTATGATTCATGTAACCATTTGGATTAGATATAACTACCAGATATGCCCATTACTATTATTATTATTATTATTATTTTGGTGGTGAGGTAAGATGTGTAAGTCTAATGTAAACCTCTTGCTTGAAACAAAGCCGTCAATATAGTGATGATATTGATTCCCAACCTAGTAATATAATCGATGGTGTTGTTGTTTAGTCACCATCTTGATGCGTCAATAATATCATAAGATTATAAGTAACATGACATTAATATCAACACCAAGTATTTGATGTTACCACCTTCATTTTAATATTGAGGTCAATATATATATACACATAATATTCTATTTGATATTATATTACAGAAGTCTTAAATGTTCCCACTAGTATTAATGATGTTTGACACTTGAAGGCAATATTGCTTTTAGCTTTAGTATGTTGTAGAAGAATTCAATTAATAGTAAGACCTTCATGGACGCTACATAACCAGAAGAAATTGGACATGACGAATGTTGGTTTAGGTGATGATGTTGTAAGGAGGAGATTATTCACAGCATATAGAACTCTTTTTTAATTTTTATATTAAAATATTTAGTAATTATTCAATTTCAATTATCTTCCAAATGTCTTGTATATATGAGGTTTTATTACTCATTCAATAGTTAACATGGCATCAAAACTTTTATAATAATCATCTCGAAGTATTCCTACAACTACCCACAATCTAAAAGCATTAATTCATTAAATCAGTAATGTCGAATCACCATGCAACATTTCCCTTCTCATTTATCTAAATTGTTTAAAATAGTTCATATAGTCTATGTTGCCATAATATTTAATTCCACCCTTCCAACCAACACTCTCACCATTTCTCACTTTATGATAACTATTGCATTATTTGAAATTAACATGCTCATATTCAGACGACTAAATATATTACAGAAATAATGTAATTATCACTTGGTGGGTCTTCGCTACTATAAAAATAGAGTACTTACCTCTTCGTCATGAGGTTAATTTTTGTACCACTCGTTTCTTTCACATCTGAGATTATTTCATAGTCAATATAAATCATTAGTACCATATAGAATTATATACAAGGTAACATGAATTTATGATCATCATATAATTAAAAGCATTTCATTCCACCTAGTCATGAACCGTAAGCTAGAATCCCTTACTTTAACCTTTTAAACATTTATTCATTCTAGGTTAATAATTCATATCAACTAAACCATATTATATTTCAATTTTCACCATGATGTATAAAAAATTCAAGAGCATGGTTGTACTATCCATGTGAGAAACATACTGATGAGTAAGATCTAATTATACAAAGAATTTCACATTTGCAACTCAAGTAATTACCCAAAGATAGCCTCAAAATATGATGAGTAAGATCTAATTATACAAAGAATTTCACATATGCAACTCAAGTAATTACCCAAAGATAGCCTCAAAATATGGGGTATGTGCATTGGTCTATGGGGAGGGCATCACACTACATACACTACAACAAGATAGGCCATAGCCTACAGGTACTACAACAAGATAGGGTATTTTAAGATGATCTTTTAAGATGAAAGAGACATTATAGTGATAAGTTTGAATAAACTGAAGTTAAATTAATTTTGGTGAACAAAAAAATGGCGGTGCGCGAAAGACCCAAGTGGGGAATATTGCAGACGCGACGGAGGGTCTTCTACGGTGAGAGAGAGGCAGAGCATATTCCACAATGGGTGGTCCAAAAGGCCAATGGCTAGATAAAACTCCTTCCTCGGTTTCTTCTGTGTTTTTCTTGACTTCACAGTTTCTTAAGGGATTTTTCAGAAATCGACCAGTTGAGAGATTCAAGTATGGTTGGAAACAACAGGGGATTCACAAGCATCCGTTGTGGGGTAATTAAAACCGAAATATGATCCCGTTAGGGCTGAACAAGAAATGTATGAAAACCAACCCTAAACCCCATACGTTGATTTCGACAAACGATGAAGGGAATGGAGGGTTCGGGGAAAATGTTTGCTCAAAAGAAGAGTTGGGAGTCATAGCATTTCCAACGGTCTAAAGGCATTCCCAATAAGGGTTTATTGTCTCCTAATAAGGTCCGATGTGCTATTCCTTTCATTGATACAGATGTGGACCATTTGCGAAAGCAAGCCCAAGATCTTCATTCTTATACAGTCTTCATTCAGGTTAGTGGGGTAAAACCGTCTCTCTCTAAACTACACAAGCAGATTCACTTCAAAGGGTATGATTCTCTGCATTGTCCAGCCATTTTATCTCCTACCCTGCTTCTTTGGTTCGAAACAGAAATTATTAAAGAAATTTTCATTTCCAAGCAGTTAATACTGAATTTGGATAAATCTAAATTTAATTTTTGAAACATATGTAATGCAAGATTATGGAATCGATTTTCAATACTAGGGGCATCCTATTAAAGATTTTGAATGCCATTCTAGAGGTGCAAAGTGCACAGATGTCAAGTCATTATATTTCCATAGAATCTTGCATCGCTAAGAACAAAAGGATGCATGAAAATTTTGATTTTGTACAAAGTCTGTAGCATTTGGTGCTCAGTAATAGTAATATGTATGGGAATACACTTCAGAAACTCCAAGTATTTATTTTGCTGATATGCATTGTTGTTTGAGAATCAAACATAGGCCAATGAGTTTAAAGTGATCTCACTCTGAATTTTATATATGAGCATCCCTCTTGTAAAGGTCAGTACCAAGATCCAACACTGATTGAAAACTACTAATAGTATAATGTATATGTATTTTTCTATGGAATCTCAATTAGATATAGCAAGCGTACTATCTTTTATTTTTTGTTATGCTTCATTGTTTCACTATTTACAGTCTACTAATCTGTAAATCATTTAAAATACCAAGCCAAACACTGGAGCAACTGTAATTTTTGAAGATAACATAGGTGTTGTCCTTGTTATTCTAAGACTCTCACTTATTTTATTGGAAGACAGCCCACATTCTGAATGTATATTCCAAAAAGTCAGTGCCTCTATCCAACACATAATTTTTAAAAACATGTATAAAAAATTCACTTACCAAACCAAATAGCTTCTTATAAAGAAGTCTGTTAGCCATATCTAGAGAGAACTGATCAGGATCTGGATAGGACATGGCAGGACATGGCTCGAGTGACAAAAACACCAACTCTTTGACCATATAACGTGCAGATATAATCAACTTTCTTCTAATTAAGATGGCTATATTCAACCTGCAGTAAGATCCATGGATCAAATTCGATGGAAAAATGCCAATTAAATAGCATGTAGCCAATCTATAAAATAGATTGGGTGTGTGCAGATTGCACAAAATTGAGTTTTTGATCAGCTTACTCAAAGGTACTCGATTGGAATTAGTATATACAAAAAAAAAGTATTTGAAAACATTTAAGAGTTAGGGTAGAAACCTCCATTTTTGTAACAATCTCTTTGGCTTGGAATCTTCTCACAAAGTACTCCACTGACAATGCCTAAATAGTAAAAATGGCCAATTAGAGAACAAAAGAATTTGCCTGCTTTTGTTGTAAAGGATCTTAGAAAGATTGAAAATGACCACGCCTAAATCAAACTAAGACTTGGTGAATGTGCCAGTTCAAAATTCTGTCAAGACTAATGGAATTATAGTACACTATAGTTGCATTATTGTATATACATTTTATTGTCTATAGAGATCAAATATGGAATCTTGAATTTCACATGATAAATGCACATAAATATTCCATTCGGTGGTAAACTAAGCTCCAATCAACTGTAACAGCATCTCTTTCCCTAAAAAGAGAATTAGATTACAAAATTCATGTGCTTTATTAGTCTTGAGCCACTATTTATAAAGAGAATGGGTGGTTGAGGCAACTTAAGTACAATACTAAAAACTCCTTCCAGGATATATTATACTAGATTTTCCTGGACTTTTTAAGACAAGTACAGACTCATTAAATTTCCTTTATGACCTGGTCACTGGTATATTAGTCTGAGAGTGTAAGAATAGATATGCATCTCCACATTAAATAAGTCATTTCTTGTCTTCATTACATGGTTCATATGCATTAAAAATTGCAATGAGTTACATATTATTATTCATCTCCCTCAAACCATATACTCCACCCATGATGCATGATAATTTAGATATTCTTTAGAAATGAAGTTCTAAAGAAGCTGGATAAAGTCTACATGGACAGTGTGCAGAACATCAAACTACTATGATAGCCCATAGGGCTACCATGGAATAACTAAAGGCTTACAAACTCTGACATTGTTGAACCAAAAATGAAATTGAAAGAAAGATTTTACATATATGGATAGAAGAACCCAACTAAATTCAAAACCAAGATCTATAAAAATAAGATATAAGAACCAAAATCTCCAATCAAGTGCAGTTGAAATTCTGATAATCTTCAGCCTAAAGAGCTTACCCATGTGCCATGGAGGAGCTGAATGTGTGATAGAAATCAAAACATCAATTGAAAAATGACATATAGTAGATTAAAACTCTAAACAAAACCAGAATTACCAAATGATGAGGCACTTAAGACTGCAAACATAAAAAGGAACCAGCAGCAATAGGATAGACATATCTGTAAACTCTAAACTTGATGCATCATTATTGATTGATGATAGAAATTTAACATTATGGTCAAAGCATAGAACAAGCTTGAAATGATTTACCTTTAATGGATGGATAGGCAAGAGTGGTGGGGGAATCCATCCATCTATCCATCCATTTTTCTTAGGAGAGAAGAAAGGAGCCAAAACAGAAACAATGGTTATTAAAACAATAAGTCTTCAATTCCCCCACCACTCTTGCCTATGCATCCATTTTTTAAAGTTGTAGAGTCGTAATTGATCAACACATTTAGAAGTTCCTCACCCCTATATTACTCCCTTTGAGAGCTTATTTCTACAAGTAGCTGGAATTTTGTGATAGAATGTTTTTATTTCCCGCGACTTGAACCGAATGCCTACGCATGGAGTATCAAGATTGTGACTTCCACCTGTCATTCATTTTGGACCCACTTCCTTTACAAATGGAGATTCACTATTCCAACACCTACTGTCAATCAAGGATGATGTGGACCTTTTTCCTCATTCCTTATAGATCACTTACTGGCAGGATATAATATTTTTTTTCTATTTCACGGTATTTTAAAGTAAGGAATTTATTTTAATGGGTTTCCAATTTTTTATTTTATTTTATTTAATAGTCATAAATTACATATATAAATTAAAAAGTAAATATATTAGAACAAATCTCCATATTAAAATGATAAATTATATATTCCATTTTTATAATATAGGTATATTGTTATTGTATTATAATATTATTAAATTGTAATATATCTATATTTTCTTAAATTATGATTGGAATATTGTTCAATTGTAGTTAATAGTTCTATATTATTTTATGTTATTTAAATAATGTTGTTAAACCATTATCATCTTAAATACCGTATTGCACATTGCTATATTATTTTATATTATCATCTATAATTTGACATGGTTAATCTAGATTTTTATCCTAGAAACAAATATTGTGAACCCTTTCTTGCTTATCGTCATTTAGGAGAATCTTTGAATTTAATGAGAATTATTAGTGCTAGTGCTTGGTATATTTTGACCTCCTATTTTTCCATGTTCAATTTTGCTACTTATATGACAATGAGATTTGAATTTATGAAATTGTTTTTAAGTTTAAATGATGTATTATTAGCTAATTATTTATGTCTTGGATTAATTTTTAAAATGATGAAGTTAAATGTTTACAAAACTGTAGATAATTTGATAAGTAATAAAACTGTTGCTGGCCTTGAAAAATAAATTCCAAATTTGTTGAAACTTAATCAAAAAAAATTTCCATGTAAAAGCAAAGAAACTAACAAGGTACCTTGGTTTGACTTGGTTATCTCTCTTTCAATAAATAAAATGCAACTAAACAAGGAACAAAATAAAAAATTAACGACTGCAAAGTGGGGCCTAATACTTGACGATGAAGTTCTCATGGATTGTTGGTTGGAAGAAACCCTTTGACCATGGTCCATGAATTTCTCCCACTACTACAATAGCTCTTGATGCAAAGTAGTTTGACTATGATTATCTTTCTGTTTTAAACTGTAATGTAATAGCAACAACAATTAGTTTATTTAGAGTGTTCAAATCTCTAATTATAATATAACTTCTATTAACTTCTTTTATTTACTTTTCTCTTAAGTTCCTTGTGCTCAAAATTTATTTTCATTGTTCGGATGTGTACTTTCCAAATAACTTACAAAAAAATTATTTATGTACCATTTCCTTCAATTTTCTTGCCATCTAATTCTATTCAGAGCATTAAGCTACATAGATATAAGCTAAATTTTTATAAACGTATGTTATTAATGATAGGAATCTTCCTCTCTTTATGCTATATTTCCATCATCTTTCCCAACACTTCCCTTTACCCTTGCGGTAAAAATTTAAGCTAATTTCTAAAATCTCTCTAAAAATTATAATTTTCAATCTCTTTTACCACCATTATTTACACTACTCAAATGTATAAATTTAAGTTAAGGTTCTTTCAACCAAATTTCGCACTCAATGTCTAAAATAGAAATGTAAAAAATATTAAAAATTAAACAACTAAAACTATGAATTCCTACAATATTTAATTAGTTATTCAAATTCCTTGTCCTGCATTTACAATGTTCAAATTTGCAGATTGAACCTAATTTCTACATTTCATCTCTATACATTTCCATATAATCTACTATAAGTCTAGCTTTATTTACAATAGTACATTACTATGTTACATTATATTGGTTCTCGTATTTTAAGGACCAAGGTGTGCAGGTGTATGTAATGCATGTGATTTTTTTTTTGACAAAATGTCCTTAATAATATGATCTCGTAAAAGAATGTGGTGTGTACAAGACTTTAGCTGTAAACCCAAATCCTACAACTATTGCCAATATTATCTCCTACTTATCATAAAACCATCCTTCGACCAAATCGCAGATTGTGCTTTCACAACCCTAACACAAAGGGAAGAGTGGGGAAGGTAAACTTGTATCTAGTTTTAGGAACAATCTCAAGCCTACATTAGATATATGTTTCTATAAATTATTATTATTTTTTAATTGAAACAATTAATGTAATTATAAGAATAAAGCTATTAGTAGGTAGTTGAAAGAAATTTGAGACTAATTAATATAGATAATAGTCAATAAATTTTTTTTTGACAAATTAGTTCATAACTTTACAAATCCTTGGACCTTGATTCTCAATGAGAACATACAACCTATATTTCACTACAACAACACCAACTTTGAACGTTTGACACTGAGCAAAACAAATACATTTATTTACAAGGTATAGCCCAAAAAGCCATTAAACAACCGTTATTGCTTAGCCATAACTTAATTGTTATCTTTAACATCTGATTGTAATTAGACCTTCTAAAAGTAAAATGGGGAACTTGCTAAAAGGTGGACATAAATTCTTCATGCTAGTAATCAACGTCCCTCTTTTAATTTTCTAAACTATTTAATCTATGATGCAAAGACTTGTATACACCAAATATTTTCTCAAAGCTATCAAACCTAATTCCTTTCAATCTTAATTCTTTTTTGCATTAGGCATGACTCTTGTTGTTGCACAGCTCTTGTTTAGTATGATTTTATTTATTTATCAGATGTTTAAATTTCCGTTTGTTTAAATATTAAAATTTGTAGAATAAAGATTATATTAATAGATTAATTATTTTGAGATATTTATTATTAAGTTTTATAGAATTGTTTTTTTTAATATTTGTAAATTTAATGAATGATAATTCATGGTGAAATTGTTTATTTTTAAAATATATTTTATTTAGTTTATTTTATTTTATGAAGTATTTTTTTAAAAGTTTAAGTTAGTTGTTTTAAAGTAAATAATTAAGGGGGCGGTAAAAAGGAAAGCCGGAGACCCAAAAACTTTTGGGTAAATTTATAAGTGATTTCTTTTGTTAGTTAATGTTATTTATTTTATATGTATGTTAATATGGTAAAATGAACAAAAGAGGGAAGGGATATTTTACTTCTTTAATTTTTAATTGAAATGTTTAGATTTCATAATTTAGTGGTTAAAATAGGTTTGTTTATAATAATATAAGTTGGTAAAGTTTCATTGTACAATTTTTAATTTGAATTTTAATATTGGTATTTCTTTAGATTGTATTATCTAAAGTGGGTTATTTAAAATATAAAATAAAAATAATAATAAATAGATTGTTTTAATAAATTAATATTATGAATTTAAATTTAGTTGTTATTCTTAAGGTAATTATGTTCATTTAATTTTTTTTGAATTAAAATAGTAGTTTAAATTGTAATGTTAGACATTAAATAAGGTTATTTGATTTAATTAGTTTTTATGCTAATGGCAAAAATATTCATTTACATTTTTACTATAGTGTTTAATTTATACTATTTAACATAGGTAATTTTAAATAAATTAAATAATATTTTATTTAAATTAAATCATTTTAAATAGAATAGATTAATTTTTATTAAGAGATTATTTATTAGTTTATTTGATATATTATTCAGTTGTTATCTAATTTTTTTCTTATCATCGCCTTGTGGTCTCGTCTTGGGTCTTATATGACCTTATTAGACTTGTTGACCAAATCTCGTGCACAGTTGACTTTTGGTCAACATTAGTCAAACCTTGGACATAACCTTGGTTTGCATGCACAAACCCTTCTCTGACGTATTATAACCCTTGTAGAACCTTGTCGGACATGTTTAGGCATAGTTGACTTTTTGGTCAACTCTCGATCAAACCTTGGTCAAACACCTCAGTATACATGCCCAAGCATTCTTGGTTGCATTTTTGTACTCTTTTGCATTCCGGTCATAGCTAGTGGTCTAGGGAACCATGTAGCTTGGTTTAGAGCTATTTGATGAGATTAGACTTTTGGTCAAACTTGATCAACCTTCTATAGTCTGACCCTTGGGGTGTTGCTAGACACTTCAATGTTTTCAATCATCTATTTTCTCTCTGCACCGTTTTTCATGCATGTAGGGGCTTGTGCCAGTTAGTGTTTCACTTCTTGGTTGTGTGAGTGTGTTTGTAGTAGTTGGTTAGTAGGTTTTTAGAAAAATTTTGTAGTTGTGTTTTGCTCAACTTTTGGGCATGACAGATTTGGCCGATGCAATAAGGATTTCAAGTTTTTGTGAGTTAGTTATGATTGGAAAAGGAAGTTTGGAGGAAAATGGAAACCCTAATTAGGTTTTACATTTGACAGTGAAGACAATATATGAGGACAAAGTTGTTTGAAAAAAAGGATGGGAGAAGGAATCTGTTGTTGTTGTTGAAAAGTTGATGAAGTGTTAAGTTGTGATTACATAGCTATTAGCAGAGAAGGTTCATGATTGGATATAGAATCAAGATAGAGCATCAAGGATCTAATCATAATTGTATATTTCATATCACAGGTTAATTCCTCTTGTTGTATTCCTAATAGTTTTAACAAGTTTGTGTAAATCCCTTAATAGGTTAGTCTTTAGAAATACATTTATGTAAATCCCTTAACAGGGTGAACACTGTAATAGTGGGATTAAATCTTCTAACAAGGTAGTCTATTATAGGATTGTTGATACTTTAAACAAGGTATTGGCTACTCCTAATAGGGTGAGTCACCTATAAAGTGATAAATTGTAAACTCTTAATAGAGCACTCTTTTCTACTGCAGTGAAAGGATTGTGGGTTTCATCCCCACCGTGGTTTTTCCCTCTAACCAAGGGTTTCCACGATAAAAAAATAAGTTTTTTATGTGTGTGCATGTATTTTTATTTTTTTTTTATTTCACTTTTACATTAGAGTTTCCATTATATGCTTCATATTTTGGAAGTTTATTTTGCTGCTATTTTAAGGGTATCAGTAAAAGTTTGAAAGTTTTATTAGTACCGATTCACCCCTCCCCCCCCCCTCAGTACCTATTATTTCTAACAAACAAATACGTAGTATCATTTTTCATTTATTTATATTTATTATTTATTTATTTATTATTATTTATTATTTATTTAATTTAATCAATATAATTAATATTCTAGTTATAATTATAATTATATATTTTGATTATTTAGTTATTTAATCTTGTATTTTAATTATTATTATTATTAAATAAAATCTAGAAAGAGGATATTACACACCCTCAGAACCAAGTTTGAAGAGCGATTCAAGTTAGTTGAAGATGCACATGCTCTATTGGACCAACTTACTTAGTTAAAGAAGGAAACTCATGCCCATGCATGAATTCATTACTCATTTCAACAACTTGACATGTATAATCTTAAGTGTTTCTTTATCAATCTATATCTATTGATCAATCTACAACAAAGAATTTTAAGTGTTTTTTTTTATCAATGCTCAATTTCTTGAGGTAAGGTTTCTTTTGAGAAGAGAAACTCTAGCTACTCTTGTAGCTGCAAAAAAATTGGATATTGAGATTGAAGATGATATTATCATTGTTGGGTAGATAATATTGGAACTAAATGGGCCCAAAGAATATTTTTATTTGGAGTCATTCTCTTTTTTCAGTAGAACAGGTCATATGGTGTAGAAGTTGGCTAATGAGCTACTTTCCCTCAAAATGCAAATAGATCAAGGTGTCTCTCTGTAGATCTCTATAATTTTGTTGACCATTAGTGCTTCACACTTAGTCATATATCTAGGCAATGATGGTTGGTCATCACTATGACCGAGTAAAGTCATGGTCACTATGTGTTTGTAATATGCCGAGTATAGTTGTTGCCGAGTTACATATATCAATGATTACCAAGTGATAGAGAAGTCTAACCGATGTCGAGTACAGTTAATGTCGAGTGCCATGAATAGCTTTTGCCGAGTTAGCCATGAATGACATACAAGTTTGGAATGGCACAATGATCAAGGTAAACCATTTTTGGTGATAATGATGTTTTGTATTTTGTCTATTGAGGTAATTCCAGAGGTAATTACGCATCCATTTTATCATTGATCCCTATGTAATACCTAGAGCCAATCAGAAAATTGTATAGCTTAGGTGACAATAGAAATAAATCTGAACCGTAGATCTTGAAACAGTAAAACATTTTTGTTATTATATAAGGGCAAGATCTAAACCAAGAGAAGTGTGTGAATCAGAGAGATAAGAGATATTGAGATCGAATGAGTATGAGAAAATGATCAAAGATATATTTAGAATAGTGAAGTATTCAGACAGAGTCCAGTGATCGAGCTAAGCAGTGAAAGGACAGAATCAAGAAAGATCAGATAGAAGAGATCAACAATATACAGTAAAGAGGAGATCTGTAATCTGCATACAAGTGCAAACCGAAAGATCAGGTACTGAGATATTTTGACCAGTGTATCAGGGTAAATCTCTTAACCGAGTAGTCTTAACAGACTTTATGTAAATCTCTTTACCAAGTGCTTACTTTGTTGTAAGTTTATAAATCCTTTAACAAGGTAGATTATATAAGTCTTTTAGCTTTTGACAGAGCAGACCTTTCATAGGGTAGATCATGAATTGATCACATTTTGTAAGCCTTAACATGCAAAACTTATTACTGCAGTAGTGAAGATTTGTGGGTGTCATCCCCACCCTAGTTTTACCTTTCAAGGGTTTTTGGGTTACCAAAATCATGGTGTTATGAGTGATTTCATTTATGTTGCTTAATATGTTTAGTTACTTACAATGATCAAGTTTTGTTTATGTCATGCATAAAGTTTTATCAGGTTAAAAGGATAAAAGTAGGTAATATCTTATTCAGCCCCCCCCTCTTAGTATTACTTTCCCATTTATATTTCCAACAATTGGTATTAGAGCAGGAAGGTTTCTCTTAAGGAAGTCTAACCACTTGAGGAAAAAGATCTTATAATGGAAGCTTATAAACTAGGGAAGATCATAGAGAATCAAAAGATTGAAGTACAACTGGCATTACAGCAATGGGAAGCAGCCAGAGGAGAATTGAAGAAATCCTTGAGCAAGAGAAGAGAGATTGCAATTCAACAAAATGAGCCACAATACAAAGAAGAAGACATTTCTGGACTATTTGACAATGGTAACTCTATCGAGAGTGATAAAGCTATAAAAGAACTACTGGAGAAAAATACCATACTAAATGATGACATCAGAACTCTGAGGAGAGAACAAGAAATTCAATCTGTTAGACTTTGTGAATTAGTGGAACAGAAAAAGAAAGCTGAAGATGATAAGGCAATGGCTGAAGAAGACAAAAGACAAATTGCAATCAGGCTAGATGAAAGAACAAGTGACATGCAAAGGTTGACTAATAATCAACTAGACATGGCAAATCAGTTACTGATGGTTAATCAGGAATTGGGCAGGAAAGATATGGAAATAAATCAACTAAGGTCTGAAAATGATTTGAGAACTGAAAAGGAAATCAATGAAAGGATGAACAAACCCAATGAAGTTGCAAAATATTTTGAAGAACTGTTAAGATCACCTAGAAGATCTAGTGATAGATCTGGACTTGGACTGAATGAACATTCATCTACTAAAGAAGGAGAATCATCAAAGAATGGAGAACAAAAGATGGCTAAACCAAAGAACACCAAGCCCACATGTCATCACTGTGGAAAGCCAGGACATACAACCAACATATGCAGAAGAAAACATGGTAAGTCTGATTTTAAACCTAAGTTTAATGGACATTGTTTTAACTGCAAGAAACGTGGACATCAAGCACATGAATGTAGATCTAAGGCTAGCAATTCATCCACCTCACCCAAGTTTCAAGGAAGTTGTTTCAATTGTCAGAAATATGGGCACAAGGCATTTGAATGCAGATCTAGACCAAGGTGGTCATCAAATGAACAAACCAAGCTAGTTACAAAGCACAATTGTTACAATTGGGATTACAACACTTGGTATAATTTCCATTATTGTGGTAAATATGGACACATCAAAGCAAATTGCATGAAGACTCATTTTAGAGGAAAATCTAAAAGCTGGATGAATGGAAGCATGGTCTGTTACAAATGTAATGAGGTCGGTCACTTAAAGAAAGATTGTAGATCACCTATGCCGAGCAATGATAATCAGAATGAAGGTATCCATGAGAAACTGAAGAATCTGATGGAAAATACATGGAGGAAGAAAGAAGAAGAAAACTCAAGCGAAGCTAGCACATCTCAGATCACCCAATCCGATGGATTAGGTGATCACACCTCTTCTAATTAAGCTTGAAAGGTATGTTCGGAACTGAGTCTTGCAAAGTCTTATTTTTCATCAGTTCCTAACATAGAAGTGAGCAAAAGTCCACATCTACATAGATAAAGATGCATTAGGACATATTTGAGCAAAATAGAAAATTTCATTTTTGATGCCGAGCATCAGTGTCTTGACCGAGCTATCAATGTATGCCGAGCACCTGCTATGGCCAAAATGCTATGTATGTCGAGCTGTATCGCAATGGTTCTATTGATCGAGCTTGTGAGTTTGCCGAGACAACTGTAATCTACCAAAACCTGTACAGAGCATTTATGAGGCCCTAATTCTATTTTTTGGATTCTATAAAGTGGAAAATTGCTGTTAATTTCATTTCACCAGGCTATCCGAGATTTTAGAGAGCGATTCAGAGTTTGTGAAACCAGATTAAGCAAAGCGATTCTGAATTTTCTCAGCATGCCATCGACAAAATTCATCTACAGGGTTATTGACAAAAAGGTACTTTACCAAGTAAATATTTTCTTTTCAAAAATTACAGTTTTAAATAGCATCATCTTCATCTGCACCAGTCAAGAAATAAGGGATGGGAGTTTTCAATGTGCAACTTGTAAGGAATGAAGTATGCAAACCAAAGGTATTCAAGGAAATATTAGAAAGTGCTATTAAAGGAGATTTGAATGGAGCCCTATCTTCCATTCTAGAGAATGTGTTATTGATGAATGACATTAGGTCTTGCTATATGTGCAAAATTGGAGAAATCGGTGATTACGAGATCAGGGAAGCATATGATAAACTATGTGTCAACGGAGTGCTAAAGCCAGAACATAAGGTTGTTGTCAATCAAGGGTTAGTGCATGCCCTAAATTTCCTGCAAAATTTCAAAGTGGAATGGATAAAGATCATTTTGGGTCGAGTACATGACATGTAGTTATGGCTGGAAGATGGACCGGTGAAGATCACAAAGGAAATGATACACAAAGTCACTGGTTACCCTATAATTGAAGGAAAAAGAACAATGAAATGTGCAGGAAAAGAGGATATTCAAGCTAACACCCATGTAGTTTAGAACAAATGCGGAATGACAATTTCCACCATAACTGATCTGGAAATTGACTTCACTGTTAGAGTCATCTCGCACAAGTGGCAGTGGACTAGGCATGGAAGATAATTAAGAAAGGACACATGTATGACCTTGTAGCTCCAGCTGACTCAACTTGCCAAGAACTTGAACTCCATCCGGACGGCGAAGAATTCTATGTGCAAGTTTGGTTCCCTACTGATCTGTCTATTCTTTTATGTCAAGAAGTGTTTTCCTACACATGGAGATGTAACATGGGACAAGAAGAAACCCATTACTGTTCAAATAAATGATTTTATAAACCAGATTGGTGATGATTTTGAAGGGATAATGGATAATTATTTCATTGAGTTTAAGAAGAAGATGAGAAATAGGACTAGAGTCCCTGTGTCTTTGATTGAGAAATACAGCAAGGATATATGTTTTCTGGTAGACACAAATTTTACTTATCCACAGGTAGTCCTACCTAGGGTTTCATGGTTAATGACTTTAGCCTATGAACTCAACATAGATGAAGCTATTGCTGCAATCACAACCCTTTTAGTTGAAGAAATTGATAATAAGGCACCTTACTTTGGAACATTTGAAGAAGCCAAATCCAAGATCTCTTTGGGATTATTGGCTACCACCATAGAGAGGAAAAGAAAGAAGATAGTGAAAAATTTGGAAAACTATGTTAAAGAATCTGAGAAGGATGCACCACTAGAGTTGACCCAAGGATTGGGAGAAGATGAACAGAGTGCAACTAGTAGTAGTGAGAAAGAAGAAGAAGAAGAGAAGAAACCAGTAATTTCTGAGTCCCCGCCAAAGAGAAGAGTGTTGAAGTGTAAAGTGTCAGAGACACCATCACTAAGGCCTAGAACTAGAAGAACTATTGCCGAGACTCCTAAGATGCCTCCTGCATTTTCTAAATGAAAATCTGCCCAACCCAAGGCAGTGCTGACTAAGGTTGTGAAGAAGCTGAGAAGGAAACTTGTTCTAACACAAGATGATGATGAAGAAACTGAAAGTGATGAAGGAGTAAAGGGGAAGGTTACACAAAAGGGTGCACATCAATTCACTGTTGATGAATTATGTCTTAAGATTACTAGCACTGTAGTAGTAGATGAGGTGAAAGGATTAAAGTTTGGAAAAATGAGCATTGGAGATAAAGAGAAAGTTGAGGATGCTATTCTTGAAATGTTATGCATTTTCAAGATGCTACCAATTGAAATTGAAAACAGAATTCCAAAGGAATTATGCAATAGGGTTGCATAGAAATGGGAGTATGCTATGCAAATAGAGAAGGAAATACAGGAGAGTACATTAGCACAAGTTGAATCCACTCTCACCCCGGCCAACATCAAACAGATAATTGAGCAATATAGAGGCAAGTTTGATCCTAAACTTAGAGCCTATCTAATTCTTCAACACAAGGTTGAAGATGTTGTACAAGAAAGTTTAAAAATTTGGAAGGTATTGTTTGGATTGTTACCCACCCAGGATGAAGGAAAGGATGCTACTACTTCAACAATTGTTGAACCTAAAACCAAGCAAAATAAAATGGAGACTGATACTCCTAAGGAAGTGAAAACATAGGATACATCTGAGGTTCACATTGTTGACATACCAGAGGAGAGCCCCATTAAGAATTCATTCTTAATTGAGGATGATTTAAAGAACATGAAAGCAACTGACACACCCCTGCCAGGTAGTAATACTGTACTGTTACAAGTCATGGATTATCCCATAATTACTAGCACACAATCTATTGATGAGAATCCTACTCTACCTGAAGTTGCTACTATTGACAAGTTAGTCGGTACAAGCCTTACCAAGGAACCCATCAAGTCAGTACCACTAACTCAATCTCCATCTTTTGAGGAAGAAGACAAAGCAAAAGACAAAATTCAAAGTCCTCCTATGGAAGAACACAACAAAGAAGAACAAGGAATTAAGTTAGATGAACAAGTTGTTAGTCCTCATGTCGAGGATAAGGGGAAAGGAGAAGAAAATATCAAGGGAAAATTCATTGAAGAACAAGAGCCAAAGGAGCAAGAGGCAATAAAAGCTCTTGTACAGATGTCAAGTGGAAGCACCCCCTCGAGAGCACAAAAGGAGAAAGATGAGGTAACAATTGATGAAGTCATTGTTATTCCTAAATGGGATACAGATAACCTTTCTTATGAGCAACTGCAGATAATGAAGGATTTGTTGACAAGAAAAAGTCGGCAAGCAAAACTTCAAAGGGAGCATTAGCAAAAATAGGTTCTTCATGAAATAAAAGATATATTTAATGAAGTATATGACTTATCAGATGTAAATAGTTTCGTTCCCATATTGGAACAACTTGTACACATTGTTCAGAAAGTCAATAATGAAGTTAGATGTGCAAGTGATAAGTTATTTGAATGGTCAGAACGGAGGTTTGAGACAAAAATGTTGGAGAAGATATCTACCGAGATAGCAGTGAAACAAGTTGAGTTGTCCAATTTGGTAAAGGAGACCAAGGGATTAGTTGTGAATGGACAGTCTCTATTGGCCAAAATATGTAATGTTGAACTGTTCATTGATGAGAATCAATGATTGCTTGATACTCTCAAGCAAGAGATTAAAGCTACAAGTCAGTCCCTGACCTTGGATGTAGACACCAGTGCTGCACATTATGTAAAAATCATGCAGACCCAAGGTAAGTTAGCTGAGTTGATGGCTAATGATGGCAAGATTCGTTCTCGCCTACTCTCTATTCAAACTATTTTGACACCTCATCTAGAGGCTATATAGAGAAAGTTAGCAAAGGCTAAAGAATTAATCCAGAGTGATCCACATTTGTCCACAGCTGAGAGTCTCATCAGTTTAGCTGTCGATTTAGAAGTGCAAATAGAAGTCTTAAACATTGCTTCAACTGCTTGGACAGATGCACTCTACATGATCATGATGCTGCATAAACCTTTTCTGGAGAAATTTTGTGAGCTACCTACTAATGATGAAATTCGTCGTGTCAAAAACAAGGGGGAATCATTATGACATGAGTACGGACAAGGATTGGATAGGGATAGGTAACAAAATTTTTGATTGTATATATATCACAAGGGGAGTATTAGGCTAGTACAAACATATTTTTGTAATTGTAAATACAAATGTCATGACAAAGTGTTTTTGCCACTAATGTCAAAGGGGGAGATTGTAGATCTCTATAATTTTGTTGACCATTAGTGCTTCACACTTAGTCATATATGTAGGCAATGATGGTTGGTCATCACTATGACCAAGTCATTTTGTAAAGGCCGAGTTATATATTGTATACTTACTGAGCAGTAGTACTACCGAGTAAAGTCATGGTCACTATGTGTTTGTAATATGCCGAGTATAGTTGTTGTCGAGTTACATATATCAATGATTACCGAGTGACAGAGAAGTCTAACCGATGTCGAGTACAGTTAATGTCGAATGCTAGGAATAGCTTTTGCCGAGTTAGCCATGAATGACATACAAGTTTGGAATGGCACAATGATCGAGGTAAACCATTTTTGGTGATAATGATGTTTTGTATTTTGTCTATTGAGGTAATTACGAAGGTAATTACACATCCATTTTATCATTGATCCCTATGTAATACCTAGAGCCAATTAGAAAATTGTATAGCTTAGGCGGCAATAGAAATAAGTCTGAACCGTAGATCTTGAAACGGTAAAACATTTTTGTTATTATATAAGGGCAAGATCTAAACCAAGAGAAGTGTGTGAATCAGAGAGATAAGAGATACTAAGATCAAATGAGTATGAGAGAATGATTAGAGATATATTTAGAATATCGAAGTATTCAGATAGAGTCCAGTGATCGAGCTAAGCAGTGAAAGGATAGAATCAAGAAAGATCAAATAGAAGAGATCAACAATATACAGTAAAGAAGAGATCTGTAATCTGCATACAAGTGCAAACTAAAAGATCAGGTACTGAGACATTTTGACCAGTGTATCAAGGTAAATCTCTTAACCGAGTAGTCTTAACAGACTTTATGTAAATCTCTTTACCGAGTGCTTACTTTGTTGTAAGTTTATAAATCCTTTAACAAGGTAGACTATATAAGTCTTTTAGTTTTTGACAAAGTAGACCTTTCACAAGGTAGATCATGAATTGATCACATTTTGTAAGCCTTAACAGGAAAAACTTATTACTACAGTAGTGAAGATTTGTGGGTGTCATCCCCACCCCAGTTTTACCTTTCAAGGGTTTTTGAGTTACCAAAATCATGGTGTTATGAGTGATTTCATTTATGCTGCTTAATATGTTTAGTTACTTACAATGATCAAGTTTTGTTTATGTCATGCATAAAGTTTTATCAGGTTAAAAGGATAAAAGTAGGTAATATCTGATTCACCCCCCCCTCTCAGCATTACTTTCTCATTTATATTTCCAACACTCTCTTCTCCTTAACAGGATGTTCCAAGAAGACCATATCCAAAATTTACCTCTCATTATACTTTATGGAATTAAAAAAAGTTGCTTTAACCACCAAAGAATATTTCTCTTAAGGCACCATCAATAAAGGTAGCAGTGGAGTATCATGAACCTAAATCAAGTGATCTTTCTATACTCTTTCAAGAAAAGGAAGCACACATAGTTGATAAATTTTATATCTATCCAGTTCTTTATCAAGGAGATGTTGAGAAAGATACCATGGGAAATAGAGCCATGAGTGATGAAGTACACCTTTCTAAGGTGTTGGTTAGTAAAGACAATCATGTTTTTAGTTGTGAAAAGATGGATGTGTAGTAAGGTATTAGTCAAGTTGAAAAGAATGCATATTCATTTCAAGGTCATAGACTTGAGCATATTATGCATGAAATAAATACCCTTTAACTTGATGAAGACTTTTTCAAAAAAATTATATAGGATTTTTGTTCGAGTCTTGATGAAAATTCTCCCAAATCTAAAGGTTGTGAACAACATGGTGAAGTAAGAAACACACTAATGTTTTCATTTAAACCACATAATAGAAATTTTTTAGAGCAACATAAGGTTGTCGTGGTTGAAGAAGTTGATAAGGGTGTAGCTAAAAATAAAGATTCATCCTTGGTCTTATAAAGAGAATGTAGAATAAAACACATCTCTTGGTTGGAATAAAATGTGAAGAGAAAAATTCTACTTGTACCTAAGCATGAAGTTATACTTGAGGGTGAAGCTAAACATGCATTTGTAGCTCAACAGGTGTAGACAAGATTCATGGGTCCATTTTGGAGTAGCACTCTCTTTGATCCATCTAAGGAAACAAGTGAATTTTCTCATATCTTTCAAAGAGTGGTGTGTCAAGTCATAGAAACATTGTTCATGATTCATGTGTATCTAGTTCTCATAGATCATGTCAAATATTGCAAGTCATTGAAGAGGGGAAACTATTTTGGTAAGTCAGTGAATGAATTTATTTGAAAAGGTTTTCATTATTGGATAGACTAGGATAGGTTAGTTTTCCTTTTCCAATAAGTTCACTTGCACAAGTTTAATTCTTGTTTTAGTGAGTTTTTATTTTAGTCGATTACATCATCCTTGTTATCTTTTTGTCATTTTTCTTGAATCTTTATCTCAGGGAATGGATAGGAACTTGAGATTCTAGATTTTACCACCTCAAATCATTTCCATGACTGAAGGTAATTCCCCAAGTAGAGTGATATTGTGTCCTCTATTTTTACAAGGTCAAAAATTAGAGACAAACATATGATTTTCATCCAAATTGTTGTTCATACATTTTTTTTGAATTCTTTTCAAGGTTTGAGTCGTGTTATTCATAATTGTTTCATCAACAAGCCATGTATCATCATAGTCATCAGTCTCTATTTTATTCATTTCTATCATCTTAAAGTTTTTCTTTTATAATTGCCTTGAAAAATCATAGTTTTTATGTGGCATTGCAAATGAGTTTATATTAACACTTGCAATCGGGGCTTTAAGTCCCAATTTTCACTTAAAAATTGGAATAATAATCCCAAATTGTAATGAAGGTATAAAGAACATGTGGTCAAGAATTAAATTCCTGACCAAAAGTGAGGGTCATTAAATTTTTTTAGGAGTTCGATTTCTAATTGATCTATAACTCCTTCTCATTCACCTTTTGAAAAAAATTGTTTTGAGTTTCTTTTCTTTTCACTTATGTTTTATCTTCCAAAGCCTTCGTGTTAGCATTTTGCATTCACAATTATTGTTCAAATATATTAACAATAGGTTTCACACAATTTAAGTAGCGCTTTTGTTATACCTATTTTTGTTTTGGCTTTTTTCCCTTGATCTCAATCAATTAGGGCACACATTGTTTTCAGCCCTTTTGAGTATGTCATTTTTGTGGAAATCCTAGTTTGGTTTTATTTGCTGTCATCTACAAACACTAGAGTTGATTCATTAATTGAAGTTCTATGGATATAATTAGTTGTATTATTCACATGGCTTACGCTATGCCAAGTTTCAATTATACTAAAATCATGTCATTCCCATGAGAAATCGAAATTCTAAATTTTGAATACACACCTATTGTAATTTTTTAACCTTGGATAGGGTTGGAACTTAAAGTATCGACTGTTAAGAATGGGAACACTGAGAGGGGGGGGGGGGTTAGTAAGTGTTCTATAGTTAATGTTTTTCTAATTCTTGAAACTTAGCCCCATTACTTAAATACTAAAATGAATAGTAAAGAAAATGAAACATTCAACCATAACACATAACACAAGATATGTTTATGGAGAAACATTGGCCAGAGGAAAATCCCGGTGGGAATTAGCACCCACGAATAATTGTACTAGTCTTATGAACTTGTTAATGTTCCTTTTCCCTGTTAGGAGAAGTCATTACAATACTGAGTACAATGACTCGATTAAGAGTCTTGATAGAACAAACCCTGCTAGGGGTGGATGGCTCACTGCCGAGATCACTCCTCAATG
This sequence comes from Chamaecyparis obtusa, assembly GCA_027943335.1. Classification (NCBI taxonomy): domain Eukaryota; kingdom Viridiplantae; phylum Streptophyta; class Pinopsida; order Cupressales; family Cupressaceae; genus Chamaecyparis; species Chamaecyparis obtusa. The sequence goes on along the minus strand of BSBK01000210.1, from coordinate 1,923,329 downwards.
AAGAAGGCTACAACCTCCTAGTTATTAGATACACACTATATCTAGAATGGTGAACTAATTCTTTGACACTGTTGTCTGATTAGTTCCTTTTGTGCACTGTTACTCTAACTTCTTTTAGAGATTTATCTCATACTAACTGAACTCGCATACATCTACTCTTCTTTATATATTACATACTCTATATCCCTTCTTCATCATATCCAAATACAAAAGTGCATGTCATATATATACATGCTGATTGGGTGCAACCAAAACTAACTACTGTGCTAGCCTAAAACCTAACACATACAATGCTTCCAAATTAATTGGCTCAAGCATGTTTACATATAATGATATTAACATGTTTACATCACTATTACAATAGGCGCATAGCCTTTACAAACCAAAATGATATATGCTAATCAAAAAACTATTTGTTAGTTGCATGCTCTGTTCTGCTATGTCACTTAACTGCCAGAGTCACTTAGACTTGTTGTAACTTCTCGATACTATCAAATCAGATCATGCATTCTTAGACTTAGCATAATAACATATTCAAAATATTATATCCAAGGGCACATACCAAAACTTGATCATACACACGTGCGCTGATGCTCTGATCATTAGGTGCTTCACTGTCTGCTCTGTCTTCCATAGTTAGCCGAATTATGATCTTCCAAGCTAGTGCGTTAAGATCAAAATTTCATATGACTTTATTTCCATAATGACAACTCAAAACTTAGTCATATATACTAGTAAATTCAACTTTCCAACAATCTCCCCCTTTGTCATTAATGGCAACAAAGGAATATGGCAAAGTTGCTAAACTTAACTTACACAAAAAACTTGATATCAAACTGTACATCATATCTTCTTTTTCTTTATACACTACTATCTCCTTTAGTATATACTACTCCCCCTTTGACATTAATGACAAAGGTGCTAAAAAAAAGGAAATCTTTAAGTACTTACAAAGAAAATACATCAGGGTATGCAATCTGAAGGTTTTTTATTGCTCGCTTCCAAAAAACCTTGAGTGCATCAATTGTCTAAAGATGGGCGCATAATGCATCTGTGAGATTCTCCATATTTTCTTAATCTATGCAAGGACCTTGATCATATGTCACAATTGTGGCATCTATCTTCTTGATGTTCTGATTCAGTACATCTAGTGAGGGTGCTAGTGCATTTCTTAGCTGTGCTTGTCTAGCCCTTATCTTTGCCATCTCTTTTTTTGCCTTTTCTATTTTTTCTATCTATCCTTGATAAACATTATTACAAATGTTTATATCTTGGGAGGGGTCTTCAATTGATTTTCTTACTACTTCCATTAGAGATTATGCTTCTTGAATCTTCTTAGAGTGGTCTAAGGTGAGTTTGTCCTTGTTCATGAAGTCAGTTATCACCTTTCTTCCTTTAGCTGCTAACTCTTTCAGCATTGCTTGACCAATCTTTAGAGAATTAAGGTCAAGTGATAAATTGCTTATCAATTCATTCAACCTTTTCTTGTTGTAATTCTCTTCTACAATTTTTGATGCTGGGGCTTCTAGACTAGAAAATTTTTCTTTGAAGCTTGATAAGATGCGGCTAACATCATCCATTGAATGAACACTAATCACTTTCTTATCCTCAGGCAGTAAATTTTTCAGTATGCTAACTGATTCCACAAATAGAGGATTCCTCATTACTTTCTTTTCTTTGGCTTTCTCCATAGCCAATACACTTATCTTTATCAGATCTTCTTCTCCCCATGAGTCTAAGCTTGTTGTATCTGTTGGAAACTACAATTGAAATAGTTGTTGTATTGTCATTGATGTCAAACCTTAACTGGTAAGATTGTTTCTACTTAGGAAAGTACTATATCTATGATGAGAAGGGAAAGAAAGGTTGGTAACAATAGCACCTAAGGAAAGGTTGAGTTATCTTGATACTAAAAAGTGTACTTGATTATGCTGCACAATGATGAGACAATGTATTGTTTATCTTAGTAAGATTGAAGACTAAACTAGTAGGCTTGACCGAGCAAAAATGAAGAAATCATGTTTAAGCTGAGTTATGACAGAGTCGACCGAGTTAGTGGATGTCGAGCAAAAATATAGTGTCGACCGAGTATCAGTAAATTGCCGAAGAAGATAGTATTTGCCGAGGAAACAGTTTTAGAGGTGACCGAGCGTTTTACATGGAGACCGAGTGGATGATCACAGTATTGACCGAGCATCAGCAATTTTATATTTGAAGAGAATTCAGATTTGGAGCCGACATTGTTGAATTCTTAGATTATGTAAAACATGTTGACTTTATTTATTGATTGTATGGAAGCATTTAATGCTTTGTAAAATATTTTATTGTAAATCTTTATGAGATTTGAGATGATTCTAGAAGAAGAGATGAAGAACATGAAGTGGGTAAATTCAATGTATTTGACCTAACCTAAGATCTACAAAGGAGATTAAGTGGAAAAAGAAAAGTTAACCTAACATAGGAAAGTATTAAGGGAACCGAAGCATTAGGTATGTGTATGCATGGGTGAAGTAGATGCTGGAAGAACAGTAAAGTTTTATTGACTGTATAAGTGAAAAGGCTGAAGGAAAAGTGTGGTGATTGGTTGAAGGAAAGTTCCGAGCAGATCAGAAGTGGAGATGGAAAAGTTTCAAAGTCATTAAACCAGCCTTTGTGTACGGAATTAGATTTGATATTTGCAAAGTGAGTTGTATGTTTTTAGATCAATACTACTGCTACTTTCTAACCATTGTAACAGTCAAAATCCTTTTAACAGAGGTTGACCTAACAGTCATATGTTAAATCCTTTGAACAAGGTTGCATTCTAATGGAGTGTATGTATGTCCTTTGACCAGGCTCACTTTTAAAAGGGTGATTGAAATCCTTTAACCGGGTCACACTTGATAGTGTGTATTGTAACCTTTAACAGGGTTGGCTTTTAACTGATCTCACTTCAGAAGAGTGAAAATAATAGTAGCATGTTACAAAGTGGTTTTTCCCATATTGGGTTTCCACTAGAAATCCTGGTGTCAATACTTGTGTGAAAGTTTTGAGTTTGAATATTTATGTGTTTTACAAGTTAGATACAGCTGGGTAGTGGACTGCTGAGTTATATGTTTCTATTATTGAATCAGTGATGACCGAGTTTATTTTGGTTGCTTGATCTAATTTAAAGAAAAGTTATTTTATACATCAGGACCTGAGAACAACTAATTACCCCCCCTCTCTGTTGTTCTAAATTATATTAAAAATTGGTATCAGAGCTATGTTGCTTATTGGTGTTTATAGAAAGCAAGTTTAAAGGGACTTGAAGAAAATGATCAAGATGTATAAGAAGGAGGTACCGAAGCTGACTAAGGAAAACTTCCCTGCATGGCAAAGCTTGATGAAGCTGCATCTGGCCGGTATTGGTGATTCTAAAAAGTACTCCATTGAGCATGACTATGTCACACCTATTGCACCTTTGACTGCCGAAGAAATGAGAGTCAAGAAAGAACACAATCAGGCAATGCTAGAAATTGCATCTGCCCTAAGCTATCCAGAATTTGAGGACATTAAGGACTACACAACTACTAAAGATATGTGGGACACTCTTGCAAAGATCTATGGTGGTGATCTATATGTACTGAAAGCTAAAGCCGAGAGTCTCAGAGGTAAGTTTGATGAAATGAGAATGAATGAAGATGAAAACATTGCACAATATTGTGGTAGAATAAAAAAGGTTTTGAATGCTATTAGAGGAGCAAATGGGACTATTGATGATGAGACCATAATTGGAAAAGTGTTAAGAACTCTGCGTCCTATATATGCTATTAAGATCTCAACTATTCAGGAATCTAGATGTAACTTTGCAAATGTGCTTACTTTGGAAGGTTTGATTGGCAAGCTGACTACTTTTGAACTGTCTAATTATGATAATCTCACTATTGGTAGTATTGGAAATGTTGAATTTGCTTTCAAGTCACAGTTAGTCCTGAACAAGCCTAAGAAGGAAAAGGAAAGATGCATCAGTGAAAGCAAAAGTGAAAGTGAAGATGACAGTGACACTTCTAATGAAGATCTTGAAGATTTAGAAGCTCTTATGGCTAGAAGACTGAGAAGAGGAAAAGGAAAATACAAAGGTAAACTCCCTATTATAGTTGCTAGATGTCCTGACAGGAAGGATAAAGATGAAGAAAGAAACAACAGACACAAAGACAGAAGAGATGACAAAGGCTATTGAAGGTACAAAGACTACAAAGGAAAAGGTAAGAAATCCTGTTACATTGCTGAAGAAGAGACTGATACTGATAGTGATGATTTTGAAATTGAGGTAGTCTATGTTGCAATAAAAGATGAATCTGATGAGGATGAGAAAATTGCATTGATTTCCTATGTGAACAAGAATGATAAATGAATTATTGATAGTGGTTGTTCACATCACATGACTGGTGACAAGAGTAAGTTTGAGACCCTACATCATTATAAAGGTAAAAGTGTAACATTTGGTAATGATGCACCATGTCTTGTTAGAGGGAAAGGATTGATTAAACTGATTGATAAGATCTCTTGTGAAAATGCTTATTGGATTGAAGGATTGAATTATAATTTGTTAAGTGTTGCTTAGCTCAACAGAACTGGTTACCGAGTGGAATTTCATCACAAGAAAGCTAAGATATTTGATGCTACTGGTGAACTGATTGGAAGTGGCGAGCAGACTAGAGGTAATTTGTTCTATCTTGACCTATTTGAAGAAATATGTATGTTTGCACAACTTGATGACATTTGGTTATGGCATAAGAGGCTATGTCATGTTAACTTTGACAATCTGGTAGAGATAAGTAAGAAGAAAGTAAGAGGCCTACCTAGATTGAAGAAACCTGAGAATGTAATGTGCAAAGAATGTCAGTTAGGAAAAATGACTAAGTCAAGTTTCAAAAGAAAATCCTTTACTTATGAACACATTTTAGATTTGGTTCATACTGACCTTTGTGGACCTATGGGTGTACAAAGTTATTGTGGTCCTAGATATTTTATCCCATTTGTTGATGATCATACTAGGATGATGCATGTAATGTTTCTAAAGGAAAAATCTGATGCTTTTCAATTTTTCAAGTGGTATTTGGCTAAGGTTGAGAAGGAGACAGGTAGGAACCTGAAATGTCTTAGATCTGACTGTGGTGGAGAATTTACATCAAATGAATTTAATCTATTTTGCAATGAAAGAGGAATCAAAAGACATATGTTTGCACCTAGGACACCTCCATAGAATGGCATAACAGAAAGAAGAAATAGATCTATTTTGGACTATGCTAGGACACCATTGATTGAAAATAATGTGGCATAGAAATACTAGAAAGAAGCTATAAGTAAAGTTGTTTACACTCTTAACTAGGTACAGATCAAGAAAGGTACAAATCTGACACCCTATGAATTATGGTATGGGCATGCACCGAGTGTTAAATACTTTAGAATCTTTGGAAGCAAGTGTTACATATTGAAAGACAATAGAAATGGAAAGTTTGATGCTAAAAGTGATGAAGGCATATTCCTAGGCTACTCCACAAAAAGTAAAGCTTATAAGTGTTTGAACTCTAACACTAACAAAATTGTGGAAAGTGTGAATGTAAAAATTGATGAGTATGCAGAAAAAAATGAGGCTGATAGCAAAAGAGAACTAGAAGATTACAGATCTTTTGTGTACATTGAGGAAATAGAAGAGGCAGGTAACAGACCTGCACCTGACGCTGAGTCTCAGGTAAGCAATGTCGAATGACAGACAGATGATTGCGAGTGTCAGGAAAATAATGCCAAGAGAGAGCAAGAACATGACGAGCTACAAGATAATGCTATCGAGGATCAGGAAGAGGTTGTCGAGCATTCAGAAGCTAAATCTGACAATCTTGTTGGGGAACCTGATGAAATAGAAGAGAAAAATGTTGAACCTATTTTGGCAAAATATGCAAGAAGACATCACAAGCCTGAATAGATAATTGGAGATAGAGACACTAGAATTCAGACCAGAAGAAAGACAAAAGATCCAACATGCTTACTATGTGAATTTGAACCTAAGACAACTAAAGAGGCATTATAAAATGAAGACTGGATACAAGCAATGAATGAAGAGATTGACCAGATTGAGAAAAATGAAACCTAGACTTTGGTACCGAGACCTGCAGATAAGAATGTTATAGGAACAAAGTGGGTATTTTGAAACAAGTTGAATGAAAAAGGTGAAATCACTAGGAACAAAGCTAGACTAGTATGCAAAGGCTATGCACAAGAAGAAGGAATTGATTATGGAGAGACATTTGCCCCTATAGCTAGATTGGAAGGAGTCAGAACTCTGCTTGCATATGCTGCTTATAAAGATTTCAAGGTATATCAAATGGATGTCAAGTTTGCATTTTTAAATGGTATACTGGAAGAAAAAGTTTACATAGAACAACCAGAAGGTTTTATTGATCCAAACAGAAGACACATGGTATGCAAACTAAACAAAGCTTTATATGGATTGAAACAAGCTCCTAGAGCATGGTATGAGTGGTTGCATAATTATTTGATACAGATTGGATTTTCCAGGACAAATGACACAAGCAATCTGTATATGAAAGATGAAGAAGGTAGAGGTATTTTGTTGGCCAAAATTTTTGTTGATGACATTATTTTTGGTGGACAAGATGCATTGTGTAAATTTTTTTCACATGAAATGCAAACTGAATTTGAGATGAGTATGTTTGGTGAGATCAAATTCTTTATTGGTTTACAAGTATATCACATGAAGAAAGGTATTTTCATTACACAGTCTAAGTATGTTAATGAAATACTGAAAACTTTTGGAATGGAAGATGCTAGACTAGTGGGAACTCCTATGGTTACTGGACAAAAGTTATCTAAGAATGATGATGCTGTAGAAGTTAACCAGACTTTGTACAGATCCATGATTGGAAAATTGCAGTATGTTGTACATAGTAGACTTGATATTGCATTAGCTATTGGGATTGTGGCAAGATTCTCTACCAATCCTAAGGAAACACACATGATGGCGGTGAAAAGAATCGTGAGATACTTGAAAGGAACTACTGACTATGGGTTATACTACAAGAAGAATGACAAATTTGAACTTAGAGTATATACTGATGCTGATTGGGCAAGAAATGTAGATGATAGAAAGAGAACTAGTGGTGGAGCTTTCTTTCTTGGATAGAGATTAGTCTCCTAGACAAGCAAGAAACAAAATTGCATTTCCCAATCTACTGCTGAAGCCGAGTATGTTGCTGCTGTAGTAAACTGTTCAAATTTGATATGGATAAAATAGTTGTTGATAGGCATGAAAGAAGAAATCACTGAACCTATTTTTATTTTCTGTGACAACACAAGTGCTGTCAATATTTCTACGAATCTAGTAATGCACACTAAGACCAAGCACATAGCAATCAAGTATCACTATTTGAGGGAATTGGTACAAGACAAGGAAGTTTGAATGGAATATGTGAATACAAAAGAATGATTGGCAGACATATTCACTAAAGGAATTTTGAATGGAATATGTGAATACAAAAGAATGATTGGCAGACATATTCACTAAATTTTTACCTAAAGAAGCTCATGAGTACTTGAGAAGTCAATTAGGGGTCCTTCCCCTAACTGAGGCTGCCTAGCCAAGCTAGGAGCCCTACATCAAATATGCTATAACAGAACATTTGACACATTGATGCAAAAGATTGTCACACTAGGACTATCCTAGAGCTGTGAAGAAGAAAAAAAGTTAACAAATCAGTCATAAGCAAGATGACATAGGGAGAAACACTATGCTGAACAGATATATCTACATCTATTGGATGTATGTTTGAGTTGCTGCTTTGGCATTTTTGTCAAAGAGGGAGATTGAAATGAAATGATACTATAACACATGACACTGAAAGTAAGGGAGATGATGAATTGAAATGAAAGATCAAGATAGAGGGAGATCCAGATACTTCTGACAGTCACAGAAGTGAGATTTACTGATTCTGAATCAGAATGAAGCTAAGGATATTATAAATTTTCTCTGATGGACAAATAAGTTTTTGGATTGGTTGGTAATCCATGTGTTATTTAGGTGATATCATATGGTGTTGCCATCAATGCCAAAGAGAGAGATTGTTGGAAACTACAATTGAAACAATTGTTGTATTGTCATTGATGTCAAACCTTAACTAGTAAGACTATTGCTACTTAGGAAAGTACTATATCTATGATGAGAAGGGAAAGAAAGGTTGGTAACAATAGCACCTAAGGAAAGGTTGAGTTATCTTGATACTACAAAGTGTATTTGATTATGTTGCACAATGATGAGACAATGTATTGTTTATCTTAGTAAGATTGAAGACTAAACTGGTAGGCCTGACTGAGCAAAAATGTAGAAATCATGTTTAAGCCGAGTTATGACAGAGTCGACCGAGTTAGTGGATGTCGAGCAAAAATCTAGTGTCGACCAAGTATCAGTAAATTGCCGAGGAAGACAATATTTTCCAAGGAAATAGTTTTAGTGGTTACTGAGCATTTTACATGGAGACCGAGTGGATGATCACAGTATTGACTGAGCATCAACAATTTTATATTTGAAGAGAATTTAGATTTGGAGCCGACATTATTGAATTCTTGGATTATATAAAACATGACTTTATTTATTGATTGTATGGAAGCATTTAATGCTTTGTAAAACATTTTATTGTAAATCTTTATGAGATTTGAGATGATTCTAGAAGAAGAGACGAAGAACATGAAGCAGGTAAATTCAATGTATTTGACCTAACCCTAAGATCTAGGAAGGAGATTAAGCGGCAAAAGAAAAGTTAACCTAACAGAGGAAAGTATTAAGGGAACCGAAGCATTAGGTATGTGTATGCATGGGTGAAGTAGATGCTGGAAGAACAGTAAAGTTTTATTGACTGTATAAGCAAAAAGGCTGAAGGAAAAGTGTGGTGATTGGTTGAAGGAAAGTTCTGAGTAGATCAGAAGTGGAGATGGAAAAGTTTCAAATTCAGTAAACCAACATTTTTGTACGGAATTGGATCTAATATTTGCAAAGTGAGTTGTATGTTTTTAGATCAATATTACTGCTACTTTCTAACCATTGTAATAGTCAAAATCCTTTTAACAAAGGTTGACCTAACAGTCATATGTTAAATCCTTTGAACAAGGTTGCATTCTAATGGAGTGTATGTAAGTCCTTTGACCAGGCTCACTTTTAAAAGAGTGATTGAAATCCTTTAACCGGGTCACACTTGACAGTGTGTATTGTAACCTTTAATAGGGTTGGATTTTAACCGTGCTCACTTCAGAAGAGTGAAAATAATAGTAGCATGTTACAAAGTGGTTTTTCCCATATTGGGTTTCCACTATAAATATTGGTGTCAATACTTGTGTGAATGTTTTGGGTTTGAACATTTCTATGTTTTACAAGTTAGATACAGCTAGGTAATGGACTGCTAAGTTATATGTTTCTATTATTGAATCAGTGATGACCGAGTTTGTTTTGGTTGCTTGATTTGATTTAAAGAAAAGTTATTTTATACATCAGGACTTGAGAACAACTGATTCATCCCCCTTCTCTATTGTTCTAAATCATATTAACAATATTAGGGGTCAAACTTGACAAAAATGATATTTAGGACTTAGGAGTAAGGAGTGTTCTTTGACTTACATCCATAATCTCACTCTTTATCTTTACTGGGATCTCAATAGAAGGCTCTTCTTTAGGTTCATCTTCTTTCTCTTCTTCCTTTCCTATTAAGTCTTCAACTTGGATTTTGTCTTGTTGCATAGGTGATTCTTCACCACATAGAATCTTAGATTCTTTAGTACTCACAAAGGCTTCTTCAAACTTATCTAGTTCTTTATCTGTTTCCACCATGGATATTTAAACATTATCAATCATAATAGTTTCATCTTTTGTCTCCATTTCTTCAGTAGGTAATGTCACTTTGGGTGCAGAATCCTGTGGACCTGTCAAAGGTGCATTAGGGATCTCTAATTATTTTCTTTCTCAGAGGGATCTTGGTTTGAAGGCGCAGGTAGGAGGGTACATGTGTCTTTCCAAAAGCACTTTTTTCAAATGCCTTCTCTGTCTCCTTCGCAACCAACTGATAATCTTTGTTCATTATTTGTAGAGTTCTAATTTTAGTTTTTAGATGTGGCTTAACCAAATCTAACAGTAATATCTTCTCTTCTAGTGAACAAACAAGGAGGTTGTCATCCAATGTCTTTTCTCTTATTCTCATATCCTCCTCAATAGCTTGTCTTTTCAAGGAATCAAGTATATTCCATACATGATCAAGAATGATTGTTTTAAGTTCCAAAAATGACCTTTTGAACTTAATCATATGCTTGATAATCATAGAATGAATTTTTGACTTGTCAATCTCATGATACTTATCATTTTTGCAATCTAATCTATCCTTCCTTCATCCACAACTCTAGTTCTCAATACTTCCAAATTCAGTCTGAATCCTACCTCAGGAGGTGCTTGAGTGTTCTTTCCTTTGCTTCTAGTTGTTCTTTAGGATGGGTGGCTTGTGCTAGTTTTCTTCTTCCTTCTAGACACTTTTCTTGGCTTAGGAGGTGGAGTGGACTCCAGATCAACTATGATTGTGAGCATTGAGGTGCTGACATCAATCTTTTTCTTCTTGTCCTTTGGATCATCAATTTTTTCTATTTTAATTTCAGATGCGGGTGTGCTCTGAAGTTGCATCACAATCTTGGCTTCCCTTTCTTTGTCTAAGTCTTCTTGGGTAACACCATGAATTTTTAGAATATTTGAGGTAATTCTAGATGCTTTTCTCTTTGTCGCAGCACTGTATAAGACAGAATCAACTTGTCTTGTCTTCTCTTCATAAGTTCCCCATCTAGGTTCATTGGGATCCTTAGGCACTAATAGGAGGACTTGTGCATAACCTTCCAAAATGTTCTCATCAACTTCATAGCCAAGTGGATGAATCCACTTTGTCCTAGGCTCAACTACTTCCATGCATGTAGTGTTTGTTTCCACCATGAAGCAAATGTTGTCCTTGTATTTCTCCACTATCTTCTCAGGTATCATATACGTACCTTCTTTGCATCTTAATTCTGAATGTTTTTATCTTCAAAATCATGTAATCCTTTAAGGTGCTCTTTGATGTTACCTTAAATGAAGTTTGAGGCAATGTAGGTAAGCTTTTCTCAAGATAGAGATCAAAAATTTTTCCAACTATATGAAAGTACATGTAAATAATCAGAGAACCAAATCTGAATATTTTTCTCTTATCATGTTTTATGGCTCTTATGTTGTCTAACAATTGTGCGTGCAAGATCTCACAAAGGTTAAAGTCTCCATTTTCTTTCACTATCCTTATAGCTGCCAGAATAGTAGCTGCAGATACACTGTTCACTCTATTTGCATGCTGGAACTTATAACCAAGTATCATAGCCATGAGTTTAATATCTTTCTCCTCTATGGGCTCAATAGTCATGCCACACTTATCACTTCTAGACTTTACATGCCTGCTCAACCTATTTTCTAACATCTTTACTTGTTGGAAGAATGGTGCCAGTCTTAGAAAGTCTAGTCATCTCACGAATGAGATCAGTTGTTATGCGTGCAAGGACTTCTCCAATCCAAAAAAAATCATCATGAATCCTGCTTAGTAATATCTTAATCCATTCTAACTCATAGAATTCATACGCAGTTTCATACTCAATTATAGGGTTATTTGTGAAGTGCGTGAATTCATCCTTGAAAGTGAAGTCTGGATTAACCATAGATTCCATGTGTGACCTTATCCCATCTAATCCTATAGGATCCTTCTTAAAATAGATGTAAGCGTGAATATATTCAACATGCATAACTCCCATCAGAGTTCTAGAAAATGCTCCTTCTAAATCATCTAGCAATGACTTAAATGGATGCTTCTTAAATACATATATATTTCTTTCTATGATATTAAAGACTACTGGAGTTTCCATTACTTACTTGCTTCAATGCTCAAATAGGTTTCCAAGAGATTTCTAAAATGACGCGTCTAAGCTAGGGTTCCACCAATAATTTAAACTCCTTTTCGCTAATGAAATGACTCCAATATTTCAATACTTGCTGCTATGATCTCCTGTTCTCTCCAAGGGCTTGATCTCGAATGCAAAAGTGAAGATAATAGATCTCTGGTGACTAATAAATCAACTTTTTGCAATTAATTTTTTCTGTGATAACACAGGTTGCAACAATGAATTATAATCTTAGTTCTTACTATTAATCAAGATGTGTGATCTTGCATACTGCATCTACTAGCAACCAAAAAACTAAAACTAAAGGCGCATACTCTAAGGGTGAGTATACCAGTCGCGCAGGGGTCTAGAGCTTGTCTAGCTCCCCCTATGACCATGAGGGTCATTTATCTAGAAGTAGAAGGTGCATCCATTGCGGATGAATCCACTACTTTTTCACTGACATTATCTTTCTTTACTTCCATCTAGATCTTTCTCGCATCTTCTTTAGCTTTCACAAACTTGACTTCTCCAGATTCATCCAATATCAATCCTTGAGACTTATTAGTTCTTTCTTGACTTTGCGCTTGTGATATGAAAAACTTTGAGATGTGTCCAACCTTGTTACAAGAGTGACAAATAATTGGAGGCCTTATATTCCTCAGCACATTGATGTGAGTTACCATATTGCATTGTCTAGTTGTGTGACCATTGTAATTGCATATCTGACATGTGATGTTCTGAGGAATTCTGGAATTTTGCTATGGTTTATTTCTCTGATTGTGTTGTGTCTGATTTCTTTGATTTGACCTACAATTCATATCTCTATGACCAAATTTATTGCATGAATAACAATAACCATTGAAAGGTCTTACCTCTTTACAATCTCTTGCTATATGTCCATGCTTGTTACAGGCATAACAAGTTATATTTACTAGCTTGCGTTCATCCTTGGGTGGTTCTTCTTTAGCTTCAGTATGATTTTCAGTCTTCTTAGCTTTTGTAAATTCTTCTGGTGCTTTCAATATTTCTTGCATTGCATTGATTTTAATTTGTGCTTCATTGAATCCAATACCACTAGAATCTCCTTTTTATTCTTTGTGCATATATCTGAGAATCTAATAGATTGGTACTTGTGTGTAATTTGTCAATATGATTCTTTGCTTTTGTCAACTCAGATTCCATCTTTTTCTTGATGTTTTCTAACTCCAAGATTTTCATGTTTGCTTGCATGAGTTCTTCATCCAACTATTTGTTTTCTTTGATATGTTCTTCATAGGCTTCCTGATTATTATTTAACTTTTCATCCAAATCTTCAATTTGATCTTTCAGAGATGTGTTTTCTTCATTCATATTTTTGACCATTTTTCCCAAATCATTTGTTGAACAATCTTTCAAATCTTTTCTCAGTTTCTTGATGAATACTTGTGATCCACTGACCTTCAATTTTAGTTCTTTAATTTCTTTTTCAGCTCTGTCAAGATCTTCAAGATCTACTTCAAGATTTTTCTTCAGATGTTTCACTTCTATTGTATCCATGATCTCCTCAAGTGGTTAAACTTATCTTAGAGGACCAAAGCTCTGATACCAATTGTTAAGAATGGGAACATTGAGAGGAGGGGGGGGGGGGATTAGTGTTCTATAATTAATTTTATTTTTATTCTTGAAACTTAGCCCAATTACTTAAATACTGAAATGAATAGTAAATCAAATGAAACATTCAACCATAACACAAAACATAAGATATCTTTACGGGGAAACCTTGGCCAGAGGAAAACCCCGGTGGGAATTAACACCCACAAATAATTGTACTAGTCTTATGAACCTATTAATGTTCCTTTTCCCTGTTAGGAGCAGTCATTACAATACTAAGTACAATGACTCGGTTGAGAGCCTTTATAGAACAAACCCTGTTAGGGGTGGATGGCTCACTGCTAAGCTCACTACTCAATGAAGAAGGCTACAACCTCCTAGTTATCAGATACACACTATATCTAGAATGGTGAATTGCTACTTTGACACTGCTCTTTGATCAGTTCCTTTTGTGCACTGTTACTTTAACTTCTTTTAGAGTGTTATCTCATACTGACTGAACTCAATACATTTTCTCTTCTTTATATCTTCCATACTCTATATCTCTTCTTCATCATATCCAAATACAAAAGTGCATGTCATATATATACATGCTAAATGTGTGCAACCAAAACTAACTACTATGTCGGCCTAAAACCTAACACATAAAATGCTTCCAAATTAATTGGCTCAAGTGTGTTTACATACAATGATATTAACATTTTTACATCACTATTACAATAGGTGCATAGCCTTTACAAACCAAAATAATATACGCTAATCAAAAAACTATATGTCAGCTGCATGCTATGTTTTGCTCTGTCACTTAACTGCCAGAGTCACTTAGACTTGCTGTAACTTCTCGATACTATCAAATCAGATCATGTGTTATTATACTTAGCATAATAACATATTCAAAATATTATATCCAAGGGCACATACCAAAACTTGATCATACACACGTGTGTCCATGCTCTGATCATTAGGTGCTTCACTGTCTGCTCTGTCTTCCATACTTACCTGAATTATGATCTTCCAAGTTAGTGCACTGACATCAAAACTTCATATGACTTTGTTGCCATAATGAAAACTCAAAACTTAGTCATATATACTAGTAAAGTCAAACTTTCCAACATCGACCACATTATTGATGCAAAATTTCTCTAAATTTATGATTACATTGATAGGATAATCACAAGTCTCAATCATGTCTGCATTCCTAACTTTTGGAATTTGTAAATTCATTGAATGATCAGGGATTTTAGTCCTATTTGCATTCTATTATTTGGTCATTTGTGAACTCTTAGTTTTTCCCTCAACCTCATATTTCATTTCATATATTGAATAAAATCATAGGGTTTAAACACACATTGTATTTTTATTTTCAAATACATAAATGGTTTTCAGTGCAAGAAATCGGGGATTTTAGACTTGATTGCACTCATTACATTTAAAGTCACATACAAATTTGGGGGTTTTATATCTAATTGCACATATATTATCTTATCTTAGCACAAAAAAATTGAAACTTTCCTTTGCACTTGCATTTTCCTTTGTAAATCGGGGTTTATTACAATCTTTGCAAGTACATTCACATATGTAGTCAGGGTTCTTTTACCCCAACTTCTCACCCTTACACATGCTTTCACAAATAAAATTGGAGCTTTAAGCTCTTATTGCACACTTTATATCATTAAAAATACATTGTTGTCAAGGTTTTTGACCTCAAAAACACAACACATTACAATTTCATATTATGGCCTATGTATTGTCATGGTTTTTAATCCCAAAAACACCTTGAACTACACATGTTATATGATGTGCAATTGGAGACATAAAATTTGATTCCATAAGAAATCTTGAGTTTTACCCTTGTAATCAAATATTTTTTTCTGATTATTTAAATTATTACACTTTGCAACCATTTTGTTCCCTCATGTGCAATGCATTCTAAAAACTCTTAAATTGTTTTTTTAATCCTTTTAAATTATTTTTCTCCTTTTTGTTTCTTTTCATTTCTAGTTGGGATTTTCATCCATCATCTCGTATGTCATGTCGAGTTTTTATCCAATCTTAGAAACTCTTGGAATCCACCATTGTGACACAATTATAGATGCTATCATTCACACTTTTCACTTCTCACCTCAACTTAATAGAGAGTGTTTCCTCGAAGAACCAATACTAACCCACAAAAGAAGATGAAGTGGGATTTTGTAAACAAGGGATAGAGACAAGTAGTATCATCAATAGGTTTTAGTCACTAGTACATTTCACCTAGTTTTTCTACCAAATTTTTCGACCATGAAACAAAAAGATTTTGGTTGGTCGGATTATAGAAGGAAAACTTTCATTTTTTTTAAATCCATGCCCGTGTTAGTCAAAATTTTGACCACTACTAAGTATGTCAAAATTTTGATGAAAATGGGTATAACTTTTTAACAAAAAAGAATTCATTTCTCATTTCATTATCACCACGGTGAATTTTTTCAAGGGGCAGCCCATGAAACCACATCGGCCAGGGCGGATTTGACACTATGTATTGTGTGTGTGAAAATTGTACCTAATTTGTAGACACAACACTCAGTAAAATATTAGAGGTTAGTGATAATCAAAATCGTGCAAAATTGAAATCTAATCTAACCAAGCGATTTACTGCCTTCTAGTAGGTGCGAGATTAATGTTCTCAGATTGTAATCGAGATCAGTGACCTAGACGACACCTAAATGAAGGATTTGAATGCAATTGATCTAGATATGAGATTGAATGCAATTAAGATATTTTTTTGGATTTTCTATGCAATGATATGAATCTATGCTAGATGAAATTGATATCCTATGAATGCTATTGAAAATTGATATGCAATGCTAATCTAACAATGATATGCAATATGAATGCTAAAATAAGATTGATCTCACAAAGATGTCGATTCGCAAGAGCTTTGATTCTTCAATTCCAATTCTCTAGCGTGATTGTGCAAAATATGAGATGAATTATGAAGAGCTGAGCCTTGATTTTATAGAAATCCAGGGCTTTAGAGGTGCATGGATAAAAGCCATAAATCACTCAAATAACTCAGGTTGATTTTTGAGTTATCTGATAATAATAGATAATTAAGTCACAAAAACATGCAAAAGCTAAGCTTTAACTCAAAATAGAGTTTAGCTTTAATTGATAATTGATAGTTGTCTGCTTTTATGATTGTGCATGTTTTATTTATGAATTAATTTAATAATAAAGTGATTTATGCTCAACTTAACTGATTTTTGAAATAAAATAATTAATTTATGGGTCAATTAACTATTTTATCAAACTTTTATTAAAAACTATATTATTAAATAATGACAACTTGCTTTAATCAATTAAATAAGAATTTAATCAATTATTCATAGGATATTGGATTTATTGTCAAAATTAAATAATATAATTAATAAGAGATAGAATTAAATTTAATTAAACAATTAAGTGGCAAGATATTAAATCTAATTAATTAAATATGAAAATATTCAATTAATCAAACTTAGGATAAATGTGATTTATCACCAAATAATCATTAAATTAAAGATAATTAAGATAATTTAGGAATATTGTTAGGAATATTCCTCGATGCAGAATTTAAGATAATCAATTAGATTTGATGATGTTTAGATGTGACTTAGATTAGGACTTCGATGTTGATTTCGTTCAATTTGTAGATGTAGAAGATTAATGAACTTATAGCCCATTTTTGGGTTATTACATTTTGCCCCTCTTTGAATTATTGTGTGAAGCGCAGTGGTTCAAAGATAGTCTGTGTTTGATAAAGATATGAAACTGATTCAAAAGATAAACTAATCTCAAGATAGAAACTGATTGGAAGATATTGAGATAGGAGGTCCTGAATGACCAAAGATAATGTTCACTATAACAGCAATGAACTGATGATTGCGAAAAAGTGTCAAAATGCCTGATTCTGAACCTTAGGATTGATAAGAAGTGAGTGACCAGTTCTAGACTCAATTGTCTTAGCAGAACTAGCAGGTATCACATTCGAACCCTTCAGTTGTCGAAGAACCAAGGAAAGAACACTATGATCTGATGGTTGCAAAAATTGATACAGATTACAAGATTAAGAGAATACCAGATTGATATGGTTCGATGAATCTGATATGCCCCAAGTGATGATAGATTTGCCTTGAGCGATGAGGACTTTTGATGAATCAACGACTAGACGTGATTGTTGTCTTGATCACTGATGAAAGATATTGATAGATTTGATCGATAGAATTTGATTTGTAGACTTTGAATGATGTGCAATACCATGCCCCCTTCGGGATTAAAATTGAAATCTGACAAGAAAAGTCAGCGTTGAGAGTTTAGAAGCATGTTAATTGATTGGTAAAGTGGTTATACATGTTCAAGAACGCATTATGCATCATTCAGAGGTCCAAAAGACCAAATTTGACTAGGTTAAACCATGAGGTGACCATAGTTGACCAAGTTGAAATTTTGATAGTTTGATGGAAGATAATCAGTTAAGTTGAATACTAGATTTCTGTGATGATTGAAGGTCGAATATACAAGTAGTTAATAATATGAATGATCTCAGATTTGAATTTTGATCCCGAAAAAGGATTCTACTTGCTGCTTTGTTGGAGGAACCTTCATGTGGGATTTAGCTCTTGTTAGATTGGAAGAGGTGATTGAAGAATTGTTTAAGAATTGAAGTTCGTTTAATCATTGTGAGATCATGCAACATGCAAAATGCAAAGAGACATGCAAAATGAAATGCAACCTAAGACCTAGGACCTAGTCACTGATCATATGTCGATTTGTTATCATCAATGAGCTTTTAGGTAACTGGATAAATCAATACAATGCCTACTAGCTATGAAACCACAGACATATGAATATTGATTTGTATGCGCAGGAATCATTACAACCCCCACTGGTCAAACAACCATGGACATATGAATATTGATTTTATTTTTGGAATGTCAGATTAGATATAAGCACCAAGGCACAAACGCCAGGATGACCTGAATATCATGTCCATTTTGATATAGTAATTTGTATAAGCATCAAAACATAAATATCGTGATGACCTGAATACGCCTTGCATTTAACATACACATCAAACAATCAAAAGATCATTCTAAATCCAGTGTGAATTACCTGTAGTGACCCTTTATCGTTCACCTCCTTAGGCAAGATCACGTTTCATAGTAGGAGGAAGAATTTACTTCAAAAAAAGATTATAGTTAGATCAAACGTCCTTGAATTGTCTGGGTATCAATGGTCGAGGTATGCATGGCCATCCAATTTGAGATAGAGGCTCTTATAGTCGGACACCATTTCAATCCAGAATTTCCAAAGTTGTTAGATTTTCACATACAAGCAGAAAACAAAGAAAAGATTATGCCCCCAGTCATCACTCTCTAAATCCTATAAAGGACATCATCGAAGAGCTCGAAGGGACACAATATGCAAAAATCTCAATGTGAATCAGTAAGCATACAAGGAGATAAAAGCATGTAAAAAGCATAGATTGTTTTCAGTTGAGTTTTGATGTTTGATTGCGTTGTTGTAGATGTAAAATCCTTTCTGGAGACAAGACAGACTTGACTGACTCAAATGAAGCTTCAAAGGACTCTGAGTGGATATGACACGTCTAAGATACATTGGAGACTATAAGATATGACTTTGATTGCCCCCAAGTGTTAAACATTGATAGGATACAGACGCTTGAGCTGGTTGGTGTACAGACTGACTTATTGAAAATTGAAAATGCAGAAACAAATCGGGAGATATGTACAAACTAAAGCAGATTGAAAGCTGGGAAAGACCAAGATTGCACTGATAGATGGAGCATTTTGGAACAAGTGGCACCTCTTTGCCAGGTTTTCACCATCTTGGTAGAGATTCTATTTTTGCTACCAAGGCGCCTGTTTCTAGGTTTTCACCAAGGCACTTTTTCTTCTTTTTCATTTTTTTGTATTTTTAATTTTTTTTAATTTTTTTTAATTTTTGATATTTTTTGATTTTTTTGTGAATCATCAAGGTGCCTATTGCTAGGTTTTCACCAAGATGTTCATTTTTTCAGGACTTTTTCTGATTTTGAAGATTTTTTCAGGACATTTACCAAGCACTGAATGCCTTAGGCATAGAATTTCTTCAGATGGAGAATGTTGATTGGTTCTCAGAGCTGTTCTCCTTTAGTCATTGAGAGTTGATAGGCACCAGAGCCAAAAGTAGCAGTGATTACAAAGGGACCCAGCCAGTTGGGTTCAAACTTCCCCTTGCATTCTCGATGGGATTGATTTTTAGGATTTTCTCTCAAGACTAGATCACCAACCTGAAATTCTCTATGTCTGACTTTCTTGTTGTAGCCTCTAGACATTCTCTTCTGATATACTCTGAGATGATCATACGCTGCTTGTCTACGCTCATCTAGTAATTCAAGTTCTTGTAACCTAGACACTCTGTAGTCTTCATCAGTGACAAGTCCAAGCATTCTGATTCTGAGTGATGGGATTTCAACCTCAATAGGTAGTACCGCTTCAGACCCATAAACTAAAGTGAAAGGTGTAGCCCCTGTAGGCATTCTGATACTAGTTCTGTATGCCCAGAGAGCTGGATTGATCATGAGATGCTAGTCTCTTCCTATTTTATTAACTGGTCTGTGCAATATTTTCAAGAGATTTTTGTTTGAAGCCTCAGCTTGTCCATTCCCTTGAGGATAGTAAATAGAAGACCAATGTTGTGTAATCTTGAATTTAGCACACAAGTCATCTAGATCCTTGTTTTTGAATTGTCCCCCGTTATCTGTGATTATAGAGTGAGGGATCCCATATCTGCAAATGATGTAGTTCAGGATGAACATAGAGATCTATTTCCCCGTTGCTTGTGTGAGAGGAACTGCTTCTACCCATTTTGTAAAATAATCTGTAGCTGTGATTATATGGGTATGTCCATTGGAAGAGTGCGGATGGATAACACCTATGAGATTAAATGCCCATTGTTGAAAAGGCCATTGTGTAGCAAAGGGAATCAGATCTCTCCCTGGAGCATGAATCAAGTTGCCATGTACTTGACACTGTTGACAATTTTTAGCAAATTTAATAGCCTCTTTCTCCATTTCAGGCCAATAGTACCCAGCCCTAATAAGTTTTCGAGCTAACGTTAAACCATTTGAGTGTGATCCACATATACCCTCGTGGACTTCCTCTAATGCACATTGAGACTCTTCCCATTCTAAACATCTAAGCAATGTACCATCTAGACCTTGTTTGTACAGATCATTACCAATGATGACATATCAGGATGCAGATCAGATAAGGTTTCATTTCTCAAAATGGTTAAAGGACTCAGGGATGATTTGGTCGCGGAGATAGGAGAACATATTTTTGTAGCAAGATGAGTCATAACCTACAACAGTGCAGATCATGCGGGTTTTAGGGGAGTCATATGCAGGATAGGATAGGGCTTCCACTAGGAACTCGTAGCGTAGTTCATGTTTGGGTTGCTGCAAGAGAGTAGATAATGTCACCATTGCATCGGCAGCCTTATTCTCCATTCGGGGTATTTGCTCAAATGTGATAAAGATGAAGTATTTCTTTAAATCATCTACCATTCTCTTGTAAGGAATGAGCTTTTCATCTTTGGTTTGGTACACATCATTGACTTGGTGGATAACCAATTGTGAGTCTCCATGGATGTGTATCTTTGTAACTCTCCACTATATTGCCATTTTCATACCATTGAGAAGTGCCTCATATTCAGCAATATTGTTTGTGCAAGGAAACTTTAGTCTGAATGCTTTGGGTATCGAGTATCCTTGAGGAGTGATGAATAATATGCCTACTCTAGATCCATTCTGTGTGCAGGAGCCATCAAAGAATAACCGCCATGCTCTAGAAGAGAGGTGCATGATAGACGAATCGGGAAATTCCATTTGCATGGGTGTATCATCAAACAGTGGTGCTTCAGCTAATTAATCAGCAATGACTTTTCCTTTGATAGCTTTTCTTTCAACATATTCAATGTCAAATTCGCTCAAGAGCATGACCCATTTAGCTAGTCTACCTGTGAGGGCAGCTTTGCTTAGGAGATATTTCAGTGGATCAATTTTAGCTACCAAATGAGTGGTATGAGCTAACATGTAATGTCTCAATTTTTGTGATGCAAAGATCACAGCTAGACATGCCTTCTCTATCATGGAATAGTTCTTCTCATAGGTCACTAAGGTTCTGCTGATATAGTAGATGGCTCTTTCCTTCGTGTTCTCATCATGCTGTGCTAGTAATGCCCCCAGTGATGTATCTGTTGCAGAGACATATAATATTAATGGCTTCCCATGAATAGGAGGCATCAATATAGGTGGATTTGATAGATACTTCTTGATATGGTTAAAGTTGTTCTCGCATTCTTCATTCCATGCAAAGGTCACACCTTTATGTAATGTTTTCGTAAAAGGCTGTGATATGTCCGCTAGCTGTGATATGAATCTTCTGATAGATTGAACTCTGCCTTGCAACATCCTCATTTGACTAATATTTGTGGGAGGTTGCATCTCTATTATAGCCTTGACTTTAGCCGAATCAACTTCAATGCATTTCTTTGAAACTATGTATCCTAAGAGCTTTCCAGAAGTGACACCAAAAGCACACTTCTTAGGATTTAGTCAGAGACTAAACTTTTCCATTCTGTCTAGGATCATGCTCAAGTCAGTTATATGTTCAGTTTTGATCATTGATTTTGCCAAGGTATCATCAACATAGTCCTCCATTGTTCTATGCATCATATCATGAAAAATAGATGTCATTGCTCTTTGATATGTAGCTCCAGAATTTTTGAGTCCGAATGGCATAACATTCCAACAGAAGGTTCCCCACGCACATGTGAAAGCAATTTTCTCTTGATCTTCTGGAGCAATTTTGATTTGGTTGTACCCAGAAAAGCCATCCATTAAGGAATACATTTCATAGCCCGCAGTCATGTCCACTATCATATCAATGTTAGGCAATGGAAAATCATCCTTAGGGCATGCTTTGTTCACATCTCGAAAGTCCGTGCACACTCTGATTGAACCATCTAATTTTGAAATAGGTACAATGTTGGAGATCCACTTAGCATAGTCTATGACACCGATGAATCCAGCTTTTAGGAGTTTTTCTAGTTCTGCTTTGACTAAGAGTGCAACATGAGGATGCATCTTTCTCAATTTTTGCTTGATTGGTTTTACTCCAGGAGCAATGGATAGATGGTGCATAATGAGATTGGGATCCAATCCTAGCAAATCTGAATATTTCCATGCAAAATTGATCTTTTTTTCTGATAAGAATGTAGTGAATTTCTGTTTCTCTTCTTCTGATAGAGATTGTGCTACATGTACCAATTGTGGTTCCTCTGTTGTACGCAAATTGATGGATTGAGTTGGCTCAATTAGAACTAGAGATCTATCATGTAAATGACTTAGAAGGACATCAAATATCTCATCCTTAGGTGCCTCAGAGAGGTTTTCACCTTTAGATACATCTTTTCTTTTTACTTTTGTAGGATCTGAGATTGCCACAAAGTGGTTTTCACCCTCAGAACTCTTTTTCTTTTTATTTTTATTTTTTTGACTAAGATATTTGATGTCTGACTCGGTCATGCTGACGCTCGGTTCACTAATGGAAGTCCTCATAGGCTCGACTGCATTGAGGTAACAAGCAAGGGCATAGTCACTGGAAAAGGTGTAAACACCATGGCTTGGGTTTGTGGAAGTTTGGTCGATAAGATCAGGGCGTTGGATAGTTAAAGCGGGAAAGGCTTGGGATATGGTGTTCACGGATGGGGATATGTCATCATTGGTCCTAACCCGATGCTCAAGTTCAAAGGTGATATTACAGCTCAAAATGTTTAACTCGTGAATAGGCTCAATGTTATCATGGGAATCCTCTTCAGCCATAGGTGGATCAGACATGTTAAGTTCATTGTTTCGCTCTAGACCTACATTGGGTTGAGATACATATTGGTGAATAACATCAATATATTTCTCTGTTATAAGCTCATCTTCTTCTGGAATGGCACCCCATTCATAGTAATTTGACTCAGCTTCTGATTCAGGATCTCTAGGAAATCTTAGAAAATGTGTGAAATCAGGATGAATACCCCAAGAAGGATTCTCCTCAGTCTCTGACTTGAATTCATATTCATGGGAATCAGTGTCAGAATAAATACCCCCTTCTTCTTGATCAGTTTGATCGCCTTCGAGATTGGTTGGTTCTTGTGGTGCAACCGTCTCTTGCGCTACAGTAGGTTCTTGTGTTTCTACTACATTAATTCTTCTGATAGGATCATCTTTATCATCAAGAAGATCTTTGATCTCTTTAGGAAATTTTTCATAGGGGATGAGTTCTGAACTATCTGAATCATCATCTGAGAGTTATGTTTCTTCTTTCTTGAGAAGGGGTTCTCCTGGTACAATTTGTTCTATGACATAAGAACAACCACCTTTGAGATGATAGGGTTTCTTCTTAAAGCCTAAGCCACCAGTATCTTTGTTGGCTCTACCAATATGTGAAATGGGTGTCACAAGACCCTTTCCTCTGATTCCTAGAGGTCCTTGACTAGAATATCCCATCTTGGCTATCAATTTTTTCCCTGGACCATATGAATTAGAAGGGATTGTAGGTGCTATAGATTCACTAGGTTGAACAATTTTGGATTCAGAATCATCTTTGTATAGCCATGCAAGCATAGCTTCATCCTCTTCAAATTCTTGTTTGGATACTTGCTCCACCACAAAATTTCTTTTGTATGCTTCCATAGGTTCCTTAGGTTCTGATTTAGATTGCTTCAAAGATTGTCCATATGACTTGGGCAACATAGGGAGAGATGTCAGAGACAAGACTGGCTCTATAGTGTATTCTCCCATCCCATTTTCTTTGATATTGATCTCTTTAGCAATGTCTTCCATCTTGGATGTGGAAGCCACATTTTGTTGCTTGATGGAAGATTCTCTGCTATTGGGAACAAGCTTATTGGCACTTTCCTTCAATGTATTGCAAGTTGTACTCAGATCTGCTGGGATAGTAACTTCTACCCCTTCATAGGGAAATTTCAAGCATTGATGGTACATAGAAGGAATAGCTTGCATTTCATGTATCGAGGGTCTCCCTAGAAGGATATTGTAAGCCAATGGCAGATCAAGCACCTGACATGTGGTATCTTTGATGACCGGACCCACTCGGATGGGTAAGACAATGGTGCCTTTAGAAGCTCTTTCTTATTCATCATAGGCTTTTATGGTGATCTTCTTTCGAGGATCAATAGCCAACTCTGAGAATCCCAACTGTGTGATTAAGCTGTAAGAACAAATGTTGAGGCTTGCGCCCCCATCTATCAACACATGTTTGACTCAATGGTTCTAGATCAAGACTTCTATGTGCAAGGGCTGATTATGTGGGTGACTTAGGGAGTTGTCATCTTCCTTTGAAAAGGAGATATATTGCAGAGACGTTAGATGACCAACCATAGTCTGGAACCTGTCTAGATCTAGATCATCAGGAACATTAGAGCTGAGCAAAGCTTTGTCTAGGATATCTCTGTGAGCTGGAGATATTCGAAGTAACTCAAACATAGAGATTTTGGCATTGGTATGCTAGAGTTGTTGGACGATGTTGTAAGATGTAGGTCTGGTATCCTTTGGATTGGAAGATTTCGAGGTAGCCTTCTATTTAGAAGCAAATGTGAGATTGAAAGGTATCTTAGGGACATTAGATGAACTTGGTGTTTGTCCTTTCAGATGAGCCTGAGCTTGTGATCTCGTAACCTCATTAGCTGAGGAATGACTTCTGTCTCTTCGTACAATCGTGATGACATTGCAGCTCTCAGAGAGACATGGTTAAACCATATTGATGACAACATTGTTTCCAGGGTAGGCATACTTGACTTTTGCCCCCATGTTAGGCTGAGAAGTGGAAACTCCCTTGCCATGTTGTGGAAACAATTCTGTAAATGTTGTGTGATCATTATTGCTGGTAGGATTATCGATTGTGATGTCCCCTTGATCTAGCAAGTCTTGAATGGTATGCTTCAAGTGGAAGCATCCATTAGTTTTGTGGCCTTTAGTCTAATGGAAAGCACATAATTCATTATCTTTCCACCAATATGGTTTTGGATCCAGATCAGGGTTTCAGATTGGTGGTAAAGAGATCATGTTATCAGCTATCAGGGTTCTCAGGGTAGATTCCAAAGAGTCTCCCAGGGGAGTAAACTTTCATTTATTATCCCATCGTTTGAATGGCTTCTTTGGAGATGGTTCAGTAGATTTTTCTCTGAAGCTTCAATGGCTTTGGTTCCAAGGGTGAGATTGTAGGCCGGTGCCTTTGATGGGGTGTGGATAGTGTCAACAACACCATCAGAGACGATACCTTTGTTTCTATTCCAGCTCTTGTTTTTATCTTTTGAGCTAGATCCAGATTCAGACTTGTCCTTTTGAAGTGTGATTTCTCCTTTCTTGACAAGTACTTTCTCAATCTTGATTGCATTATCCACCATTTTATCAAAAGATACATGATCTTGTATTTGTAATGGATAGTTGAGCTCTGGAACAAGGTTATTGATAAAGATTTCAAGTTTCTCCATTTTGGGAATTGGTCTAGCATATAGAGAAAACTTCTTTCACCACCTCTTGAGAAAAGTTAGGAATGATTCCCCTGGATATTGCTTGAGGTTATAGATATCGATCATGGTAATCAGATGTTGAATATTGTAGGAATATTGTTGATAAAACAATTTAATCAATTCCTCAAAATTTTTGATCGTAGAAGGTAATCTCAAAAACCATTGAATGGATGCTCCTCCCAAGGATCTAGGAAAAGGATGCATCAGATAGGTCGGTTCATGCATGAATTCCATGGAGTGCGTACAGAACTCTCTGACATGATCTTGAAGATCAGAGTGTCCGTCATATTTGTCATACTTTGGTATCTCTACTTTCTTTGGAAATGGTGGCATATACAAGTCTTTGTCAAAAGGGAAAGGACAAAGGGCCTCCATGGAGAATTCCTTGGGTTCCTTCTCTTTCTCAATTTTATTCATTTTGACCTGCATAGCGTGCAGCTAGTTCATTATTGCCATCATTGGAGTTTCTTCCTCATGCGTGATGATATATTTGACATTGAAGTGAGGAGGAAGTTTAGCTCCTTCCTGGGCTAATTGCAAAAAGTATGCCTCTCTATCCACTTTCAAGAAATGCCTCATCATTCTCTTGAATTCATCGTCATTCTAACATCGATGGCTTTCAGAGGGTGTAGGTTCTTGGTCGGCATTATGTTGAGAATGGTGTCCCTGGGATCCTCCTCTTAGAGAACCATGGTTTGTCCCTACTTGAGACATGGTAGGAGTTTTTGGGCTCCCTGGAATAGATTGAGGAGGAGTTTGTTGATTACCTCTATGAGTTGATAAAGGAGGCATGTAACCAGTTTTCAATCGAAAGTTACCGAGACCGTCCTCTTCATAGATACCTGACTTGATGAGTTGTTCAAGAGTTGGACCTGGGGTATTTGTCAAAAGTAAGTTCTGAGATGTTTCTTCTGATTTCTTATGTGAAGAAGCTCTGGTCTCCACCATTAACTTTGAATGAAACAGAAGAAAAGGACGAAGACAACTGAAGAACAATTTGATTCGAGAAAATCAGATGATGCAACCTTGTCAAGATTATGATAGTTTTGAAGATCTGATGAGATGTGGGTGAAGGAAATTGTGCCCTAGATGTATGGGATAGATCGCCCAAAAGATAGCGGACACGAGTTCCCAACACTTAGTCTATTTTTGAAGATTGATTGATTGAAGATTGATAGTTATGACAAGGTTTTGACACGAGATAAAAAGGACTCAAATTGATCAAACAGAAGGCTAGATTGAATTCAAAAGATCAATCTCAGAAAATGGTAGAATGCTCAATAGCTACTGCTCTGTTCCTGACAAAATGATATTTTTGATAGATTCTGGAACTAGGCTGGAAACATTGGATATCTTGCAATTTGACAATTTCTGACAACTCTCTCAAATTTTTCCAAATGACACTCTGTAGACTCGTATGACACTGGGTAGTCTATGAAATGACAGTTGCTAAACTCGTATGACAGTTGGGTAGAAATGAAACGACAGTTGACAAAACTCATATGACTTTTGACTTCCTAAAATGACTTTTGACTCCAGAAAAGATTTTACGTCAATTTTTGCAAAATTTAAGGTCTTCAGTTTTGGATTGTTTGCAAATTGTACTGTCTAGATTTTGAAGGTTATACCAGATTTGATCATTTTTAATAGCCAAGTAGATAAACAAGCACACAGAACAACAAGCAAGTGATTCCAAGCATGTCTGAAAACAATGAACAAGGGCAAAAGCAACCTTGCGCATGAACAATCAAGTGACCAAATTGTGCTAATCCCTGAGAGTACTAATTGTGTATGTTCTGAAAAGTTTTGCAATAACACACATATACCTAAGAATGAAAAATTGGCCTCTCTAGGGTTTTTAGTAATGGTTTGACTCTGCAACTTTTATGATTCAAAGGGGTGAACTCCAATCCCGGCGCACTAGGGTTTTGACACAGTCTGAGAACTTAATCTTCAAGAGCTGCTAGGGAGATCTGACAACCCAACAATGAACCATACCCATGGAGATTTCTTCCACAAGGACATTTATATAGCGGCTGTCACTACCATGGTGAAAATGGCTATTACCGCTTGAGGTTCCGTCAACGTAGTTTGCCTTGTGAAGGGATTGTCCGCTATGGTTAACCCTCTCTAAAGGTGACTCACAGATTTATACCACAAGGGGACTTGGCTCCAAATCCAAGGTTTTTGACACCTTTTCACTTTTAACCCAAACAAAGCAAGTAGATTAATCCGACATGCTAAGACAAAGTTTTGTTCCACCAAGGTCTATGATATCAATTCCACATGATCTATCAACCTCTTTGGGGAGAGAATGTATCAATCAATAAGAGAAGATGCACCAACCAATTTTGATTCACCAAAGCTCATGATGTCAACCCCATGTGATCTATCAACCTCTCCTGGGAGAGAATGTATCGATCAATAAGAGAAGACACACTAACCAAGTTGAATGTGAAACACACTAAGTATCCTCCCTACCTACAAGGATTCTATCGTCAAGAAAGATTTCGCTAGGAATCCAATCTCTCAAGAATCACGAATAGTGTTCATAGGGCCTAATTACTATGTGAGCACATATATATTCCCAAAAGAAAATCTACCAAAAGTACGCAAAAAGCAGAAAGAGGAACACTTAACGCTTAAAGTGAATATGAGATGAGTCCACAAGGTGGAACACTTAACACCTCACACAAGCTGAAAATGAGTCCCCAACTTAGAAAATAAGTGAGTTCCTAAAAGCACAAAAGGGTTGCCAAGTGGAACACTTAACGCTTCTGTCCTGTTGACCCCTCCCCTTTATGGCGCTGAGATTGCAACCATGGGGTGGACATGAGGGGCCGTCGGATTAGCGAGTCCAATAACCCAAGATAGCAATCAAGATCAATCAAAAGTATTCTAAGACTACTTAATGAATCCTTAAGGGGTCACAACCTAGTATCAATTATGCAAGTTTGTAGAAATAGATAAAAGCATGAAAAGACGCACACAAGCCAGACACATAAGAGATTTATTTTAAGTCCAAATTGAAATATTATTAGCTTGAGAAGAATACCTTAGGTCCAATGCTCTGCAATCCAGAATTTAGCACACATCTGAAAGTACAAAATCAAGACAAATTAATAGCAAACTGTAAGCATTAGAAATCAATAATCTGAAAGTACAAATCTATAAATTATGTGTCTCTGTAGAAAAATCTCGCGCGAGGCAGGATGCAGTCCCGCATGAGGAAACACTATTTCGCGCGACAAAGGATGAAATCTCGCGTGAGTCAGGATGCGGTCCCGTGCGAGGAAACACTATTTCATGCGACGAAGGATGAAATCTCGCGTGAGTCAGGATGCAGTCCCACGCGAGGAAACACTATTTCGCATGATGAAGGATGAAATCTCGCGTGAGGAAGTACAGTCTCGAGCAAGAAAGTTATTTTTCACGCACAAAAATAATAATGATACCAATGAAATTTCACGTGACACAGAAAGAAATCTCACGTGACACAGTGTGAAATCTCACGTGATAATTCATATAGAGATGTATGGAAGTATGGACAAAATGATAAAAATAACGTCCTAAAGAGTATACCAGGACCCTTGAAACCCTTATCCTCAAAATATAGAAAATTGATAGAAATGAAGGGAAACCCATTTCAGGGCCCCACGGTGGGTGCCATAAATGTGTGTGTGAAAATTGTACCTGATCTGTAGACACAACACTCAGTAAAACATTAGAGGTTAGTGATAATCAAAATCGTGCAAAATTGAAATCTAATCTAACCAAGCGATTTACTGCCTTCTAGTAGGTGCGAGATTAATGTTCTCAGATTGTAATCGAGATCAGTGACCTAGACGACACCTAAATGAAGGATTTGAATGCAATTGATCTAGATATGAGATTGAATGCAATTAAGATATTTTTTTGGATTTTCTATGCAATGATATGAATCTATGCTAGATGAAATTGATATCCTATGAATGCTATTGAAAATTGATATGCAATGCTAATCTAACAATGATATGCAATATGAATGCTAAAATAAGATTGATCTCACAAAGATGTCGATTCGCAAGAGCTTTGATTCTTCAATTCCAATTCTCTAGCGTGATTGTGCAAAATATGAGATGAATTATGAAGAGCTGAGCCTTGATTTTATAGAAATCCAGGGCTTTAGAGGTGCATGGATAAAAGCCATAAATCACTCAAATAACTCAGGTTGATTTTTGAGTTATCTGATAATAATAGATAATTAAGTCACAAAAACATGCAAAAGCTAAGCTTTAACTCAAAATAGAGTTTAGCTTTAATTGATAATTGATAGTTGTCTGCTTTTATGATTGTGCATGTTTTATTTATGAATTAATTTAATAATAAAGTGATTTATGCTCAACTTAACTGATTTTTGAAATAAAATAATTAATTTATGGGTCAATTAACTATTTTATCAAACTTTTATTAAAAACTATATTATTAAATAATGACAACTTGCTTTAATCAATTAAATAAGAATTTAATCAATTATTCATAAGATATTGGATTTATTGTCAAAATTAAATAATATAATTAATAAGAGATATAATTAAATTTAATTAAACAATTAAGTGGCAAGATATTAAATCTAATTAATTAAATATGAAAATATTCAATTAATCAAACTTAGGATAAATGTGATTTATCACCAAATAATCATTAAATTAAAGATAATTAAGATAATTTAGGAATATTGTTAGGAATATTCCTCGATGCAGAATTTAAGATAATCAATTAGATTTGATGATGTTCAGATGTGCCTTAGATTAGGACTTCGATGTTGATTTCGTTCAATTTGTAGATGTAGGAGATTAATGAACTTATAGCCCATTTTTGGGGTATTACATGTATAGGGTTTGCAATTTTTATTTGGACTTGGGCCTTTGATCTTCGAGCTTGAAACCACACCAACTAGGGCAGATTCAGTACTGTGTATAGGGGTTGCAGTTTTTATGTAGACTTGGGCCTTTGATCTTCGAGCTTGGTTTTGGAAACTTGGCTTTTCCACTCCTTATCAAATAGAAGCTCATTGAGGTAGGGATTGTGTTATCTCCTATGCATTTTGAGGGCACATCTTACTGTGATATTCATTACTCCATGGTCTATTGTTTCCATGGCATTGATTTCATTTCTTCAGATGATTTGATTATGGCATTAGCTGTGTTAGTGAACTAGGGAATCATGTTAATGTGTGTTCATTGGATTCTCTATTTACTCATGAGCTATGGCATCCATTTATATGAGCTAGGGTATCATTGATTATTTCTTATCAATTATATGGCACTAGTAAGTCTTTCCCAACCCACACAACTATTATTAATACCAATATGAATAGACACGACTGGCATCATTTCATTATCGGTTGACTAGCATTGTTTCATTATCTTACATAGTGATACAAATAACCACTAATTAGTGGTTATCATAACACATTAACAATATGTTACGATAACCATTAATTACTAGGTATCATGTGATCAAGAATCGACTAAGTTAATCTTAACAATGACTACATAATATGTTTAATGTGACTGCATAATATATTAACAATGACTGGTTAATTACCCTATTCCAAAGCTCCCATTTTGGCATAGGCAAGGAGGATGCTGGCAAAGGTTGTGGAATTTAGCTTTACACCTACCATTTGTATTTGCTTGAAAATTTCTAAAGCCTTTTCAAAAAATCCATTTTGTACATAACCCGTAATCATGGCATTCCATGATACCACGTCTTTGATGCATTTTGTCAAAGAGTTCACGTGCCTTGTCTATAGTTCCACATTTTGCATACATGTCTACAAGGGCAGTTGCAACTACAACATCTGACAAAATTTCTTTATCTTTTATGCTTTGATGGATGTCCACACCCTCTTCCAAAACTTCCATTTTGGCATAGGCAGGGAGGATGCTAGCAAGGGTTGTGGAATTCGGCTTGACATCCACCAATTGCATTTGTTTGAAAGTTTCTAAAGCCTTTTCAAGGAATCCATTTTGTGCATACCCTGCAATCATTGCAATCCTTGAAACCACATTTCGTTGAGGCATTCTATTAAACAACTCACGGGCCTTGTCTATTCTTCCACATTTGGCATACATGTCTACTAAAGCATTTCCAACCATAATCTCTAATAGAAAAGATTTTGAAGTTGCTAATCCCTATGGTATACAATTGATTTTTAAGTGACATTTATTATATTTATGATATAGTACATAATATTTGTTAATACTTACACCTGTGAAACTGACATTGATGGAAAATTAAGCTGCATAACAGAAGCCCAATTATTTGGAGTAGTAAATTGTGTCAAGTGGATTGCTATTTTTTTAATAGATTGTTGACTATTCATTATTTATAGAAGTGTTGATTTTTTATATAAATCTCTGCACTGCTCAGAGGCAATAACAATTTTTTATTCAAATCTTGATAATTTTTGTACCTCATATGAAGCCATCTTTCATGGGATTAAAACTTAGTGCTCCTCTTCAATGCAGGTTGGGAACCTTCCTCATTTTTTCATTTTACTTTCATATGTCTACTTCATCTTAATTCTTATCTTTGTGGACCTCCATCTATTCTATAGCAAAGAACTTAATATTGTGCTACTAGGGATTAAAACTTAGTGCTCCTCTTCAATGCAGGTTGGGAACCTTCCTCATTTTTGCATTTTGCTTTCATATGTTTAGTAAGTTAATTTGGATAATGATTATTTTCCCCAAGAGCCCAAACTAAACCTTTGTGACTGATACTTTTATTTAGTTTAGTGGCATCAATCATTTTTATATCCAATAGAGAGTCTTTGGATGTTATAATGTGCTCTCAAGTTTGTTGTTTCTATGGGAGACAAGTTTTTAATTGCATTCACCAATTTTTTAGTACTATCTTTTCCAAGTTTCATTCACAAGGTTTTTGACTCATAGGAGTTCTTTTAAAATATGATTCTCTTGTTTTCTAAATCACTATCAAGCTTTATTGTGCAAAGTTTCCTTTACTTATGATTCATATGTCACAATCATATGATTTTATGGTCTATAAGTCTAAATAAACCCCCTCCCCATGCTGGATAATTTAGGCTTTACCCATAGTTACTAGTCTATCTAGATAATTTAGGCTTTACCCATAGCAGCGCGTGTGTAGGAGATACATCCTAGCTTGAGCTCAATCTTTACATAAGGTATGTGACTGTTATAGAAAGTTTCGGTATTCAAATTCTATCAATCTCTAGTTTGAGACTGAAACAATGTTCCTTATACATTTGGTTATTTAGATTTGGGTTAAGACCATTTGGAATAGACTGTACTATCTACTAAGATGTCACACTGAATCTTCTCCACAACTATAGCCACTTAGCCTAGCACCATTGACTTTCATAGAGACACTCTAATCTAATTGATGAAGTTAGATTAGGGTCAATCTGGAATGGTCAATCGATGGATTCACATAGCAAGTACAATCACCAAGGATTCTTCAATGTGCCCGAGACTATCAAATTCAATCTATGATTCAATTTCAACCTTCCTGTTACTACACTACTACAAACTTGTCTTCTTCTTACTGGTTAAATACATGGAAAGTATCTACCTAGGACATCAAATCTTGAAGCAATATGCCTCCTTCCATAGTTTGAGCACTTATATTATTAAAGTGCATAACCTTAGCTTGCTTCTCACCTAATTGCATTGGAATCCAATGGGGAAACCGCAAGTCAAGGTTCTACCTTCGTGATAGAGCCGACTATAGATTTTCCTAAGTTGTTCTGTTAGTGAGGTTGGGTTCTTGCGTAGATCAACACCAAATTTAAAATACAATGTTTGCAAAGTCTAGTTAAATGAACTCTAACTAGAACTGTGGATGCACAAATGAACCTGTAGTGAAATTAAAACTCTCTAACCATTACATGATCAGGTTTGCTATGACAGTCAAGCCATGTGTTCAGTTCATAATCGACTGTGTAAATGTAACTAATTCTTGAAATCAAATGATAGTCAAAACTAAGATGGATTCGAAGAAACAATGCATAAAATGAAATTGTGGAATTATCAATCCATCTACCTATTTGCAACAGACTGAGTATGATAACAAAAATGTATTCAGAATGTTTTTTGGGTTTCTTTTATTCAACGTTGCTTTGAAGATCATCTCCTTGTGCCAATCTCATGATTGGACAACGTTTAAAAACCACTTCCAAAAATTCTTCCAACTGATCCAACCAACATGAAATTAGTTGTGGTCGTTGGAGAACTAGACTTACAATCTACTAACAATGTTGCAAAAAATTAACAACATTTCACAATCTGTGCAACTTTGGAGTGCAACTTTGTCAAAAATGCACTAAAACTCAATAACAACTTCCTAAAAGAACTAAGAAGTTGATCTAAGGTCTAGATCCATCAAATTCCTTAAAACTAAAGAAAATAAACTAAAACATACTAAAACTAAGTTTATCCATTCAGAGCCAACTAGGATCCCAAACCGACCTGGGAACCAATAGTCAGCTATATGAGGAAACAGTTTCAACATTCCTTAACAATGAGTTAGGAAACGTTTCCTAAATGATGGGAAACAAACTTAACTCCCACTAAGACATAAACAAACTTAACCCCCACTAGAAAAATCCTGTGGACTAAGACATCCCTAGTTTATGAAAACACCAAAAGATTCTTGACCACACAAAAGGACCAAACTAAAAAATGAGGAAACGGATTCTAAAGATCCATTTACTTTTATTACAACCAAACTAAAACAAAGACTATCCAGAAGTGAACTTGGGTGCCCTGCACCATGCTCTGCAGGACAAAGAAACTCAAGTCCCTTGATTTGGTAATGCGGACAGTGGAAAACCAAGTTGCACAATAGCTTCAGGAGTAAGCCAAGTAGCATCCTCCATGGGCTTATGCTTCCATTGTACCAAATACTCAAGATAGGTGTGCCTTCGGGTCTTCTGTGCAACTCTAGTGTCCAAAATGTTGTCAATCTCCAAAGGAGATGACTTAGGAATGTCTTGGAGCTGGGCCTCTTGCATAGAACCAGTACTACCTGCAACCACAACATCAGCAACCAGACCTTTATAGAGATATAGGTTAGAAACATTAGATATAGGTGAAAAATGAACATCAATCTAAGTGTCTTAGGTTTATATAGCCACCCAAAAGCACTTGATTGAACATTAAGACTCTGATGAGGTTACATAGTCATCTAGGAACATAAAGAAGATGTGTGATCTCCTTAACATCTTTGTCTTCCTCTGATTCAATCTTTTGAGGGTGCTCCTGCACTAGAAATTACATTTGAAAGAAGTTTATTTATCAAAAAATCAGTACAGTCCGTACACTAGGCCTCTTCTGTCGTACAAGGAAACTTTGGCATATTTGATGGACTCCTAGAAACTTTGGCATATTTGATGGGCTCCTAGAAATTGTACCTATTTTAAAAATCCCAAAAGTCTGCATTTCTAGGATTGTGCAGCATTGTCCTATTCAATCCTTTGTCCTTTTCTTCCCAAACCTGATTTGTCCTTCCTCCTCTTCCCCTCATTGAAGAACCTCCTCTATTGCTGCTATTTTGTCTTTCACTTTTCCTCTTCAATTTCTCCTCTATTCTAAGGGCCAACTGGTAACATTCCTTCACACTTTTGGGGTTAGAAGCCAATCTGACCCTTTGATCTTCTGGTACCTCTTCACCTTCAAAGTATGCAACCATTGATGCAATCCAGTCCAAAAGCTCTTTTTCTTTCAGACTTCCATCATACATAGGGATATCTCCCCTCACCTTATGCTGCTCAATCTTCATAGCCTTGAATATCCTAATTGTCCTCTGCTCTTTAGGATCTATTTGTTCCTCTTCTTCCTCTCATTCCCCTTCCTTATGGGTTTCTTCCTCTTCTTCACTATCAACAATGAAAATCCTCTATGGGTTCTTACTTATTGTGACTTCCGATGGCGCACTATCATTGCTTGTACACTGTATTTTTCCAACACTTTTAAATTGTCATTGTCTTTGAAAATTAATGCCATATGTTGCTTACATTTGATTCAATTTCCATATTAATTACTCTCTTCAGTTGTATTAGGAACTTTTGCCTTAAGCATGTGTGATGCAAACCTAGATATAGATGGGCATTAATGCATTAATTCTCAATTCAATGCCTTAATGCAGCTCCCAAAGAAAGGCCATCTGGAAGGTTTAGAGGAAATAATTTTTACTATGTATGGAATGACCTCCACTACAATGCAAAATTTTGATGTGTTATTATCTTCAATTGCAAGTTTCTTTTGTAAAAATATATTGTATATCTTTACAGACTAGACAATGTGATTGTACAACTCTAAAATATATTCTCTATGATCTCTAATTCAATAGTCTAGTGAGGAGATTTGTGTAACTCCCAAAATAATAATAACTCCCAAAATACTTATCCTTTCCAATATTTCATGGTCTAGTGAGCATGATTTGTGTGTGTATTTGTAAATCTTGTATAATCTTATAATATTTTATTTTTTTATTACATAAAAGATACTACTACTATTTGTATGTTTACATTTTGTATATTTATAGCCTGTGAAGAAAGTCCACACTTGGAAATATGAACCCAAAACAAAATAACGAGACACTTGCTAGATTGTGGTCTCAGTTCGAAAGAAAAGACGTTGAAAAATGTTATTGTCCTTGCAAAAAGTGTAAGGGCTTAAAGAATCAAAGAATTCTAATCAAAATAGCCTAGAGTCATTGTAGGCAATATGGTCAAATTGAAGGGGGGCATAATTTTTTTCGATTGGTGAATGTGGATTTCCAATTGGAGGAACATGGAGGTGTGAATATCCAAGCCAACGATAATGCTCTCATGGAAGAAGATGATCCTGTGGCAGAGGACATGATTGAAGATGGTATTGGTGTAGCTGATCAAGATGATCATGATGATGGTACTAGCGCATCTAATAATGATGATGAAGATGGTCTTGATATAACTATAATTGAGAAGGCATACAAGCCCCTATACCAAGGCTCCCAAACAACTCTTCTCTTCGCTATAGTATTATTGGTGAACTTCAAGGTTATGAATGGTTTATCCAATGTAGCAATGTCATGTATGCTAAAGTATGCCATTTTTGTCATCTTCAATGTTAGCATACCATTACGATTCATTATATTAACAATTCATATTTGTTTTTGTAGGTTGACAGGTGAGTTTTTCTTACCACCATCAAACATTTTGCCTCATTCGTACCGAGAATTATCTACCATTATGAATCAAATTGGAATGCAGTATCAGAGAATACATGCATGTCCCAATTATCACATTCTATATCATAAACAACATGAATTTGCAATAGAATGCCCCATTTGTCATACTAGTAGATATCAGTTAGATCAAATAACAAAAAAGGTGTCTCACAAGAGTCTTTGGTACATTCCCCTTATTCCACATCTTCAACGATTATTTAGGTGCACTAGCTTGGCACAATTTATGGATTACCATGCACACAATAGAAGTCAAGATGACATTATGTGAATGATTACATATGGTTCTGCATTTAAAGACATAGAAACAACATGACCACACTTTAAAGAAGAGCCTCGTAATCTCAAGATTTCAGTGGCAGCGGACGGTGTCAATCCATTTGGAGATATAAGATCTACTTACTCAATGTGACCTATTTTTTTTATTAACAATAACATTCCTCCTTGGATGTCCATAAAGAGGGAGCACGTAATGTTGTCAATGATTGTACCAGGTTTTTTTTCATTTAATAGTTATGTAAACTAATTTATAAACACTGCATCAAGATGGTCATAATAATTATGTAATGTTTTTGTTCATTCAACTAGGTAAGTACCAAGTTAAAGATATGAACATGTATATTGAGCCCCTTATTGATGAGTTGTTGATTTTATGGAATGGGATCACTATGTATGACATCTCTAGACCAATAGGACAAAGAAAATTTCAATTCCATGCAATGCTTGTATGGACAATACATGATGCCCCTGGGCTAACTCATTTTTGCAGTATGTTATATATTCATGTTAAGGTCACGTATTTTTGGTATGTTATAGTGCTTACACATTATTGTTGTATGTTTAAGTTGCACATGATAATTGTACATGATCCAATTGCACGATATCTTTTAGGTCTTTAGACAAAGGGTAAATTTGCATGTCTAGTTTGTGGTCCAAAGATGAAATCTCATTATTCAAGAAGTTTAGGAAAGTAGGTGTTTGATGAGTTTAGGCACTTTCTCCACAATAATCATAAGTATCAAACTATCAAAAAATATCTTTTTAATGGGAAAGAAGAGACGACATCAAGGCCATGAAGAATGACACCTCGTCTATGGAAGTTGAAATATGATAGAATAAATCACTGAGGTAATGTCATTCCATCTGATGATTTTTGTTTGAAATTTAGATTTTAATATTGTCTTTTATTTACTAATGATGTTATTGATGCTTGTGAAGGTCGTCAAAGCATCAATGACCAACTTCCTAGAGGAATAAAAAGTTATCCTAGTCAATTTAGTAGGTTGTTGTACTACAAGGATCTCCCAATCTTGCATTTGTTTGATCCTATGCATATTGGAAAGAATGTAACAGAGACACTATGTAAAATATTGGATGGAAGACATGACAAAGAAAAAATGGCCAAAATTTGTAATGACATTCATGAATCCAATCATGCACTGAAAACTTTCATTGAATCAAATAGCAATGGAGACCACATAAACACGAGTGCCCTTCCTTGGTTATTAACTGAGAAGCAAAGTGATGCATTAAAAGAAGTCATAAAAAAACAAAATTTCCAACAGGATTTGCTACAAATATAAGCAGTCTTGTATCAAAGAAAGGTGATTTTGGGCCAGGGTTGAAAACACATGATTGACATACCTTTGTCAAGGTAAGTCATGTTCTCTATTTACAATATATTTGTAAAATTGCATGTACTTTTTATTGTATTATTTTACAATATATTGAAAAGATCATTTTTTAATCATTGTAGTACATCCTACCTCTATCCCTCCCAGACCAGTTTGACAGTAGTGTTAAACAAGTTATATACGATCTTGGAGAATTCATGAGGTTAGAAGTGTTATTATATTTATGACTTGCTCTACTTTTTATGTAATTTATTGTATATTTTTATCTAAAATCTTGTTTATATGTTCTTGCGAGTTGAATCTCTTTCAGGTGGTTATCATCTAAAGAAATTGATAAAAAAGATATAAAATATTGGAAGAGAAAAATTCTCTAGCTTATGTGTGAAATGCAAAAGTGTCTAACTCCAACTTTTTTCAATGCTCAAGAACACTACCTCATACATCTAGTTGAGGAGATTGAATTGTGTGGACCTGTACAAACTAGGTCAATGTGGATGGTTGAGAGGCACTTGAAATTTATGAAGGGCTTGGTTTGACAAAAAGCATGTCCTGAGGGTTCTATGGTGGAGGGATATATGGTATACCAGACCATGGTGTATATTAGTGAATATCTTCCCAAGTTTGCAGCAAATATCCATGTAGATCGCATTTGGGATCCCAACTCTATTAACAAATTTGAAGGGGAGTAATTGATGGGGAAAGGTAGATTGAAGAAAGTGAAAGGTAATTATACAATATTATTTTAGTTTATTAATTCTTATAGATCTTCAATATAAGTTGTTTTTAAGCGGTCTATTTTTTTTCTTTACAGTTGATCATGAGTGGGATGCACTACATTTGTATATTGCAAACAATCTTGATTGGATGATGGTATGGATTCAACAATCTCAAGAAAATGGTTGCTTATTAACATGGGATGGTGTTGCATCATTGGTTAAAGAATTTCATCATAATGGAGATCTCAATGTTACACCAATGGTACTTGATCTAGCATATGGTTTAAGATATAGAAAGGTACGTATAAGTTTACTAACCATGACCCATAAGTTTAATATCAAGTCATGGATCGATGCAAATAATCTTGACATGTTATAATAATTGTAGATCAAACACCACAAAGCTATGTACTACCATGGCCATAAATTTTGCATAAAAAAGTTAGATGACACAAAGAAAACTTGTGATTCTGGGATAAGTGTAGTCTTCGAGGTCACTAATATTTCATCTAGAAATGACATACATCCTCAACAATTTGAAAATCGATACTATGGCATTTTGGATGATATACTTGAGTGCGACTTTAATTCATTCAAATTAGTTCTATTTGTTGTCAAATGGTATAGGCTATGGTCGAATCAAAATGATCCTGATAGGACTATTATTGAACATGATAGTGGATTTACAATATTAATACAAGGTCATTTGAGCCAGTTGGAGATGAGCCCTATGTTCTATCAAGCCAATGTGAGAAAGTGTTTTATTTTTCTGTTCCACATAAACCGGGTTGGTCATTTGTTGTTAGACATGATCCAAGAGGAAGGCCGATACAATATAATGTGATGGAAGAAGAAGATACTGAAGAATCAAAAGATGAAGTAAATGATGATCATAGATGACTGTTACACAATGAAGAAGAAGAAGAAGAAGAAAATGATGATGATTCTGGTGATGCTGATGATGGTGATGATGATGATGATGATGATGATGATGATGATGATGATAGTAGTCATTATGATGATGATGATGATGATGATGATAGTCATGATGATGACATGGATGAGGAGGATGATGAATAACATGATCAATGAAATGTATGTCAATGTATGATAAATGCCACATATGAGGTATTGATTTATTCATAGAAATTTGAATTAAGTTATTATGTGTTGAACTCTATAGTCATGGAGTATATTTTGCATCATGTAAATTTTATCTTCTATGTAATTTGTAGCTTACATATCATGTAATTTTTGGCTAACTTAAGATAAATGATTTACATATGCAGGAAATTTAACACCTTTCACATGGATCGACAAGTATAATTTATTATTTGGTTTCCTTCTCTTTGGTCAGCAAAATATATAGATCCTAATATGTCTCTCATTTGATGGATTGTAGGTATCACCAAATAGGTATTTGTCTGATCTATCTTCCTCAAGTGAGGAAAATGCGGGAATAGAAGACAAAAGTGAGACATCTAGTAGGTCTAAAATAGGGAGATCAACTAGAGGTCAAAAGATTAGAAGAAAATTTGATAAACAAATGCAATTTTTCCTTGCTGAGGGGGGGTCATGTTCTTATGATAATGAGACCAAAGGAAACATGAAGGTTCCCTTAAGGTACACACATCTTCAGAAAGAATGGGTACCCAAGGAACTACCTCCAGTTAATACTAATTTTTTTGTTAACGAAAGGATATATCGCATAGCTCCATCTTCATTACATGGTTTGGGCTTATTTTCCATGGATGGCATAAAGGTCAATTATAATCAAGTTGTTGAATTGATGGAGTATGTAGGACCTTGTTACAATTACAATAATTGGATGTGAATTGTGTAATATAAAAAAGTATGTGTAGGTATGCATTGTCAGCAAATTATATACAATGCAAAGCAAATGATCAAACTAAAAGCCTCACTATGTATATTGATGGAAGGCAAAAAGAAACAAGGAATATTGTAGGTTTTATAAATAGTTCTCAACCTGTGTCAACTAATAAGTGGCCGAATTGTATATTCGAGGCACGCGAGGGAAATCATGTATTTGTATGTGTAATAAAATCAATAAATGTAGGGGAAGAGCTTCTAATAGATTACAATTTGAATCGTGTAGATATAAAAAAATTCCCTATCATGGGACTGGTAAGTATAACATTTAAACCAATTGCCTCCAATTAATATTGACTCCAATCACTTCTGATTGCTAAGAATTACTAATCTTTGTCACAGGGCGACATGGATATTCCACCTCAAGATACAGGCGGGGATGTTCCTCACAGTACACTTTCTTCAGCAAAGGTAAACCTTAATTAGTGTAATTCTACAAATTATATAGAAACAAATGTCATATTATTATGTTCTTTTCTTTATGGCTTTGGAGTTCTTTTGATAGAATTTTACTGATATTGATGTCACAACTTGATACTTATTGATAGAGAAAAGCAAAAGAGGCAGCAGATCTATTTTGATCTGAAGTTGACGCAGCACTTAGAGATGACATAGAATCTAAATATAACCATGTATTCATGGCTACTCAAATAAAAACTAAATATGGTAATGAAATTCTTAACCTTCTAATGGAAGAAAATGAAACTGAGGAGTCAAAGGAACTCGAAGAAGAATTGACACATAGAGTCAATTCTATTGATGTAAGCAATAATTAATCTTAAGCAATAATGAAAGTTTAATAGATGTTTATATTTTATACTATCTGATGGATCATGATCTAAAATATGATGTGTTCTTCTTATAGAATTTTTTGACACGTGTGAAATGTCATCAACATGGTGAGGTTGTAGTGCCGCACAACCTTCATGTAAATAATCCTTAAACCTTTAACCATTGATTTAACCTTTGTATGCATTATTGACTCAACTTATGTTTGGGATGCTTCTAGTACCCCATTTAATCTTTATCCATTGTAAATGTCTTTGCTAACAATGTATTCTATAGCTCATGATGAAGTGCAGACACCTCCTTCAGATAACATTCCACATTCGATGGCTACATTGTCCGCAACAAGGTGCTTGCAGACATCTTCCTCCATACCATCTACAACTGGTGAAACCTTATTTTTCTATATTTTGTTATGTGCTAATCAAGAATTGATTATTTTTCTTGTGTGAATTTTATACACTGTAGGGACCAATTTTGTGTACTAATAGATACACCTACACCCGATATAAGAACAGATCAGACCAGTACTAGTGAAAATCAACCATTTCCTAGATCAGCCCATGTTACTAATACTGGTTCGTTTGTGAGGACATTGTTAACAAACAAGAACAATATGGTTTCGTTAAAAGTACCAAAGCTTCCAGGTTCTCTAAAATTGTTATTATTTACAATGTAATTGTAGTTTACTTATACATAACTCATTTTGGACTGATAATCCCATGCTATTTTTGTAGGAAATGATGTTTTTTATGAACATCTTTTTGAAATGACATTGAAGCTATTTGGGCCCACCATACGTAAAAGGTACATAGCTTCATAATATTGGTACAATATTTTTCTTATCTTCCATTTATTGTACTATATTAAAGTTATGATATCTAACAATTTTGTTTTTTCAAAAAAGGTGGAATGATCAGGATGCTGACTTAAAATCAGCTCATTAAATCTTTAGAGGACCTCTTTGGAATTAAAAGTTTTGACAGAGGCAAGATTCTTACAAGAGCATTCAAAAATTTAAAGACTGTGAGGGGCCAATATAGAAGGGCTCTAAAGGAGAACCCAAAGTATGAGTGTCCTCCTATGATTCCACCAATGGAGTGGAATGAAATAATAGAAAAGAGAAAAGAGAAAAGGATAAAGGGTAGTGGAATTCAACTAGAAGACGAAAAAAGAAGGTATTTAGTGATAGTATTAAGTAGAATGTAATCATGCACTAATTAGTGATCTTTGTAAATATATAATCTAACATGTTTCAAACTTTTCATAAACTGCAAGACACATCAAAAGCCACACAAGAGAGATTAACAAAGGTTGGCCAACACAAACTTGGCTCTGGTGGCTATATGAAACTTCACTCTCAACTTGTAAGTAGCAGCATTGGAATTTCATATCAAATTTTTATATATAAGGTTGCAAAAAATTCTATTTAATCAAATCATACATGTAAAAGTGATGATATTAAATAAAAAATATAGGGCATAGAATTCAATGT
Source organism: Chamaecyparis obtusa (assembly GCA_027943335.1). Classification (NCBI taxonomy): domain Eukaryota; kingdom Viridiplantae; phylum Streptophyta; class Pinopsida; order Cupressales; family Cupressaceae; genus Chamaecyparis; species Chamaecyparis obtusa. The sequence continues at coordinate 1,879,371 of BSBK01000210.1, read as the reverse complement.
AGAGCCCACGGATGAAGACAAGAGAATAGCCTTGAAGGAAGGCTATGCAGTCATGGCTACACACCTATGCCAAGCATCCCAAAGCCATAATGAAGAATCTACTGCACCAGATGAGACATAGGTAAATTGGTCAAATGAAAAGTAAATCAAATTGAATAGTTAATTTCAACCATAAATTAACTATTTCATGATAACAATGTGCATGACATTTCACTACAGCCTTCAAATCCTACCACAGAACCTGGGCATGATGAAGGCCATGATGTGCATCACAGTGTTGGAGGTATTAATTTGCTATTGGAAATAAATTACATAATTATTAATAGAATTTAACATATTTAATTACAATTGGCCATGTAACCTTTTTTTGAATATTTAGAGCATGTTGAGCATGTTGAGGTGGTGGAAGATCAAAATGTTATTGTACATGATGATGTGGCATTGTTAGGTAAAATAAAATGCATGTTATGTTCTACTAGTTAATGAAATACATGTAATAGTAAAAAAAAGTATGCGAATTTAACCCATTTACTTGTTATTGCAGCAGACCCCCCTTTGGTGCAGTAGCGTCATCCTCCTCGAGACATGAGGAAGCATCATAATTTGATATCACAACCACAAGAAGAGGAAGATAATATTGATGGTCCTGTCAGCCTTTACCTAAATAAGAAATCTAAGAAAAACCTAAAAAAAGAAATGATTTCTTAAATATGCTCTTTGATAAAACTTGTTTGATTAACTTTGTTGGATAATGAAAGAACATTGTTTTAAGTAATTATCTATGAATTTTGTGTATTAATATTGAATTATATGTCAGGTTAATGAATATTGTTATGTGTTAATGAATTCTTGATTAGTGTTGCATATTAATGAATGTTATGTGATTGTATTGATTGAATGTTATAGTTCATAAATGGATGAATGAAGTGTGTAATTAGATGTTAATGGGGAATTTAGATTGATGTTAGGGGGAGGGGGGGTGAGGCCAGATGAGCTTCCACCTTCATGTGGTTGGCCTTGTTAAGTAGAGAATATTAAAGTATTCTTGAAACCAAGTGAAGCTCAAACTAACACACCTTCATTATTTAATCAATTTCATTCATTCTAGGTCTTTTCTCATAAGTGCATTTTGAATGTGTCATTGTCAGGCAACTATCAAATAAAAAACTAGAAGGGCCAATAGTCAACTTCTCATTGTCATTGTTTGGCATGATTCACCTTCATTTTGTGTAAGTATTCTCATATTGAATGCGTCAACCTCTCTTGGCCTAATGTGGATTATTTCATTGGTTTGTGTTTTTGAGTAGGTGAAGAGTTAAATCAAATATCATTTGGATCTATAAGTAGCATAGATATTCTATAGCTAATAGCCTAATACACCCACGTGAATAAATTTACTTGCTATCCCCTTAGAATTTACTTAAGCAAACAGTCCTTATGTGCTCAAAAATCAGTTTTTTTAGTGCTGCAATTGTAGATGATTGTATGCATGAATTCAATGACAAGAACTAAACATTTAGGCTCTATGATAATGCTTGTCATCCTTATATGGCAGGCAAATGAATCCAAGAAGGAATCTTTTAGGAAATATTTGGAGTCAAGCGGCATGCTTGATACCCTCACAAAAGGTCTGCGACAGTTCTTATATGATGAAATGCTGAATCTAGAAAATTAATTTGTGAATTTGGATCTATTTGTGAGATAATATATTAATATTGGCAATTCCTCTTATATGATGAAATGCTGATTTTAGAAAATTAGTTTGTGAATTTGCATCCATTATTTTTGGATGCATGAATGTTATGTTTGCCTTGTGAGGATTCAAATTAATTTGACTGATATGATCTTTGAAATGGTGTAGTAGTCTTTTAGATTAATGTGATTTGTATTATCATATAATATCTCTGCTCTTAAAAACTACCTTGTTTCCATGTATGATTTACAGTTATTCATTCCAGTGTTCCAAAGATGAATCTGGACAATATCTTTGAGCAAAAGAACAAGGTTGCTAAAGCTATTGAAGAACTTGAAAAGGTTGATATATTCATATTAGTTTCATTTATTTATTGATGTGTATTATCAATTGATTACTATAAAATATCACTTAAATATCAAACAAGATGAAATTTGAATGCAGTATGATTCAATCATTCATTTCTATGCTTACAGGCTATGTCAAACTACAGCTATGAGATAGTTCAAACACTTATTGTGGATATAGAGGCTAATGTGCATGTCAAGAAAGCAATGAATGAAATAAATGCAGGCAAGAATTTTACATCCAATACTAAATTTCCTTTTTACCATGATATTTTTGGAGATTGCTAGCATATACTTTTGCATTTTGTAAATAGGTTGATGGTATTCATTTATTTAAGAAAAACCCAACTCATTATCCTCAACTTTGTTCATATTTTTGTTCTATATCTGTTTAGTTTATTTACCCAAAATTTCTCTCAATTTCACCATCATTTATTTCATTCTTTTATATCAGCTACAAGAATGAGGGTGGCAACACAAGAAAAAGCAAAGGAAGAGAAAATTTTACAAATCAAGAGAGCAGAAGCTTTCCTTATTTTATTTGTTAGTATGCATCAACACTTCCTTTTATGTTATATATGTATATTTTATAGATTTGTATATTTATAATTTTAAAAGTTGTATGTAATATATATCGAGTTTGTTTGTAGCACCAATAATGAAAACTATTTTCTTGGCTATCATACCATCCATCTCCATCAACAACTAGTTAAGGACTCTATCTACGGCACCACCAGCATCTCCAACACTGCTTCCACACTGCAAACATGAAAACCAGTTATGCATCACCAGTTAGAGAGCCTATCTCAAATAGTTCAAACAAAATTCCTACTCAAATATATTCACTGTCCTCAACTTGAACTTCACTCATAAAAAATCAACACACCTGTGTAGCAATAGAATCAAGCTCATCAAAAAATAGGACACAAGGAGTTGATCCTCTAGCTTTATCAAAAAATTCCCTCACATTAGCCTCGCTCTCTCCAAACCACATTGTTAACAATTTAGGGCCCTTCACACTAATGAAATTGGCCTAACATTTGTTAGCAATGGCTTTAGCAGATGGATTGCTAGCTGAGCCCAAAGCAGTCTGGAAGTCCTCATTACTAACGGCCATGGAGTTTAGAATCTCAACATCTATTATCTCATCTTCTAAGTCTATAACATCCATCTTTTCCCTAATGCATTGAAGTACAGCCTCAGTACACAAAGCAGCAAGATCTGCTCCAACATATCCATGGGTATCCTTAGCAATCTTTTCAAGGTCAACCTGTAACAAGAAAACTAAAGATAAATAGATACTCCAAGAACATAAATATTAATAAATGCTTTCAAAATCCAAGAACTGTTTAACATTATATATAGAAGTACAAAAAATAAGGCCCGAATATATGTACATCATCGGAGAGCTTCATATTCTTTGTATGGATGTGAAGCACTTCCAACCTAGCCACTTCATCCGGAACCCCAATATCAATCTCCCTGTCGAACCTTCCAAACCTTCTGAGTGCTGGATCAATACTATTTGGTTGGTTAGTTGCTCCCATAACAATAACATGGGCATGCAATTTAAGTCCATCCATAAGCATAAGAAGTTGAGAAACAATTCTCCTCTCAACTTCACCATGGGTTTTTTCCCTCTTGGGAGCTATAGAATCAATTTCATCAATAAATATAATGGATGAGGCATTCTTCTCAGCCTCCTCAAAAGCCTTTCAGAGATTTCTTTCACTTTCTCCAGCCAACTTTGACATGATCTCAGGTCCATTGATACAGAAAAAGAAGGCACTAGTTTCATTGGCCACTGCCCTAGCAATTAAGGTTTTCCCAGAACTAGGAGGCCAATAGAGCAGAATACCCTTTGGGGGCTTCACACCAATAGATTTGAAGAGTTGTGGGCACTTAAGAGGAAGCTCTACCAATTCATGGATCACCAGTCAGAGCCTATCTCTCAAATAGTTCAAACAAAATGAAAAAACCAACAGTTTCACGCAAAGCAAAGTAGATGGATTGCTAGAGCCCAAAGCAGTCTGGAAAATAGAACGAGCAGGGACCTGTTGGCAACAAGCAGTAGAATGAGTGTGGACACCTGAAGATAAATATCTAGACTAATCACTGATCAGGATGCCATTGGTGATTAGTCTGGATATTTATCTTTAATTTTTTTTTAAACACTCCATAGTGCATCAAAATTCTAAGCCACCCGTGTTGAAAGTCTAGCCTAAAATCGACCATTTTGTGTCGAAATGTGACATCAAAGCCGCTAAATATTTCAACCAAATTTGGTCAAAATATGATCATCGTGAGTTTGGCACCCTGGTCAGAGTGACCAAAGGTTTTGACCCATATTGGTCGAAAGATCGACCAATACACAAACACCTACCAATGTTATCTTCGGCCTAGGTTGCCCTCATTTGTTACCAATAGTGGAGTCGATCATTCAATGGGTTCAGTAATTGGTTGATATTTTGATGCCAATAATAGCAACAAACCCATTGGTCGACCATTCGATCAAGTTGGGTAGAAACTTTGACCAATAGTGCATCGAAAAATGGTGCAAAATGTACTAGTGAGTCATGGGCTACAGTAAAGTTTAGTGATTTATCGATGCCATCAAAAGAAAAGGTTAAAGTACTATTTTTTCAAAGATGCTCACACCCACATAAAAATTTGAAGACTCCAAGCAATGACAATCTGATAATAGAAAGACATCTTCAATAGAGTATGATGTAATTGAAGTCATGTCTTGTACTTAGTTTGGTTTCAATTATGCATATGTAATTTAGCTTTGACAAATTACACGCAAAGTCAAAAATTGTAATTACATGTGATCACACCACATGTCAAATAGTAAAATGTAATTACATGTAATCACATTACATAGGACTTTAATTTTGAATATATCATTAATTAGTTAGAATTATCCCACCTTTTTCTCGCATCCCCTCACCTATAAATACAAGAGAGCTCATTGCAAATGAATATCTTTTGGCAATGCAATGAATCTTTGCCAATTTTTTGAGTAGTCTAAGACTTTGAGCTCGGTGTAAATCAAATTCTATTTAATAAAAGAAGCAAGTTACTTTTAGACTTTGTGTTGATTCAAGTTGTCATGTGACAACATTTTTTAGAGATTGATTGTGAGTGTTGTTCTATTGTATAGGAATGATGACTTGAAATTAGAGAAATGAATTTAATCCCAAGAACATCTTATGAGATGATGAAAATGAGATATTGTTTATAGCCACTTACAAAATGGTTTGATTATATTCACTAGTTATTGGTTGTGTTTCTTTTTTGAAGCATAATATACTTTAGATAATCTAAAAACCGAGTTAAATAACTATATTTATTTGGTGACAAGGAGACTTTTTCAATAATCATGGTCATGTTGGTTCAATTAAAATATACTCTACACTTTAATCAACCTTTCCAAATTATATTTTGATTTATTTTAAAGTTTTCAATTCTATGAATAAATGAGAACATTATGATTATTTTATGACTACTTGATAATTTTATTTTTAACTTCCAATTCTTGTATGTAATATTCTATTTTTTTAACCAGATCTAGAACTTCATCCTTATTTTTATCATATGTTCATGATCTCCATCATTTGTTTGTGAAAAGTTTTATCTTATGGGATTATTAAACCTTTGTGAAAATTAATAGATATACTTAGATTGAAAGTAGGGAAAATTGAATATCTGATTTTAGATTCAAGGACCATGATTGTGATAATGTGATCTACATATAAGAATCAAAATGAATATTCTTTAATAAGTCAATATTTGAGGAGAACTTTGTTAGAGTAATCATACTTTATGCTTATTAATTAAATCACTTTGGTTTAATTAATTAAGTCATTTATTACTCTATTTACTTAAGCTATCTTTTAGGTGCATTATAATTAATATATTTATTAATTATAATGTGCAACCTAGCTTTATTTTTTGCTTTATTGCTTTAGGGTTTTATTGTTCACCTATATGGTTGAACCCTTTGTACATTCTTTTTAGATAATCTTGGAATACAATTGCTCTTTACATGTCCATATGATGTCTCTGGCTTTTTGGCCTCCATGATTTTCTTGCTTTCTGTTCTTTGCTTCTTCCATGTGACAGGGTTATGCATGTAGGTGTTCTTGGGAGATTAGTATTTCACCTAATCTAACAAAATCCATATCACTTTGATCCTATTTGGAAGTAGGTATGCAAGCATTTTTTGGGCAAAAGATGCTCCTATGACTTAATTTTGTAAGGGGTGTTTCAAGAATAAAATTAGGGTCTATAGTTGTCCCAATTCTTGAGCTTGTGTTTTACCTTGGTTTATTTGGTTTTATTAGATTAATTGCAACTAAATAAAGTAAATTTGATATATATAACATTAATTTGCATCATTAAATTGTATCTATAATGTGTAGGCTTGTAAATAATTAAAAATAATTAATATTGATTAATGAATGATTGGGTACAAATTTTAGATATATATAAATGTGAATTTCTATTATCCTCTTATTTGTTTAAAAAGAATGAAAAGGTCTTGACTAGTTTGCTCCTTATTGAACCTTGTTACATTGGAAATTTTGGTATTTATCATGCATTATAGGAATTATTGAAAATTTAACTTGAAAATACCTATGAATGTATAGTCCTTATGATACAATTTAAGTTTATAATTAAATTAGGAGAAAGTGAATGAAGTGAATGGTCTTTAAGACATTTGTGTTTCTTTATGCATAGGTGATTGATGAGTAAGTGTCTAATGTGGGTTAATGTAATGTTTGTATGGTTGGTAATTTGACCCTCAAAACCTATAGGACCATGTGTAGAGGTTGATGGATCATTATGATTTTCTAATAAAATTAGGTAGTGTAAGGCATGTAAATGCTTGAGAGATCTTAATTATATCTACTTGAATATAAGGTGACTCTACATATTATAATTTTTTTTTATATAAATATAGTCTATTTGGCTATATCTAGTAGCATGTAGGTGATGGATTACAAGAGATGACTTTTGTATTCTACTTGGACTAGCTAGCTTTCACCAACAACACATATCTATGATAAATGCTAGGAAACACCAGACTTTGATAGGGATTAGCAAAATTTCACTAGTAACACCTAATGATATATAGTAGGAGCTACATCACACCAAGTTGGACTAGCTTTTTCCAATAACATCGAATGATGAATGTCAAGATCTACCAACTTAAAGGTTCAATGGATAGTGGAAATCTTGTTATGACCATGTTTTTTGTGTTGTAATTTTTTTGCAGTGGTTAATTTTGATAACAAATATCATGGGACATTTGTATCATCCCTATAGATGGCTAAAAAATAGAATAATAATGGACCTATGGTTTTTCATGGGGTGCACTAGTTTTCATTTTCTACATTCTCATATTATCTTAAGTATATACGTGTTACTGAACTAAGTAAAGGTAAGTATGCATGTAATTGTAATCTAGTAATAGGGTATCAATAGAAATGTAATACCCACCCATAGGATGCTCTTAGTTTGCTTTATGTTTCAAATGTGTGACCGAATTCTTTTAGGTCCCTTTTCATGTGATCGATTATTGTTTCATTAATGATGATTATGGATTATTATCATATGTTTATCAAGTGTATGCATAGATTAGATGATGATGTTTTATGATGTTAGATTACATGTTTTATATTGATTACGATGTACTTACCCCATACTTGCATGTGTATGGTGATTATGTGTCTGTATCTGTTTGATGTGTTTGTGTGGTAGAGGATGGAGGCATAGTTACTCGCATAGTCGAGATCCACACGTCCGACCATACCCTATCATTGTATATTATTTATTATATGTACATGCTTCATCTTGTGTGACAAGTTTGCAGGTACAGGGCATCGTCTTCCCTGAATTGGCAGGAGTGAGCGTGCCCACAAACATTCATCTCAATGGTAAAGAGGGGAGATAATTCACAGACCCAAACCCTAACCCTAGCCAATTGTCCTAGAATTGGACAAGTACCAGTATGACTACCTTACCCGAATTCACCTGGTTGGTATGAATTCATGGATCTCGTTCTTGAGTCTGTGCATGTTCCCAGTTTGCTTGGTTTATCGTGCTTGAATTTGATTATGCTTGATTTAGTGGATTTATGATTATTTAGGTGATGTTATATGATTATTTATGTTAGGACTATAGTTGAATTTAATAATTTAATTATGTTCCTATGTTTAATTTGGAAATTATCTAAAGTCAATTATTTGATTTATTGAAATTATTTGATTATGTAATCGTAATAAAGATTATTTATGTTGAGTGCATTATTAAATAAATTGAATATTTAAATGCATGCTTTAGGATGTAATAAATATTTAATTTATTTAATTTGGTTTTAATTATTAACATGTGCTCAAATGGTGAATGTTTAGAATTATGCTTGTTTATATTATTAAGTAATTAAATAATTAATTGCATGAATTTGTGATGCATTGATTATTTAATTTATTTAATAAATGAATTTAAATTAAAACATGTGCAAAATTGGAAAAAGAGTTTGTTTTCAAAAAGACAACTAGTTTTAGAAAGTCAAGTTGAGTTGTGCATATAAATGATATTTTAAATTAATTAATTGTAATTTCTTTCAACTTTGGAGTTTGAGTTGAATTAGGAGTTGTCTTATGAGTCACTTTTCTGATTTGAGTGGAACTCTGAGTTATCTGTTGAGTTGTCTTCTGTGATTGCTTGGATGTAGGAATTGAATTCCTATTAGGGGATTTTTGCTTTCATTTTTGGGGAGACAGGTTTTGGAGAAGGTTTTTGGGAAAAGCTTGTGTGTTTGGAATTTTTGAAGATTTGTGGAATGTTGTGGCTGCATGTTGAATTGAATTTCTCTATGCATCTGGATTGGGCACCTGGTTGCAAATTAGATTTCAAAATCTGCAGGTTGTGTTTGAATTTGGAGAGAATTTGGTTCTCATAGCTACAGGGGTTTCCATTTTAAATCCGTTTCTGGCATTGGATCTAAGGTAGGCATTGTATTTTGTCTGTTATCTCTATTTTCACATCTATTTGTCTTTCTGTACTTTTATAGTTTTCTATTTGGTAGATCTATGTATTTGATAGATCGGGGTATTTAGAAAACCCTTATGTAGTTAATTTTTATATTTTATTATTACTTGGCATTTTAGTGTTACTTTGGCAAAATTTCATTGAATAATTCTTTATGGTTCTCCTACAAATTGAAATATTAAATCTGTTCTATAGTATGACTATAGGGAATGATGAAATAAATTCCTATTGAAAGAAAACCCAATTTTAGTAAAAATACATATTCTGGTTAAATTTTATGCTTGCTGGTAAAATAGGTACAGTCTATAAAATATTATACTGTCACATGTGAAAGTTTGAGGAAAAAGATAACAAAAATAGAAGTAAATAAAATGCATTTGGGTTTTGGGAATGGTTCTGAAATATTCCTACATGAAATGACATGCCATTGGTTTAAAAATGTGTATATGTGATGGCTTGGAAAAGCACACTTAGATTTTAAAATATATATATATACATTCCTATTTAAAGAAAAAATGCATTAGCATTATAAAAGAAAATGATTTAAGTAAAAATAAATATATATATTTATCATGTTTTTATGGCTTTTGTTTTTATTAAGCAAATCTTAAAAAATATATTATAAAAAAAAATTTGCATTGAAAAAAAAAATATTTTGAGGACCTTTATTTATTTACAGGAAATAATGTTAAAAAAAAATAATATATAAAAAAATTTATTATGTTGTGGTGGGCGGGGACCACTTGTCCCCTACCCATCCACCTCACGGCACCCAAGGGTACTATGAGCAGTCCCTTTGGGACTATGACGGCAGGCCCTGGGCACTATCGTGCGCAGTACCCCAAGGTACTGTGGTGGCAGTACCAGGGTACTGCCGTGGGGATAAGAGTCGCGGGCCCCCACATAACTTTTCTTTTGTAAATTTTATTACATGTAAATTTTGTTTTTATGTTAGTTAATTTTTTTTATGGTAGTTATTTTATTTTATTAATTTTTAATTAATATTAAATTTAGTAATTTAAATTGTTACTAAATTTAGTTAATTTAGAATATAATGTATAATTTGTTTTATTGGTAATCACTTCCGCACTGTTGTGTATCTTGTATGTTAACTTTTAAAAAAAAATGTTCACCAAACTTAGTAGCAAGTTATAGGTTAACTTCTCTTGGGTACCCTGGCGGGGCATTACAAGAAACCTACGATAACATAGAATATCTCAACCACAAAGAGATTGTTTGAGAAATTACTATTTCCAATATCAATGAAAGGATGCAAGATAAACCAAAAGCATAAACAATAATCAATATGAAATCATTTCAGCACAAAATGGATATTCAAACCATATGAAATCCATCTTTATTGTTCTCATTCTCATGGAATGTGGGCTCTCAGAATTGAGCTCAAGATCGTGCGAGCATAAGAATTCAAAGTGTGTGTGGTTATCAAAATCAGAGATTTAGCTCTCTATTTATAAGATTTTTAGGGGTTTCAATCAAGATTCCTTGATTGGTGGGTTAATTGGCTATGATTGAAGAGTTGAACTTAGAATGAGTAGGAGTTCAACTTAGTTTATTGGTTTGTTTAACATGTTTAAATTGGTGAGGGAAAGAGTTAATTCAAAGTGAGTAAGAGTTCAACTCTGCTTGACTGTCTTGATTGGAGGATTGACTGATGAGAGGAAAGAGTTAACTCAAAGTGAGTAAGAGTTTAACTCTACTAGACTTCCTTGATTGGAGGATTGACTGAAGTAGATTGAATTGTTAACTGATTATTGAGGGAGGAAGATTCAATAGTTAGGAATTGTAACTGATGGGTGAACAAAAAATTAGTATGGGTTAGCTTTGGAAGAATAATTCATGATTAAATAAATAAAAGAATTTATTTACTTGCACATGTGAGAGATATAAATAGATAATTTCTTATTTATTTATGAGAGAGGAATGGTTAGTTGAATTAAATAAATATAATTTATTTAATTATGAGAGGGATTTGATTTATTTATTATATAAATGCAATAATAAGGAAGATGAAATATTAATTAAAGATTGTTATTTAATCAATTGAATGACAAAGGGAATAATTAATTAATGTTTATCTATTTAATTACTTTATAGAGGAACAATTGATGAAAGATTGACTGGGTGATTAATAATTATGGTAATTAATTAAAATTACTTAATTGTAGATTTAAAGAGAAATGATGGTTTTGAATTTAGATTTATAGTATAATGATGCATTTTGAATAAATAATAAAGATTATTTATCAATTTAAGATTAATATTAGTAATGGCATTGTGTTAGAGCAATAAGCCATTTTTAAGTGTCTACATTTTATCCATCTTTGATATAATGTTTTTAAGGCATTGTTTCAAAGAAGTTTTGATATGAAAAATGCCCTAGTATGCCCTTCTAAAAAAGTGTCCATAACTAGGTCTAATGGTGCCCCCTAAAGAAAATGAGCCAAAAATAAAATTGAGGGCTCATTTGGTTGATTTTGTTATCACGATCACAATGCAATTGACAGATTGGAAAATGGAGGTCGTACAAAGAATTTATGGGCTCTAGAAGGTGAAAAGCATCACATTCAATAGAAATGTAAATGGTGCACATCCATTGAGACAAGGGTGGGGGGTATAAATGGAAATATGGGGGTCATTTTCAAATTATTGTGTATATTAAGCTTTTAGAGAACTAGGAGTGGAAGGAGTTGTTTTTGAGTGTTTGGAGAGTGATGGAGGACTACGAGGATGGAACAAAAATTGACAAGTGGGTCAAGACCTATCATTGTCTACCAAATGCCCCACCTCTGGCATGTTTCATAATTTTTCTTCTTTTTTTGTCTCATTTTTTGTGTTGTCTATTAGACTAGGTTAGATGATATTTAGTTAGAATGGTGAACATGGTAGGCACGAATGATGCACTCAACACTTTAAATTGATGCACTTAGGTATAGGGCTTGGTTTGTAACTGAATTTCACTTGATAGATTAGGGTGGCACACATGTGGTGTGTAATGGCTGCATATAGAAAATATAGGTTTAGGGATTAGAACTTAATCAGGTTGCATATGTGAGGACAAGGTGATGCACATGCACTCTGCAATCTCTGCAAATGAATGAATAGTTAGTCACACATAAAGTGCACAACTGACACACTTGGATAGCGCAAACAACACACTTATTAGTGGTAAATAATTTTTTAATATGCAATATGAAGTTTTATTTTTATAATACAAAATTTATTTAATGTATGGTTTAAAAGATGGCTAAGTAATGGTAAATGAGATAGAATTTATTTTATTTTATTTTTATGTGAAATACATAATGTGATAAATATAGACTTATAAAAATGTTGTTAGCACAGGTTTCTATATGCATAGAAACTGACTAGGGATGAATTGGTCTTTACAGATTAGGGATGATGTCTTGATTACTTGGGAGAACCATCCTAATGTTTTCGCTTATAGATTTAGACTAACTCATGATGAGCATGAGAATTTAGGGAGCTTAGGATTATTGTATATTACACTAATTCCTGATATTAGGGAAAATAGGGGTTTAGTGACTATGCTTTGCGAGAGATGACACTCAAAGACGTCTTCCTTCCACTTACCTACCAAAGAGTGCATGGTCACTTTAGAGGATGTATATAGGATTTTGCATAGGGTGTCATACTCTATTTGAATAGGGATAAAATATTTATGTGACTTATTTTCTTGCACTACAAAGGAGTTGGGGGACAGGGAGTATCACATCAGATGGGTAGATATGTTCAAATATTATACATACTTTGTGATGCTTTGTAGAGTTGTAGAACAGGTTTTGGTTCCAGATAGGAGAGCACATGGTTTTCGTATTGGTTGGGGGGAGATCATATTAGCAATGTTTCTTGAGAGAATATTTTATGCATGGGGACACCATGTGCTAGCATGGGGATCTCATGTACTAGAGATGACATATCACCAATTGCATGATATTGTGTATCATAGAGGTCAGAGCTTGGGATGTGGGGTCATACTTTTACAAGTGTGGGATTTTGAGCATACAATTGTATTTTGTTCATTTTTTCACAGACTAGTGTTTTAGCCAGGATAGCCCTATGTTTATTATTACAATGGGACATGTGAGATACTAGAGGTATTTACTGGATGCTTTGGGGGAATTTACATGGAGAGTCTACATGGAATTCCTCATGTGGGATGATGAGGATGAGCATCTTCCTTTTTGCACATAGGAGAGATACTTGATTGGGAGGTCTAATCAGTACTCTAGGATTATTGAGATACAACTGTGAGGCATAGTGTTGACATAGAATGGAGAGACATGGGGAGTACCAGTTCTCTTGGAATAGGTTTCTAAATGTTTGAGTGATGTGAAAGTCTAGGGACTAGTGATCACCATTGTGAAAATAATGACATATTTTGATGCATTAGCTCCTATGAGATTGGATTGGAGATCATACAAAGTAGATGTAGGTACCACAATGGAGTATGATGCATGGTGGGATACACAAATTCCTATCTCTTATATGGATCCAATTGTATTAGTTCATTTAGAGATGTGCTGATGAGTGAGACTAGATGAGAGGAGGCATGGTAGAAAAGATGAGAGAGGAGCCACACATGGAGGTTGTGAGGCCTCACCCCGACCCATCATAGCACTATTGATACATTTACATTTTGATACTTTATGATTTGATACTTTGATACACTTTCTGATCAATCTAACAGAGACTCGTGATATTATGTTTTATGATGATGATTATATTATGTGGATTACATTTTGATGTGAATTAGAACCTAGAACATATGGTGATTTTGGCTCAAGTTTAATGTGCAAGAAAGAAAAACATGAAATTATTCAGAGAATTAGGGGCTAAACACATGTGAATTGAGTAAGCCAAGGTTTAATCTAATAAGGGATTGAAACCTCATTGTAATGTGATTTTTTTTGTAAACATAATTTGAATGTGTGTTAATAGTTTAAATTCATGTTGTTAATTGGACATGTCATTTGTGAATGTGATGTGTATTTTATGGTGTCACTTGACACTTGTATTGTCCATGTGGATGGTGACATGTCAACTAGGGTTTGGGCAAGAATCACCTAACCTTATAAGGTATTATATTAATCCCACTTGCATGTAGATGTCTTGTAGGGATCACATCAATTTGGAACTCAGATTTGAACTTTAGAGGGGTTAAAACTGACCCTAGAGTGCATTTTTGGCCAAAATTAGCTAACCCTAATAGGGTACCTTGAGTTGGGGGCTAGTTTTTACCTATGAGAAAGTCTAGATCACCATTATGGCCCTCCAAAAAGGCTACTTTTCAAAAGTGGCGAAAATGGAGATAGCCACATGAAACTGACTTGTCCCACACTCTTTTCTAAACCCACCATTAAGAGGGGAGACAAGAGGTAAGATCAAAGGACTAGAGGGAATGTCTCATTATTTGCTTGATCATGAGTAGGATTTTGGAGGTCTTTTTAGAGGGCTTGGAGAGACTTAGTGGGTGTACCCACTCTCTAATTTTAGAGACACTTAGGGTTGGAGAAAGGAAAAAAAGTCAAGGGAAAAAGGATAAGGGCTCTTCTCAACTAGCTTCTTGTCATTTGCTTTGGACAAATGTTGGTGATTCTTGCTATGGAAAAATGCTTATTGCATTTCATTTTTTATGTTTTTTAGTGTAGAATGAATATGTGAGATCTTGTATGCAATGTCTATGGTGGATTTTGTTATTGTTGTGTTGGTTTGGGATGTATTTGGATTTGAATCATTCTTTGTTATTTTTATTTTGGGTGTGTTGTTCATGGGAGTTTAAGGCATCACTCACCCTTTGGGAAGGGATGTAGTGGCCTTGGGTGAAGGGGTTAGTTGGGCTCTCCATTATAGTTGAGAGTCTCTTCTCTTGGAGAAGAGGGAAATAATCATGGAGTATGGGCTCCATGAAGCCATATTGTATTCTTTGCATCTTGAGGATGATGATGAGGAAAGCTTTTGTAAGGAGAAATGATAATGTAGCCTTTGCAAGGCATGGAAATACTCTTGTTGGAAATGTAATTTGTTTGGAATTATCCTCCTTTGAAAATCCCACCTTCACCCTATTTCAATGGATTATAGAAATCCATTTGTGGAGCCTTGGTTGGGAGTTTAATGTAGTTTGTTCATATATGTATTTTTGTGAGCTATGTGTTTTGTATGTACCCATTTAGTCTTGATTCTCCAAGCTTGAGGGTGGTCTCCTTGGGACCTTGGATGGGAGGTGAGCTCTCCATGGTGTATCATCTTTATTTACAGGTTTTGGGAGCCAAGTTATTGTGGAAAAAGCTTTGGAAGAGTTTCATTTTGGTTTTTTTTGTGATAGCAAAATATGTTGTTACGTTGTTGCAATTCTTGTAATGGAGGAGCTCTCCAAATCTTGTAGTTGTTGCAAACTTATGTATTTGAGTTTTGGAATAAATATCTTGTCTCATTATGCAATACACTCTTGTTCTTGAAGAAAATGTAATTTTACTCAAAATATATGCAATGTGATCATGTGAAGTCAAAAAAAAGAATGCATAAATTCTTTAGTGCTTATTTGTATTGAGTTTCATTTGTATGAATGTAATAGTTGTTATCAAATAGAATTAGTTGATTTAGTATATGTGTAGAATGGAATCTAAGTTGATGGATTTTACAAAATAGAATTATGAAATAAGTTCAATTGGATAACTTACTAGGTTTGTAAAAGAAAATCTATGTAGCACTAGTTAAAGACTTAATTAAACCAATGTATGGTGAAAATGAATGGAAGCATGTAAACTCCTTGGTATGTTAATGTGTTGTAAAAATAAATAAAAGATCAAACTATAGAAGAAAGAAATCAAATGTAGAACTACCAAGTGAAAAACCAAAAAAAGAAACCAAATGGATACCTACATATCTATGAAAATGTATGGGAAAAATCCCATACATTTTCCAAAACCACAGTCATTAGAACAATATTATTTCACCCACTAGGAAAACAAAACACTATGTAAACAAATAAAAGGTAAACCAACTCCAGATCCAAGGTCAACTTGGGTGGGACCCACCTGGGTCGCCACCCAAGAAGCCTAGGAAAAAGGCCTTTTAAAAACAAAAGAAATTATAATCAAATTTTCATTCACAAAAAAATAATATATATTAAATTAAAAACAAAGAACAAAGAACTTACCAAAAAATTGATATAACATATGCTTTTTAGAAAGGAAGTTTTTTTTTAATTTAAAAATAAATAAATTTTTATTTTAATTATGTTGGGGGGGTGCTGGCCCCACTCCCCACGGGACCACGGCCTGGGCTACCGTGACACAGCCCTGCAATGGTAGGGAACCGTCTGCCACGACAAGGTACCCTACTGGTGGGCGAGCCCCACCAGTCCCCCTTGGGGACTTTAAACAAAACATTTTTAAATGATTTTTTTAAAAATGTTTTTTGTAGTTTTGTTTTAATTTATTATTAATACAATTTATTTTGTTAATAAATTATATTTTGTTTATTTTCATTTATATGTAAATTTAATATTATGTTTAATAAGATTTGTTAGTTAATATTATTCATGAAACTATTAATAATTTTTTAATTTGGAATAATATATTTTATAAATTAATAATTATTTTTCTTTTATAGTTAAAGTTTATTCTTTTTCTAAAGATTATAGACTTGGTTGTCTATTTTCCTAATGTCGATCCGGCTAAGGATAGAGAAAAAAAATTTAATATATCTTGTCACAACCTCCTTTTAAATAAGGTTCTTGTTAACGAAGAAAAGTTATATAAATGGGTAATTATTGGGAAATCATAATCCTCCTTGGAATATTGCTTAGTCAGTCTATACATATCTATATAGTTATCACCCTTAAACATACAGTAGGTTTTGGAGACTTAACTATTGTTAGTGAAAGTTTTACTTTTTATTCTGAATAAGAGATAAAAGTGAAATAACATGTACTCGTAAACAAATTATAATTATGATTTTATCAGGAAATTTTGGACTAATAGGCTCATCACTCAAGATGTATTCAACAAGCCAGCCTTTAGTAAACTTAACCTTACAACTAGAAGTCTCTTTATACCCTCTATTCACCTTGTGATCTGGAACAACCTAATGATTTATCATCACATCTTGAGCCTTTATAGAGAACTTGGTATTTTATGTAGATCCCTCTTAGCACAATGGTGGATTTGGTAAACCAGTGCAATTCTTGGTGGCCATTAATTATTTTTATCTTGCTAGACTAGAATCCATAGGTTATGGCGGGCTTAACTATAGCTGACTTATCCTTTGAACCTTTAAACGTTATCATTAAACAACTAATAAAAAAAATTGTTACATTTTTGCATGTTATATTTTTGGCATGATATTTGGTATCAAAGTGAAGTTTCAACATTGGAATCTAAACCCACTACATTTCAACTCACCTAAATTGAAACTATTGTGTAGGGTGCCTATCTTCACACAAGCTGGCTGACGAGGTAGGGGTCATAGAGCTGCACATGTTTGGGCAAGACAGGGGGGTGGACCACCTCCACCACCTTAGAACCCTAACCAAGATATTATAGATGTCCTTTAGAATCTAATTGGGGTGATTCAACAGAGACTTCCACCCATAGTTCTGTAGCCAGAGCAGTAGATTCCCAGAAGGGAAGCATAGATCCCAGGAGATGATAGAGCAATTGGTAGAGAGAGAAGTAGGAGTCCTCCACCTAGGCTTGTTGAGGGTCATGGTGATCATGAGGACGAGTCATTTCATTAGTTAGAAGTACCACCTAAGCATGGGATACATGTCAGAGAGAGACCCCCTAGAGATGTTGGAGATGAGATCTAAGAGTTATTATGACTCCAACCACCCTTATTTTTTAGATCCACTGACGGGTTAGTAGCAGAGGCCTAGTTACAAAGTTTACAATGATGCTTTGGATTGCACCCTTACAAGAGTAATCTAAAGGTGTGACTTGCATTCCATCTTCTACAGGAGAAAGCCTCTACTTGGTGGCAGTAGGAGGAGGCCATGGGTGGCATTGATTTTGACACACTCACTTGGGAGTCTTTTGTGGCCCATTTTCAAGAGAGATACCTTTCTGAGCATTTCAAATAGAGAAAGATAGAGGAGTTCCATGATCTCCAGTAGAGAGATCTCACAGTGACCGAGTATGAGAGTCGGTTTCTCGATCTCCTTCCATACATGGATTATATCAAGGATGAGAAACTGTGTATCCATTGTTTCATTAAGGGACTTAACATGTCTCTTTAGGGTACAATACATCTAGCCTTTCCTACCATATTCAGAGAGACAGTTGAGATGACACTTGTAGCTGAGGATATCCATACTAGACAGGAGTCTCAGGATTCATCTCAGCACCGAAACACCTCCTCCCAGTAGTCAGGATAGCGGAGACCCCCTTGGAAGGGGAAATAGAATCATTCAGAGGATCCTTTAAGGGTCAACAGTCTCAGCAATAGGGATCTTAGCAAGATTCTAGATGAAGGCCTTCATAGGATTATCAGGGCTCTAAGCCCAAATAGTGGTAGTCTCAGGGCCCTAAATAGGATTAGAGAATACAAACCCCTCAGACACAGTTAGCTAGGACTCAATAGTCCTCTAGGGGTGGATACATTGGTTCCAGTAGGACCAAAGGATCACAATATCCTAGGACATAGGGAGTGTAGATTTAGACCCAAGGGCCATGTTACACTTGCGATGGTATGGGTCATATAGCGAGAGAGTGCCCATAGGGACAATCAGTTGATGGTCAGAGAGGGGCTACCTCAAAGCCTATAGTTGGAGATATGGGTAGATCCCATAGAGTATTTGTAGTGGTTGATAACCACTAGGTCGAGCATTAGGCCACGGTCATAGAGGCCACAGGTATGATTCAAGGTATCAATATTTCTATCTTTTTTGATTCAGGAGCCACAGACTCCTTTATATCTCCATATCTAGTGGAGCATTGCGGGCTAGTGGTAGTTAGATAGGATGTAGGTTGGGAGGTTGAGTTAGCCTCAGGAGATAGGGTGTCTGTTAGTTCCCTAGTTTGTAGTTGCTAGATTCATATTGGAGACTTAATCATGATGTTTGATATCCGCATTACCCCTCTAGGTTCTTATGATGTAGTCCTTGGCATGGATTGGCTATATGCCCATAGTGCCAAGATGGATTGTTGACAAAAGAGGGTTGAGTGCATTAATGATCATGGTACTTCTATGGTGATATTTGGGGTACAGAGGCCCATATCTCTTAACATGATTTCCACTATGCATATTAGGTGGTGCGTGCAGAAGGGATGTCAGTTATTCACCATCACCATTAGTGATAGAGAGGAGGATTCAGAGGGGGAGCCCTCACTTGAGGATTATCCTTTCCTTCAGGAGTTTGCAGATGTATTTCCTTTAGAGCTACCTAGTATGCCGTCACCTAGGGTAGTTGATTTTCATATACACCTTGTGCCAAGATTCAAGCCCGTATCTAGAGCACCTTACAAGATGACCACACATGAGCTTAGTGAGCTCAAGATTGAGTTAGAAGATCTCTTGGAGAAAGGGCATATTCGACCTAGTGTATCACCTTGGGGTGCACTAGTGATTTTTGTGAAGAAGGATGGATCACTTAGGTTGTGCATTGATTATCGATAGTTGAATAAAGTAACAATTAAGAATCGATACCCACTCCACAAGATCAATGATTTATTTGATTAGTTGTAGGGTGTCTAATTATTCTCAAAGATAGATCTAAATTCGAGGTACCATCAATTGCAGATTGTGGAGAGTGATATCCACAAGACTTCTTTTTGTATGAGGTATGGTAACTATGAGTTCACTGTGGTGCCATTTGGCCTCACGAATGCTCCAGCTGTGTTCATGAGCCTCATAAATGGAGTATTTCATACATTCCTGGATAAGTTTGTGGTAGTGTTCCTTGATGACATTTTGATATATTCTCATGATGAGGAGGAGCACGAGGAGCATTTGAGATAATTTTTGCAGCGCTTGAGAGAGAATCAGTTATATGGCAGCTTGTCAAAGTGTGCTTTCTTTAGACCTGAGGTGCATTATCTTGGTCATGTTATATCTAGTGATGGGATATCTATGGACCCATCGAAGATTAGAGCCATTATGGATTGGCTAACACCCACCAATGTCATTAAGGTTAGGATTTTTATGGGCTTAGAAGGTTATTATAGATGCTTTGTGGCAGGATTTTCTAGAGTGGCTCATCCCATCACTTCCCTTTAGAGAAAGGGGAAGAAGTATGAGTGGACAAAGAACTATGAGAGATCATTCTAGGAGCTCAAGAGAGCCCTCACTAGTGCACCAATCTTAGCAGTGCCAGATCCTTCGACAATTTTTGTTATATGCACCGATACTTCATTGGATGATTTAGGAGTGGTCCTTATGCATGATGGTCATCCTATAGATTTTGAGTCTAGTAAGCTAAAGACTCACGAGATCAATTACCCTACTCATGACCTAGATCTCACAACAATGGTTCATGCTTTAGTAAGATGGTGAAACTTTCTTCTAGGTCACTGATTTGAGCTTCATTCAGATCATCAGAGTTATAGTATATCTTTACGCAGCCTAATCTTAATGCTAGGTAGAGGAGATGGATGGAGTTCTTATGTGAGTATGATTTTTATGTTCATTACATCAAGGGGAATGAGAATTTTGTTGTGGATGCCTTGAGTAGGAGGCAAAATGAGCTCTTGTCTATGACTTCTAGTATAGATCTGAAAGAGTGCATTTTTGCATCATTTTCCAAAGGATGGATTGTATGTGGAGGTTTTTTAGTTTATCCATTCTCTAAAACCTCTTGAGGGGAGGTTTGCAAATTATTCACTAGAGTTTGATGGCCTACTACACCATAGAGGATGCATCTATGTACCTTATACGGGTGACTTGTGAGAGTTTATTGTGCTTGAGACTCATAGAGAACCTTATGCAGCTCATCCGAGAGTTAAGAAGTTGCATGCCAATTTGAGATAGTTGTATCATTGGCTAGGCATGAGATTGTAGATTTCCAACCTAGTTGCTAGATGCCTAGAGTGTCAAAGGGTGAAGGTAGAGCACAGTCATCTAGGTGGGCTCCTGCAGCCACATGAGATACCAGAGTAGAAGTGGGATACTATCTCCATGGATTTTATTGTTGGTCTCCCTATGTCCTCTCATCATCAAGATGTCATCATGGTGACAGTTGACACATTGACCAAAGTCACCCACTTCTCACCTATTTGTACCACATTCACAATGCCAGCAGTGGCATAGGTGTTCTTGCAGGATATTGTAAGACTTCATGGAATACCTCATAAGATCATCTTAGATAGAGATTCACTTTTTACATCCTCCTTTTGGAGAGAGCTTTAGGCAACATTGGGCATTAGGCTCAACTTCAGCACAGCATACCACCCTCAGATAGATGGACAAACATATAGGGTTAATCAGGTTTTAGAGGACATGTTGCGCATGTATGTGATGGACCATCAGGTCAAGTGGGAGGAGTACCTTCACCTAGTCACATTTGACTATAATAATGGGCATCATTCCTCTATAGGTATGCCACCATATTAGGCCTTGTATGGTAGACCATGTAGGACACCACTGAGTTGGGACATGATTGAGGATAGAGTATCTATTAGACCTCAGTTGGTCAAGGAGATGGAGTAGTAGGTGATTTTGATTAGACAGTGTCTTAGAGAGGCTCAGGATAGACAAAAGAAGTATGCATATGCAAAGAGGGTTGATCGAGAGTATATGGTTGAAGATAGGGTTTTCTTGAGAGTACACCCACATAAGAGTCCAATCTATTTTGGAAAGGGCTCTAAGTTAGTGCCTTACTTTTTTGGACCATTCAAGATCTTGGAGAGGATAGGACCAGTTGCTTATCATCTAGCTTTTCCACCCAGCCTATCATGCATCCACAATGTGTTTCATGTATCTATGTTACGAAAATATATTTATGATGAGTCTCATGTTATAGATTGGGATGTCTTGTAGGTGGAGTCAGATGGGCAGCTAGCCTTGGAGCCCATTCCCATTTTAGCCTGATGGACCCTAGCACTTCGCGGTAGAGAGCTGGACTAGGTTAGGGTCTAGTGGGATTGTTATGATGAGATCAAGGCTTCATGGGAGGATGCAACACAGATGAGATCACAATACCCATACTCTTTTGATGAACTCCAAGAGGAATTTCATGCTTAGAGGGGGAGGATGTGATGCCTCACCCTGACCCATCATAGTACTATTGATACATTTGCATTTTGATAATTTATGATTTGATACTTTGATACACTTTTTGGTCAATCTGACAGACACTCATGATATTATGTTTTATGATGATGATTATATTATGTGGATTATATTTTGATGTGTATTAGAACCTAGAACATATGGGTGATTTTGGTTATACATACTTAGATATGTGATTTGATGAGAAAGATTTAATCATGACTAGATTTGATTATTTCATGAATTATGCTCTAAGTTAGGAAATAGCATGGATAATATGTCATGATGATTTATGAAGATACTATGTTTAAGCGTTACTGAATGAAAATTGTAATTAGGAATTAAATTCTACATATTGACTAATGTGGCTAATTATGAGTTGTATATCTCTTAATGAGTTGTAAGTCATGATCCATCATGACATCTCTAAATCACTTGTCTACATCTTGAAGATGCATAAGAATGTGATTTGCAAAAATCAAGACATAATAAGACTAACTTTGTCGTGCACAAAAATTAGGGCAAAACACACACACAATAAATTTTTTTTTTTTTATACACAAAAGACAACAATGTAACACACTAAGGAACACTTCAACAAGTATGGATGCATAACCCAAAACAAGTTTACTCACAAGAGGTATCATGACATGCATTGGCTTGCCAACATCCTTTATTTGCTAACTGCATTAGTTCTCTTGAAACCCTAACTAGGTCTCTAAGAAACCCTAACAGGGTTCTAACATGAGATAACAAAAGAGATAAACAAAAGTGAAAATTAAAACTTAGATAATAGTAAAAAGTCAAAATTTGGGTCAACACACCTAAAAGGGTTAAACTAAATAAATGATTAAATCAATCACATTAGTAACCCTAATGGTTCCTATCATGAACTAGGTTACTAACTAAGTTAGAAAACACAAAAATAACATCAACACATAAAATAATAAAATAAGACCAAGATAATAACCCTATGCGAAAATTAGGGTTATAAAATTATTCCCATTAAAATAATAATTTTCAAATATTTTATTACAAAATATTATATTTTTACTTAAGACAAAGTTACCAAGGTTTATTAATTAATCTCAATTATATAATTTAAGGACATTAAAACAGCCACATAAAACAATAATATAAAATTTAACATTAATGCTAAGGGAGAAATATTTATTTGAGTCCCATCTTGGACATAAAATAATCTCCCCCAAATAACCCATTAATTATTAAAATAATATAAACAAATTAATTCTTAAATTTTACCACCAACGTTATATTAAAAATAATAATAATGTTCAATTAGAAATGAATATAAAATTTTAAATTTGAAAATATCAAATCTCAAGAAAACATTAAACTGATGAAATGGGATCATAAAAACATTCCTATGTGAAACCTAGGGTTACAAAGTTATTACCTATTTTAAAGTTATAATGTTAATAATAATTAATTTAAAATACTATATTTTAATCCCAAAACATAATGTTATCAAAGTTAATTAATTAATTTAAATTAAACATTTAAAATATTAAAATAACCATAATAAAGTTTTAATATTAAATTTATCATTTAGGCTAAGGGAAAGTTATTTATCTAAGTCCCATCCTAAGACATTAAATAATTTCCCCTAGAATAACCCATTAATACATTAAAATATTATTAGTAAATTACATATTAAATTTAACCACTAGAATTATAATAAAAATAAAAATAATATTCAATTGGAAATATATATTAATTTTTAAATTCAAAAAATAGCAAATTTCAAGAATAATATTAAAAAGAATAAGGGTCCATTTATTAATATATGAACATTATCAAATTTAAATTAACTTAAAAATGACATCCAAAAGTAAAATATTAGAATCCCACTAAATAATAAAAGAATCTTTTCATAATCCCAATGAAAATAAAAATAATAAATAAATTAGAATTCAAATTAAAGTGACTGTCAAAAGTCAACAGTCATTAAATTAAAATAAGATAGGGATTAAAATCCAAATAGAATCTCACTAAATAAATAAAGAATCTCTTTCAGAATCCCAATGAAAATAAAAATAATAAATAAATCAGAATTCAAATTAAAGTGACTGTCAAAAGTCACCAGTCATTAAAATAAAATAAGACAAGGATTTAAATCTAAACAGAATCCTACTAAATAATAAAAATGAATCTGTTTAAAATATCAATGATTAATAAAATAATATTAAAACAAAATTCAAAATAAAGTGACTGTGAAAAGTCAACAGTCATTAAATTATAATAAAACATAGATTAAAATTTAGACAGAATTTAATGATAACTTAATTAAAATTTAAAATATAAAATGGCTCCAAAAAGCCAGCCCTAACCCTAATTCAAAATTAGGGTTAGGCTGAGAATAAAACATCTACCAAAACCCTAATCTCTCATTTGGTTATTGCAAGTTTAGAAAAGAGCAAGAAGAATATGAAGATTTTCAAGTTTTGTATACACATAAGTATACATGTGTATATACATACATATATATTTATTATATATACTCTTCCAAAATCAACAAGAGGAAAGATAAAGAATAACTAAGTCTATTTTTTTTAAAAACATTAACATAGCAATTTATTCCAATAGGGTAGATACATCTATGTATATATATACAAGTATGTATACATAAGTGTATATACAAGACTTTTTTTAAAACTAGCATGATATCAAAATGAAATCTATTCTTACATAGGTAATTTGGAAAGAAAATCTACATTAACTTTTCTTTTTCAACTAAATATTTGAAGTAAATTTTGACTACATGGGGAAGAGATTAACAATCATAAGAAAATCAAACTTTTTCTTGCATATGGGAAAACAAACTAGCAAGCCTTTTTGTGAGACCTACCTGACAGTCATAGTTATACTACTTTTCTTTCCATGCTTTCAGTGCTTATTTCATAGATGTACTTTGACTATTGAGACACCTATGTATTTGAGGATCTATTGAATCCTATGCTTTATGTTCGATACCCGATTATGTAATTAGGGTACACTTGAGATACCTTATGTTTTGATTCATTTCAGCTTATGATTGTCATATATGATGAATTATGGTGTTAGATGCTATTGTGATGAAAATTGGTTTAGGAAACTGATGATATGTTTAGTTAATTCATTCATAGACATAGTTTTATACCATGTAGTATTGATGATGTATTGTATTTTATATCATGTTGTTTTAGACCTACTGATGTGTACAATGAGTGTGCAAGAATAGTTGACCATGTGTCTAAATTCAAGGACCCGGTATTGGAACCTATGTTATATACTGGCATGAACCCACAATAGTGGGTTACACTTTTTTGCCTTAATGAACACTAAACTCTAGATTTTGAAAAAAAACTTTCAGATTCAGATGCATATTATCGTTAAACCATTTGAAATCAGAAGATGGAGAAAATTAGATTCTTTTAAGATTTTTTGTCTAGATTCTAAAAATATATATATTTTTATTTTTTTTGAATTGATTTGAATGTTTTTTTCTTTCTCCCACGAAAATTGGTATGTTGTTGAAAACGTCATTTTCAAAGAGTTACATTATTTTCGTAGAGCATAAATTTTTTTAAAAAGTAGATATTGTTAGCACATGTAAAAATTTTCATGGCCTTAACCTTTTTCCCCTGGTCTCTGCAAATTTTTCTAGGTCTCTGGCCTAAAACCCTTGCAAAAGTTCAGAAACTAGCCGTTGGAAGTCAAAAAATTCAAATGATCCCTATGCCTATTCTAATTTCATGTTACCTTTTTGGGATGACTAAAACCTTTTAATCTGCAGGTGCCTTTTAAATGATCCACTTTACTTTGGCGCAGTTAGGTTTTATGTCTCAGCGGTCCCCTTTAATTTTTCCCTAAGTCACTACTTTAATTTTTCCTAAAGTCTTCGGCTTTTTTTCCCTAGGCCTGGCCTTTGACAATGTTTTAATCTGATGATGTGTGTGTATTCTCATGCATTTTGTCAGAGCCTTAAGATCATGAGATGCCCGTTGATCATCCTTGGTGACGAAACCCTTTTCTTTGTAGGTGAGACCACTGCCACCTATGCGCATGCAACAATATCTTATTGGCCAGAGGAAAGACAATTTGGCAAGGTGGGGTCATGTTGTCAGATAGCTCAAGATCTAGTGGTTGTCGCATGATCTCAAATAATATTCCATCTCCTTAAGATCATGCGACAGTCGTCAATTTGGAATCTAGCGCAGGAGTTCTCAGTGGGTCCTAACTGCCAGATGTGCATGGTCAGCATTTTTCTATTGGTTCATGTTGAGTGAGGTGGATATGTTGTCAATTAGGCCTACAGTGAAGACTTTCAAATCTACGGTTGGCACATGATCTTAAGGAATATTCATCTCCCTCCAGATCATGTGCCATCCGTTGATTATATGCCTTGTCAGTGGGATGTCAGAGGTGAGGAAAGATTCAAGATCGACGATTGGCATGTGAGCGCTTAGAATCTCCAAGGCTTATTAGATTATGTGCCACCCATCCGATCTTCTTTTTGTTTGGTGCTCTATTGTGGGTCCAATGATAGGTCAGGCCATCCTGGTGTATTCTGGTTGGATGTGTCAGGGATAGGTGGAGAAATGACAGTGTGACTACGCGAAGAGCTGGTTGTGGGGCCGCTGTCAGAGAGTTTGTGATGATGACATGATCTAATGGCTGGCATAAGTTCTCATATGTTTTGTTAGAGTTATGAGATCTTACGTCTTCTATCCATTCTAAGGCTTATGATAGGTGGGTCCTGTGTTAGTGACCAGGTAGATACAATGAATAGCATGGTGACAGGTGGCATCAAGAAAACCCAGGTGGGGTCTGATGTCTTAGCGGTGCCGATAAAGTTCAGGCTTTTCGCTCATTCACAAAAAGATTTGGCGGTTCTCCAGATTGTCTGGCGATTTGGCGAATAGAGGTCGCGTAGTCATTAAATTTTTAGCAGAAGGCATGAAATGTTTTGCGAATTGGCGGAAGCCTTTTGTCACCAATTCGCTAAATGTAAATGGGCACTCTTTTAAAAGGTAAAAACATAAAGCCCGTGAAGTAAGAATAATCTGATGGTCGTGACTTAAAGTTGGCAGAGATTTGAACGAGGACCGCCAATGTGCCACTGGCACCATAAAGTGACCATTGGGATTTAATTTCAAATTCTACAGAGGGTTTGCAATGACAAAGGTACCAAAAATTCAATTTTTGAGTGGCCAGAGTGGGTAGAATGGATTGTCAAACACTGCGGAGTGGTCCAGGGTGCCATGATAGTTGTAGAGGAGTGTCTTGCCATAGGGGAGTAAATGAAACAGTACCCTAAAATGTGTTGCAAAGGTCAAATGTGGCTACATTTCTTAGGGTTTGATGATAATTTGGTACTTGGACCAGTACAGGGCTAGTTGGCTATTGAAATGGACTGTTTGGGCTAGCATGTTGTGGCTTGATCCCTATCTTGTTTGTGTTAACTCCTTGGTGGGGTTAGGTGGATTTGAATTTTGAGTTGGAAATGATCATTGTGCTTGCATTGTAACCCTAGTATAAAGGGATTTTTATGATAATTCTAGGTCATTGGGAGTTAGGTTTTCAAACTTTTCTGGTTGTGAGTCTTCTGCCTAGTTTGAATTGTAATGACCTGTTTTGATATATTTTGACAATAGAAAGAAAATTGTAGGTCTAAGCTGTAGTTTGCAAGCATGGTTCCTTTGGATTGATTGTATACACTTGAGGATTCTTCATACTTAATGCAGGCACTTGATTCTTGTTTCTCCTCTGTGTCAACATAGATAAATTTTGAACTTTCTAGTTCATTGCATAACCATTTTATGTATATGCCTTCATTCTTGAGTTCTAATCCAGGATTAGATGAAATGATGCTCTAGATGGGACATAGATTTATCTTTTTTCTATGTAAGGATACTCTATAAGTAGTAAAGGAGATTGTAAATGTGTTTATGGCTTTGAATCTCAGATATATTCTGGTGTGTGTGTGTAGTCTGTCTAAGAAGCCTTGCCCAATGGATGAGGCACTAGCCTAGATGAGTATTTCTTTGATTGACATATCTTGATTGAGGTTGTTATGATTCAAACTTATAAATTAAGAGCCATTCCTAAGTTTTGAATATTTGGTTCTGTAAGGTTCTACCCCATAGTAATGGAGAGTCAATGAATGTGTGGTTATCATTTAGTACTTTCTTACTATCTTTTCATCTGTTATTCAAACCCAATCTTTGGTGTGTGAATTATAATTTATACTGGGTTAGGTACACCCACCTTGGTTTTGCAGAGCTAGAAGCAGAAGAGGGTAGTCTTGTCCCTATAGTTGGTCCAGTTACCCTAAGACCTCATAACATTTTGGAGTTAACCATTCCTAAAATCCATCTAAGGGTATATTGGTAGCCTAAAGAGCATAAGCATCATTTTGAACATGAACAAGATGGCAACTCCACTGGGGAAGTGTTATACATGTTCATCCTAACCAGTAGGTCATCATTGGAAGAAACAGGGTTGTTCTTGTCCCTTGTCTCTCTAACTCATTTGAGTATTTCTAGAGTGAAGAAACTATATTGTGATATTCCCAATACACTAGGGTGGTGACTCAAACATCTCTAAAGTAGTGCTAGTCAGTATTTATTTTGCAAGATGAGTTATAGAGGTACTAGGTCTCGGAGAAAGGAGCATCCTGAAGATATAATGGAAGAAGGCATTCCAGGCACTTCTAGGCCTAGTCAAACAAGGGGAGGAAAGAAGAGAAGAGGTGTTTCTCATACTTGGAGAAACAAGAAAGATACCAGAAAAGAAACCCAAGCTAGGCCTAGTCAAGAAGAAAATAATTCAGAATATGAAGAGGCTGTTGATTTGGGATTGAACCAATATGAGGATGAAACTCAAGTGGGAGATGATGACTTTGAGACCACTCTCCCTAAATTAGAAGAGATCTTTGAGGAGGTCTATGAACTAGAAAGAAGATTTCAAGAATAGCTTGCCATTAGGTAGCAAAGAGAAAAGGAAAAAGAAGATAAAGTAAGACAAGTCATGATAAGGGTTGATCAGCTAAAGAGGCAGTTACTAGATTTGGAGGCAATTAATCTTGTCCCAGAGCCTGAAAGAGTAGACGAACAGCCTATTGTTCAAAAAATATGTGAAGAAACCAGACCAAGAGATAAAGGAAAACATAAGGCTTTTGGGATTCAAATCAATGAACGACTCATTGTTGATAGGACATCAGATCCAGGGTTGAGATTAGATTCAAATTTAGAGATAGCTAGAAGGAAGAAAGAGATATTGGATAAAGAGCTAGAGAAAGCAGAGTTGGAGGCTTCTACTACAAAAATCAAAAAGAAGATATATTTTCTCAAGCATGCTTCAGGACCTTCAAATATTGTTGCTTCCTTTTTGGGACAAGGTGGAAATCAGGGTAACAATGTAGCTCAAGCAAATGGTTTACTGGGTGCCGCTAGAGTACCTTATGGTTAAAACACAAGGACATCTACATCTCAAGGAATGGATCCACTGCATGGAGCTCCTATTCATGAAAGGTACAAATAACTTGTCTTCTTTGGTATTCCCGGTTATCCTAATGTAATCCCTGATGAAATTAGAAAGAAGCTTCCTAAATTTACTGGAAATAATGTCATCACATATGAAGAACATCTAAAAAATTTCATAGATGTAATAGATGATTATAATGTAGAGCTTGATGATGTTATAATAAAGCTATTTGTACAATCCTTGATTGAGGATGCTAGGGATTGGTTTAGAGGGTTACCCCATGCTAGTATAGGGTCATGGAATGAATTCAAGAATTGTTTCAAGGAACACTATGGAGATAAAAAAAATGAGGGTTTTATCTTGAATGAATTCAATAACATAAAAAAGAATCAAAATGAAGAGGTCCTTGAATTTAATATAAGATTCCAAAAGGCTATGCATAGGCTCTTGCAGGTTATAAGACTAGATGACAGGGTATGTCTTGTTACATACTTGAATGCCTTTGATGCAAAAATGGGATACCTCTTGAGGGACAAGAACCCTAGAAATCTTGGGGAAGCTTACAAATTGGCCATCAACATAGAGAGCAATAGAAGAATATCAGGAAAGATAGGAAGAAGAGATGATTGCAGGCCTCAAATGCAGAGTAAGAAAGAAATGGGAAGGTCTGCTGACTTTAAACCCAAAGAGGATGACAACCTAAAACAAATCTTAAAGGTTTTAGAAGGTCTAAAGCCTGGTGAGAAAGGAAACAATAGGGTTGTGACTATGGAGAGGTCAACTCCAAACAATTTTAGCAGACAGCCAAGAATGCAAAATTACCCTTACAACACTCAGTGGAAAGATGGCAAGCCCATTTTCCCAACCAAGCAAGAAAGGCCTGATGGAAGGATCCCTGATCCCTTGCATAGAAATTCAGTAAATATGACTGAAGATATCCCATGGTTTGCTGCTTGTCAGTCTCCTCATGACCCTGAGCATTGTGTCATTGCTTTAAACTTACAAGAGAATCAAGAACAAGAGGAGCAATATGACAAGAGTGGTTGTGGAATGACTTATGCACATGTAGAGGATGAGAATGATTTTGATGAAGAAGATGAAGAGTTTGATGATGTTGGATGTGTTATTGTGAGGGGTGAGGGGCAAGTTTCTTTAAGAAGACCCTCAGATGAAGAAATTGCTCAAATCACTACAGACATGGTCACTCAAGCTAGAAGTAGTTATAACTTGAGGAATAGGACAATTGGAAATGCAACTGGTAAGCTAGGTAGTATGTTTATCAAGAAGATAGAAAATGGTACGCAAGAGCATGGAGAAAAGGGTAGGGGTGCTGATGATACTAACCAAGTGAAGGTAAAAAGGAAAGTTGTACCTATTGTAGCACCTAATAATAAAGCAAAGACAGTATAGGTAGTTTTTCCCATTCCTCAGAAGGGAGAGGAATCTCCTCTCAAAGAAAAATCTAGTTTCACAAAGGATAAGGTTGTTACTAATTTTGAGGAAGACATGAATAACCAAAAGTATGTTCCAATTGATATGTCTAAATTGCTTTCACAAATCACTGTCAGGGTTCCACTATTGGAAATGATGAGAATATAAGAACACAAGGTCAAGGCCTTGAATTGGGTAAATGGTGTTTCTTCTGCAGGAATCCAAGAGGTGAGTAGAAATGAAAAAGATGTGGCTTCCTTGGAAGACACACCTGATAGTAAGAGTGAAGAAATTTTTTCTAAGATCCCTCAAATCTTCTTGGATACAAATATTGTAAACAATGTAGTAGGGACAGTTGATCCTTTCTTCTTGTCTCTTGTTATTAATGGTAAAATGTTGAAGAACTGCATGATTGATTCTGGAGCATCAAACACTATCATGCCTACAGAGATCATGAAATCATTAGGACTAAAGGTTGATACACCTCATGGGAGATGCCAAGCTATGGACTCAAGAGAAGTGCCAGTTATTGGTACCATCAAGGCTTTGCCTTATAAATTAGCTACATTTCCCAACAAACAGTTGACTATGAGTGTTCTTGTAGTTGACATTCCTCCTCAATATGGAATGTTGTTATCTAGAAAGTGGAGTGCCTCCATGGGAGGAAGTATTCAATGTGACTTGTCCTTTGCCACTTTTGACATTGAAGGAGAGAGTTTGAAGGTGTCAAGGGAAGCCAGGACTCTACATATGATTGAGGAAAATGAAAAGGATAGCATGAATTATTTTGTTGACACTGACATTGGCTCATTCCAAGTCCAGAGGAATGAGATGTAAGAGAAGGTCAAGCCTATCCTTTTGGCTAATTATGAGAGTAACAAGATAAACGATAGTGTCTTGTGGACATTATATTTTGATGGAGCAAGTTCTAGAGAAGGTGCTGGAGCAGGAGTGTTATTGATGTCCCCAAGTGGTAAGACTTTTAAGTTTTCTTTCACTCTCTTATTTCCTTGCACAAACAATGTTGCAGAATATGAAGCCCTATTGATTGGTTTGAGACAAGCATCAAAACATGGGATCAAACATATTAGGGTGATTGGTGATTCTAAGTTAATAGTTTCTCAGATTAGATCAAAGTATGCATCTAAGAATCAAAGGCTGAAACAATATAGAAATGCTATATGGGATGAAATTGAGGGTTTCAGTGCCTTTGGTATTGATTGGGTGGATAGAAGCCAAAACAAGATGGTAGATTTACTAGCAAACATAGCCTTAAGGCCAGAGGATATTACCTTTGCAGGGATATCCAAAATTGAGTGTAAGCCCAGACCTTCTATCCTAGATAATGTTGATAATTGTCAAGTATTTTCTGATGATCAGGACATACTGAGATTCTTGCAGTGTGAATCTCACTTTGATGGTCAAGAGATGGATTTTAGTACTTATGTTGATGTCAGAGATGGAAAAGAAAGTGTTCTTGGGAGGGAGGTTTTGCAACTAAAGTCAAATAGGATCCCTAGGGGATTGGTTGCCCTTGAAAGGACATTTGATGATAAGGAGAGGGCTTGTGTTGCTAGAATTGTTGACAAGAAAAATGATTTGGAGGAAGTGAATCTAGGAACAAGCTAAGAACCAAAAAATATTTACATAGGTAAATGCTTATCTCAAAGAACTAGAAGAAATTTGATTGATCTTCTCAAAAAATTTAGACATGTTTTTGCATGGTCTTATGATGATTTGAAGGCATATAGAGAAGATCTCTTTCAACATGAGATACCATTAAAGGAAGGAACTAAACCTCTTAGGTAGAAATTAAGGCCTGTGAACCCTACTTTGGCACCAAAAATGCAAGATGAACTTAAAAAGATGATGGATGCTGGCATTATCAAGCCTATCAGACATTCTACTTGGGTGTCAAATTTGGTTCCAGTCAGAAAAAAGAATGGTGACATTAGGTTATGTGTTGATTTTAGGAATTTGAATGTCAATTCTTTAAAGGATAATTATGGTCTACCTAACATGGAAAATATGCTGCAAAGGGTTACTAGATCAAAGTTCATGTCCATGATGGATGGCTTCTCTGGATATAATCAGGTCATGGTCAAGGAGTTAGAACAATTTAAAACTGCATTCACTACTCCTTGGGGAACATATGTTTATGTCAGAATGCCATTTGGTCTGACAAATGCAAGAGCTACTTTCTAGAGAGCTATGAATGTGGCCTTTGCTGATTTCATAAATAAGTTTTTAGTGGTATATTAGGATGATCTCACGGCATATTCAGAGAAGGAGGATCAGCATTGTGAACATCTTGAAAAGATCTTTATTAGAGCTCTGGAGTATGGAATCTCTTTAAATCCAAAGAAGTGTTCTTTTGGTGTTGTCGAAGGCAAGCTCTTAGGACACATTGTGTCCAAGGATGGAGTAAGAATTGATCCTGAAAGGGTTATAGCAATAGAAAATCTCTCACCACCAAGGAATGTTAAAGGAGTACAGTCTTTCTTTGGGCAAGTGAATTTTCTAAGAAGATTTGTTACAAATTTTGCAAAAATTTGTATTCCCATCTCTAGGATGTTGAAAAAAGATGCAAAGATAGAGTGGAATGAAGAAGCAGATAAATCTTTTAGAAGTATCTAATAGGCCATTAAAGATGCCCCTATTTTGAGGACCCCTGATTATGGTAAGCCCATGCAGATTTTCTCCTTTGCTTCTTATCATACAGTTGCAGCAGTTTTATTACAAAAGGATTCAGATGGATATGAGCAACCTATATCATTTTTTAGCAAGTCTTTACATGTAGCAGAATTGAAATATGATATCAGTGAGAAATAGGCTTATGCTCTAGTCAAAGCAGTCAAGGCTTTTAGGTGTTATCTTGTGGGAGCTAGGGTGTTTTCTTATGTCCCTAGTGCTGTCGTTGAGGATATTTTGGTGCAAAAAGAGGTATTAGGAAAAAGATGTAGATGGATCAATAGGATCTAAGAATTCAATATAGATATTTAGATTACAAAATTGGTAAGAGGCCGTGGTCTTGCAAAGTTGATGGCACAGAGTAATCTAGTTGCAAATCATGTGAATATGTTAGAGAAGGAAGAGAGGCCATATATTTGTGATATGGATTATTGTGATTGGTATAAAGATGTTATCAACTACTTGCAGAGGTTGCTCCTTCCCCCTGACATGAATGAGAATAAGAGGAGGACTATCAAGTTACAGTCAGCAAGGTATGCCATTATACATGGTGAGTTGTGGTGGAGAAGCAGTGAAAGAGTATTGCTAAAGTGTGTTGATCATGAAAGATCTAAGACTCTGCTAGAGGAAATGCATTAAGGTGTATGTGGAGGACACTATATGGAAAAGACCACAGCCCAAAAGATCCTTAGATCTAGATTTTGGTGGCCTACAATTTTTAAAGATACACATCAGTTTGTGAGGAAGTGTGATGCATGCCAGAGATTTGTAGGAAGGATGAAATTCAATGGGAATTTTCCACTCAAACCTATTTCAGTTCAGGCTCCTTTCCAAAAGTGGGGTATTGATTTCATTGGTGAGATCCCAAACAAGTCTAGTGGTAGACACTCATATATACTAGTGGCAACAGACTATTTTACCAAGTGAGTTGAAGCTATCCCTACTAGGAGGGCCACTAGTAAAGTAGTAACTAATTTTGTAATGCAAAATGTCCTCACTAGATTTGGTTGCCTAGAGACAATTGTGGTTGATAATGCAATGTGCTTTAGATCACAAGAGTTTGATGATTTTTGTCAGCAATATGGGATACACATTTCATTTTCTTCCCCATATCATCCACAAGGAAATGGCCAAGTAGGATCCAATAATAAAAGCCTTATTAAGATTCTCAAGAGGGTGTTGGACAGAAATAAGAAAGCATGGGACTCAAAATTATGGTGGGAATTGTGGGCTGATAGAGTAACTGTAAAGAAGGCCATAGGTTGTGACCCTTTTGACCTAGTTTATGGAATAAGTGCTAGATTACCTCAGAACAATTTGTTGCAAATGTACAAGTTCATCCAGGCATATGATGAAGATTTGAATGATGAGATGAGAGTGAGCATGGATGAACTGATCCAGTTAGAGGAGGTAAGAAGGGATGCACATGAGAGAAATGAGGCATTGCAGAGGCAGTGTAAAAATTTGTTTGATAAAAGGACTACTCAAAGAAGTTTTGAAATTGATGATCTGATCCTGATGTGGAATGCAAGGTTGGAAGATAAGGGAAGGCATGGAAAGTTTGATCCTATTTGGTTGGGCCCTTATCTTATTGAGGGCAAGTGGGGAACAAATTCATATATCTTGAATGATTTAATTGGTGGTACTTTGGAATTGCCTGTTCATGGACAATTTTTAAAATTTTACTTCTCTTGAAGTATCTCTTCCATGAACAGTAGTTTAGGTTCCCTTGTTTTTGTCTACTTTGTGTTTTTGAGTCAGATTTTTTGAGTTGGTTTGCTCTCCCAATGATTTTGAATCCTTGCCATGCCTACAAGAGACATGCATCCCCTAGTATGAGCCACTGTTAGCACGTGTAAAAATTTTCATGGCCTTAACCTTTTTCCCCTGGTCTCTGCAAATTTTTCTAGGTCTTTGGCCTAAAACCCTTGCAAAAGTTCAAAAACTAGCCGTTGGAAGTCAAAAAATTCAAATGATCCCTATGCCTATTCTAATTTCACGTTACCTTTTTGGGATGACTAAAACCTCTTAATCCACAGGTGCCTTTTAAAAGATCCACTTTACTTTGGTGCGGTTAGGTTTTATGTCTCAGCGGTCCCCTTTAATTTTGCCCTAAGTCACCGCTTTAATTTTTCCTAAAGTCTTCGGCTTTGTTTCCCTAGGCTCAGCCTCTGATAATGTTTTAATCTGATGATGGGCATGTATTCTCATGCATTTTTTCAGAGCCTTAAGATCATGAGACACCCGTTGATCTTGGTGATGAAACCCTTTTCTTTGCAGGCGGGACCACTACCACCTATGCACACGCGGCAATATCTTATTGGCCAGAGGAAAGACAATTTGGCAAGGTGGGGTCATGTTGTTAGATAGCTCAAGATCTAGCAGTTGTCACATGACCTCAAATAATATTCCATCTCCTTAAGATCATGCGACAGTCATCGATTTGGAATCTAGCGCAGGAGTTCTCAGTCGGTCCTAACTGCCAGATGTGCATGGTTAGCATTTTTATATTGGTCCGCATTGAGTGAGGTGGATATGTTGTCAGTTAGGCCTGCAGCAAAGACTTTCAAATATACAGTTGGCGCATGATCTTAAGGAATATTCATCTCCCTCCAGATCATGTGCCATCCATTGATTATATGCCTTGTCAATGGGATATCAGAGGTGAGGAAAGATTCAAGATTGATGATTGGTGTGTGAGTGCATAGAATCTCCAAGGCTTATCAGATTATGCGCCATCCGTCCGATCTTCTTTTTTTTTGGTGCTCTATTGTGGTTCCAATGATAGGTCAGGCCATCCTGGTGTATTCTAGTTGGATGTGTCAGGGACAGGTGGAGAAATGATAGTGTGACTACGCGAAGAGATAGTTGTGGGGCCACTGTCAAAGAGTTTGTGATGAGGACGCAATCTAATGGCTGGCGTAAGTTCTCATATGTTTTGTCAGAGCTATGAGATCTTACGCCCACCATCCATTCTAAGGCTTATGATGGGTGGGTCCTATGTTAGTGACCAGGTGGATACAATGAATAGCGTGGCAATAGGTGGCATCAAGAAGACCCAGGTGGGGACTGATGTCTTAGCAATGCCGATAATGTTTAGGCTTTTCGCTCATTTGCAAAAAGATTTGGCAGTTCTCCAGATTGTCTAGTGATTTGGCAAATAGAGGTCGCGTAGTCGCTAAATTTTTAGTAGAAGGCATGAAATGTTTTGCGAATTGGCAGAAGCCTTTTGTCGCCAATTCACTAAATGTAAATGGGCACTCTTTTAAAAGGTAAAAACATAAAGCCCACGAAGTAAGAATAATCCAACGGTCGTGACTTAAGGTTGGCAGAGATTTGAACGAGGACCGTTGATGTGCCACTGGCGCCATAAAGTGACCGTTGGGATTTAATTTCATCTTCTACAGAGGGTTTGCAATGACAGAGGTACCAAAAATTCAATTTTTGAGCGGCCAGAGTGGGTAGAATGGATTGTCAAACGCTGTGGATTGGTCCAAGCTGCCATGATAGTTGCAAAGGAGTGTCTTGCTGTAGGGGAGTAAATGAAACAATACCCTGAAATGTGTTGCAGAGGTCAAATGTGGCTGGATTTCTTAGGGTTTGATGATAATTTGGTACTTGGACTACTATAGGGCTAGTCAGCTATTGAAATGGACTGTTTGGGCTAGCATGCTACGGCTTGATCCCTGTCTTGTTTGTGTTAACTCCTTGGTGGGGTTAGGTGGATTTTAATTTTGAGTTGGAAATGAGCATTGTGCTTGCATTGTAATCCTGGTATAAAGGGATTTTTATGATCATTCGAGGTCATTGGGAGTTAGGTTTTCAAACTTTTCTAGTTGTGAGTCTTCTGCCCAATCTGAATTGTAATGACCTATTTTGATATATTTTGACAATAGAAAGAAAATTGCAGGTCTAAGTTGTAGTTTGCAAGCATGGTTCCTTTGGATTGATTGTATCCACTTGAGGATTCTTCATACTTAATGCAGGCACTTGATTCTTGTTTCTCCTTTGTTTCAACATAGATAAATTTTGAACTTTCTAGTTCATTGCATAACCATTTTATGTATATGCCTTCATTCTTGAGTTCTAATCCAGGATTAGATGAAATGATGCTCTAGATGGGACATAGATTTAACTTTTGTCTATGTAAGGATACTCTGTAAGTAGTAAAGGAGATTGTAAATGTGTTTATGGCTTTGAATCTCAAATATATTCTGGTGTGTGTGTAGTCTGTCTAAGAAGCCTTGCCCAATGGATGAGGCACTGGCTTAGATGAGTATTTCTTTGATTGACATATCCTGATTGAGGTTGTTATGATTCAAACTTATAAATTAAGAACCATTCCTAAGTTTTCAATATTTGGTTGTGTGAGGTTCTACCCCATAGTAATGGAGATTCAATGAATGTGTGGTTATCATTTACTACTTTCTTACTATCCTTTCATCTGTTATTCAAACCCAGTCTTTGGTGTGTGAAGTATAATTTATACTGGGTTAGGTGCACCCGCCTTGGTTTTGCAGAGCCAGAAGCAGAAGAGGGCAGTCTTGTCCCTATAGTTGGTCCAGTTACCCTAAGACCTCATAACATTTTGGAGTTAACCATTCCTAAAATCCATCTGAGGGTATATTGGCAGTCTAAAGAGCATAAGCGTCATTTTGAACACCAACAGATATCAATGTGCTTATTTTTAATTTAGTTTTTTAACATCCATATGAAGGGCATGCAATTGGTTTGAGGACATTATCATGATTATTGCATATTTTATTAATGTTTGAAGTTTACTAAACTATAATTTTGACATACCTTGACTACATAGCTTATAACTTGTCATGTATTTGTCCAATTTCATTTTCATTTTTTTAATAGAAAGAGAACTTCAATACCTAGGGCATAGATTTTTTTTAGATTTTTTTTCTCTCATTTACTATTTTTCCATAAGCGTCAAACATAGAGGTAGACATGTGGTGAAATATCTATGTTTAGTAAAACTAAAAATATGAAGTCATAATAAACTTAATATATATTAATATTACAATCATCTGAAAGATTTTTCTCAGTAGTACCTTACTACATAGATAGTTTTGTCAAAAGGATTCATTTCATCTTCCAAATGATAAAGTTGAAGTGATTTTTTGTCTGCATTTTAATAGGTGTGAAGGAGACTCCATTGTAGGTATGTATGAGGAGTATAGATACCCATGATGCCAAGTATGGCCTACGGCCACCTCGGGGCATAACGAGTTTTTAGACCGCATCTTTTGAAGATGGTCTTTCCAAGTCCATGTATGGCTTGTAAAAACTTGTATATAATATTGTGGTTTCTCCTCCAAATAGTCCACCTCTATCCCTATTTCAAGAAGGTCTCTTGGAGACCTTCCTCTTGTAAAACCCTGTTGAGAAATTTCTATTAAGTGTTTTATGTGATGTAGGTTTCCTTCTTGTTCCTATTCCTATTTGTTACCTATTCTATACTAGATCCCCTAGCTCGGGGGTGGCCTTCTAAAGGCCTAGGTTGGGAGGTGAACCTCTGTGGTCAACCACATTCTATCAGGTACCCAATTGGATGTAGGCTCTGACAGACTTGTAGAGATAGAATTTCAATTTGTAAAACTTGTTGTAAGCTTTACGTATCAAGTTTATGTAGAGATTTGGAATCAGAGATTCCTTTGTAATTTAAACTCTTGATTTTATTATACATTTGAAAAATTTGTTTATGGGAAACTAGGGATTTTGGTAAAATGGATTCTATTGCTTATTAAATTCAAAGTTTCCATCTATTTATTGGTGTACGAGTTATTAGAAATTTATATGTAATTTCAAACTTAGTTTTTATATGTATGTTTTTTTAAATTTAAAATTGGAAATGTAATATGTATATTTATTAAATGGGAAATTTATATTATTTAAACTTAGCATTTATTTTTTTTTAAATGCCAAAATTAAGTTTAACATATACTTGTCATGTATATGAAAACCATTTTTGAAATGTATTGGGATTATAATAATTTTGGAAATTATTTTGTACTTAGTAATTGTTTTAAAAATTTATCAAAAAATTAAAATGCCTAAATTCAATTTATATTTCATACAAGTTGTTAAACTAGTTTTTAGCAATGTGATTATGAAACTTATTTTAAAAATGATTTCTCTACATGGCCCCAGTTTTGAAATTCGGGAAATATTTCTTCACTAGCAATTATTTCTTTTATCCATTTTATTATTAATATTATTATATATAATATAGTTTATTAAATTTATTATACCTTTTCAAAAAAACCCGATATACGTTTTAAGCATAGGGCACTTATTCTTTTAAACTAAAAAATAACTATTAAAAAGGGTGGGGGCAGACCGAAGCCCTAACCCCCAACCCCTGCATAGAGGTGGGCGGCAAAGGTTGGTGACACCGACTCCACATGCCACCACTGCCTATGAAGTGGTGGGCGGGAGTGGCGCTATGCATCGTGCCCCTCCCCCTCACCACATATCTCCCCACCACCACCATTCCCACCTCAATTCGCAGGCCCGCTGTGGCAAAACACGGGCGGTAAAAATAACTTAGGTTAAGATTTAAAGTTATTATTTTTTAAATAAGTTTGTATTTTTATTAATCTTTTTAAATCGATTAGATAGTTAGATATGTTAGAAGATTTAGTTTATTAAAAAGGGTTGTATTGTTAGATTTGTTTTATAGAAAGTTAAATTTTAATAGAAATGTTTGTTTAATAATTTAAGTTATAAATTGTTAATTTATAAATAGATTAAATAAGAATGGTAGGGTTAGGAAATTATTTGGGGAAGTTTAAAAACTTAGTTTTTATTTTATTTTTAAAATTATTATTATAGTAGTTTGTTTTATTAACTAATTAATATGTTTTGCACTTATTAATTCAGTTTATTAATGGGTATGTGTTAAATAGATGGAAATTATTTTAAATAAAGTTTAATATCTTAAACATTCTTAATGATCTTAAAATTATAATATAAATGGCATTGTTTGTATTGGAGTTGGGTTTTTTACTTTTTAGTGGTTTGAAATATTAATTTAGATTTATTTATTTAATTAGACTAATCTATACTAATGTTTACGAATTAACCTTATTAGTCTAACTGGTTTAGTGACACTAGCGATAGGGTGTTTTACCACCTTTCCCTAATCGTTCTTGAGTTAGTTAACCTTTATAGACTTGTTGACCAATTCTCATCCATAGTTGACTTTTGGTCAACCCTAAGTCAAACCTAGGTCTAATGCCTCAATTTGTGTGCACAAATCCTCTTTGTTATGTTTAAAACCTTAGTAGATCTTTGTTGGTCATATTTGGGCATAGTTGGCTTTTGGTCAACCCTCAGTCAAACCTAGGTCAATGACTCAATTTGCGTGCCCAAGTATTTCTAGATAATTTTTATTACCTTTTTAACTTTGTTGCACATTGTTCGGTGCATGGTTGACTTTTTGGTCAACTTTGGTTAACTTTAGTCAATGGTCTCAATTTGTGTGTCGATCGAAGCTTGTAGTTCAGGGAACCTTGTAGTATAGTTTGGAAACTATTCAGGGTAAAAGCACAATAAGTTGTCACCCTTTTACAAAGGAAGAGGCTAACAACACAAAAACTGAAAAACTTCAAGGGCATAAAAGTCACATTTCTGTTGAGAATTTGAAGATGATGTAAACTGATGAAATGTGTAAAATAGGATGAATTTTATGCCTATAATTTTTAAAAATTAATTTGAGCAAAAATTAATATATTTTTTTAATTTTTTGGGTCTATTTTTCATATCCTAAAAATACTACAAATAAGCGAGTTCACTTCCCGTCAAATCATTATAAGTAAAATATTTTTTTTCCCTCCAATTTCATAATATGTTTTAGATGACATGTATATCTAGTGCAAGAAAAAAGAAAGAAGTTTTTTCGATCTATAGTTTACTCGTTATAAGTATTGAAAGTCGACCTTACCTGAAATCAACAGTTTTTGTCTCCCGTCACTTTTACCCTATAAAAAATATACCAAAAACCAAATAAATTATATATTCTTGAAGAGGATTCTCTCCTCTAGTGCCCTATATAATTTTAAATTTTTTTTGAATTGATTTAGTATTTTTCTATATTTTCCGAATCAATGTCTTCTCAAAGTTTAATATACCTACATGTAGTTTTTAGCAAATTTGTTTAACATTTTGTAGATGAAACAATATAAAATTTATATGTCCAAAATCGTACTTTCGAGATCTAGAAAAGGGTAATTTTAGTTTTTTAACATTTTCTATTTTGATCTAAGAAAGGAACAACAGAAGTGCAAAATTCTAGTTTTTTTGTATTTTTGGTGGTTTGGCTGCCAACATGGCATGCCACCTAAGTAGACTGGGCCGAGTCCAACTGGGCCGAGTCTGACTGGGCCGAGTCCGACTCGGCCGAGTCCCCCTAGGGGTCGGCCCCACTCAAATAGCCTAATACTGTGCAAATGAGTGGTTTGTGATATTTTTTTATATTAAAAATATTATTTTGACACGGTCGAGTCCTACTCGGCCGAGTACCACTCAGCCTAGTCTAATGGGCCACGTAGATGCCATTCAGCGCCGTGTGGCACCTACGTGTACTCGGCCGTGTTAGACTCGGCCGAGTATAACTCGGCCGAGTCTAACTGGGCCGAGTGATTTGAGTTAGCCCAAAAGGTGACACTCGATTGTGCTTTTACCCTTCAATGAAGTTTGACTTTTGGTCAAACTTGGTCAACCTTCTTTGGTTTGACCCTTGTTGATTTTCTAGACCACTTAGACCTTTTTAGCTATTTGATTCTTTCTACATCATTTTGTGTGCACATGGAATCTTGTGTCAAATAGTATTTCACTTCTTAGCTGCATTTGTGTGTATCTTTGTAGTTGGTTAGTAGGTTTTAGAAAAAAAATTGTAGTTATGTTTTGCTCACTTTTTGGGAATGATATTTTGGTATCAGAGAATGGTTTAGTAAACCTTAGGAACCTAACCCGCTTCGTAGATGCTAAAATTTTATGTTTATGTGTGTAGGATGTCTCCACTCACCTGATTAGCTCATGGATGTGGATGTGGTCGTAGGCATATCTCTTTATCTTAGGAAGAGGTACAGCCAGAGGTAGAGGTTCTAGAAGAGGACCAGGTTCCACCTCCTAAACCACCTCTCAAAGTGAATGCAGAGTTACTTCATGCCTTTTAGAACTTTGTAGGACTCATCCTCGACTATATGCCTCTAGTCATACCTCAAAATGTACAACAGGGTATGGAAGGATGTGGGTCCTCAACTAGGGAGCAAAGTAGGAGTCCCCCTCTTAGATTCATATAGGTTTAGGGTGAGATGGAAGTTGGGTCCATCAGGGGACCAGAACCTCCACCTAGAGATGAGGTTCGTAGATATGAGAGACCACCTCCTGACACAAGTGATCAGATTAGAGAGTTGATGTAGCTTCATCCACCACTATTTTTGGGTTCTATTGGTGGGACAAAGGCTGAGTCTTGGATTCTAAGCCTCAAATGTTGTTTTAGGTTTTTCCCTTATGAGAGAAACCTTAAAGAACACTTTTTCATTCATCTTCTTAGAGGAGGAGCCTCCACATGGTGGAAAAATGAGGATTTCAAGGGTCATCTGGTTATAGACACCTTGACATGGGAGACTTTCCTCTAGATACTTAGGGCCAGGTACCTCTCTGAGCAATTTAGATAGTGTCACATAGATGAATTCCACAATCTACAGCAAAGGGGACTTTCAGTGGCCCAATATGAGGGAAATTTCATTGATCTCCTTCCTTATGTCAAGTATATGACAGGCGAGAAGTTACAGGTGAATCAGTTCATCAAGAGATTGAACCCCTCTATTTCTGACATGGTGCATATGGTACCACTAGGAGACTTGTGATTCACTTGTGATAGGCCCTTAGTTGCAATGGAGATCATTAAGGGGTCTCAGTACCACAATTCTACACCTTAGAATTATGGCTATCAGAAGCCCCCTTGGAAAAGGAATCAGAGGAACAATTCAGGGAATTTTAAAGCCCTACAGCCTTAGCAGCAGCAGTCTTAGTAGAGCCAGGCACCAAAAGCACCTCAGGGACAAAAGGGCTCAAAGCCCAATTAGTGGAATTCTCAAGGTCCTAAGAAGGGACAGAAATCTCAAACCCCTTATGCACTCCCAACATAGACACAACATCCCTATA
Source organism: Chamaecyparis obtusa (assembly GCA_027943335.1). NCBI lineage: Eukaryota > Viridiplantae > Streptophyta > Pinopsida > Cupressales > Cupressaceae > Chamaecyparis > Chamaecyparis obtusa. Next base: position 1,835,232 of record BSBK01000210.1, on the reverse strand, counting down.
AAGGGGGATATAGTAGGTCTAGTTAGACAGGAGGATCTCAGGATTCCAGAACTCAGGGCATACAGGTTCAGAAACAAGGACCATGCTATACTTGTGGTTCTATGGAGCACATAGCTCAAGAATGTCCTCAAGGAGGCAGTCAACAGGCAGTGATGTATGAACCTATAGTTGGCGACATGGAAAAGTCCCACAAAGTGTTTGCAGTGGTTTACAACTACCAAGAAGAGCATCAGACCATAGTCATTGAGGCTTCAGGTACAATCAAAGGTAGTGTTGTTTCTATCCTATTTTATATTGGAGCTACTTACTCCTTTGTTTCTCCATTGGTTGTGGAGTGTTGCGGGCTAGTGGTAGCTAGGTAGGATATTAGGTGGGAAGTTGAGTTATCTTTAGGAGCTATAGTATTAGTTACCTCAATGGTTAGGGAGTGCCCAATTTAGATTGGTGTTTTGACCACCTTAGCAGACCTCAGAGTAACACCTCTCAGATCTTACTAACTAGTTCCTAGCATGGATTGGCTATATGCTCACAAGTCCAAGCTCGATTGTCATAAGAATTTGATCGAATGCTCAAATGATGATGGCAATGCTACTATGATTTCTAGAATCCAGAGGCATGTATCCCTTTGCATGATCTCTGCTCTACAGCTTAAGAAAAGCATGTGAAAGGGATGTCAGATGTTTTCTATCACCATCAATGATAGGGAAGATGAGGTAGAATAGGAAGCCTCATTGGATGACCATCCCATTTTGCAAGAATATGTAGAGCTACCTGGTATACCTCCTTGAAGGGAGGTAGAATTTCACATTGATCTTGTACCAAGAGCATAACCGGTTTCCAGAGCACCTTACAAGATGACCACTAATGATCTTAATGAGCTCAAGTTGTAGCTTGAAGAACTATTAGAGAAAGGGCAAACTCATACTAGTGTTTCTCCTTGGGGTGCACCTGTGATCTTCGTGAACAAGAAGGATAGATCTCTTAGGTTGTGTATGGATTACCAACAATTAAACAAAGTAACCATCAAGAATTGGTATCCACTTCCTAGGATTGATGACTTGTTTGACCAGCTTTAGGGTGTCATAGTGTTCTCTAAGATTGATCTTAAGTTAGGATATCACCAGTTGAGGATAGTGGATAGTAATATCCACAAGACCACATTCCACACTAAATATGGTCACTATGAGTTCACCATGGTTCCATTTGGTCTTACAAATGCTCCAACTGTATTCATGAGTCTTATGAATGGAGTATTTCATACTTTCCTTGATAAGTTTTAGGTGGTATTCCTTGACAATATCTTGATCTATTCAAAGGATGAGAGAGAGAAGAAAGAGAACCTAAGACAAGTTTTGCAGTGCCTTAGAGACAATCAACTTTATGGAAGATTTTTGAAGTGTGCATTCTTTAGATTAGAGGTCAAGTATTTGGGTCATGTGATATCTGGCATTGGGATCTTAATGGATCCATCAAAGATTGATGCCATTATGAATTGGCTAGCACCTACCATAGTGATTGAAGTGAGGATTTTCATGGGTCTATTTAGTTATTACAGATGATTTGTTGAGGGGTTTTCTTGAGTGGCACATCCTATTACTTCTCTTCAACGAAAGGGAAAGAAGTTTGAGTGGACTGAGAAGTGCAATAGAGCTTTTTAGGAGCTCAAGAGAGCACTGACTAGTACACCTATTCTTGTTGTGCCAGAGCCTTCAGCAGAGTTTATATTTTGCACAAATACTTCCTTAGATGGTCTAGGGGTAGTTCTTATGCAGGATGGGTGAGCTATAGCCTATGAGTACAAGAAACTAAAGACTCACGAGCTCAACTACCTTACCCATGATCTCAAACTTGCAATAGTGGTGCATGCTTTAGTGAGATGGTGATACTTCCTTTTAGGACATCAATTTGAACTTCATTCAAACCATTAGAGTCTATAGTACATCTTCACACAAGCAAACTTTAATTCTAGGCAATGAAGATGGATGGAGTTCTTGTTTCAATATGTTTTGATGTTCACTGCATCAAAGGGAAAGAGAATATTGTCATAGATGCCTTGAGTAGGAGATGGCATGAGATTTATTCTATGTCCACAGGCACAGATTTGAGAGATCATATTTTTTTCACTTGCATGATGATGAGTTATATGCAGAAGCGAGTGAGTTGTTGCGGTCTTAGAGACCCCTTGAGGGGAAGTATGCAGATTATACCATAGAGTTAGATGGACTCTTACTTCATAGAGGATGCATCTACATACCTTCTTCTAGAGGATTGCAAGAGTTTTTTATGCTAGAGGCCCATAGATCCCCTTATCCACTGCATCCTAGAGTGAAGAAGATGCATGCTGATTTGAGATAGTTATATCATTGGCCAGGCATGAGGACGTAGATTGTTGAGTTGGTAGCTAGGTGCCTAGAATGCTAGAGGGTGAAGGTGGAACACCAACATCTAGGTGGTCTACTTTAGCCCCATGTGATACCAGTTTGGAAGTGGGACACAATATTTATGGACTTAATTGTTGGTCTTCCTATGTCATCTCATCATCATGATGTTGTCATGGTGACAGTTGACCAAGGTGGCTCACTTTTCACTAGTGCATACTACCTTTACTACACCATCAGTGGCACAGGTGTTCTTGTGAGATATTGTCAGACTGCATGGCATACCTCATAAGATCATCTTAGATAGAGATTATCTCTTCACTTCATCCTTTTGGAGATAATTTCAAGCAGTGATGGGTACTAGGCTCAACTTCAGTATGGCCTATCATCCTGAGATAGATGGATAGACTAAAAGGGTTAATCAAGTGTTATAAGACATGCTTTGCATGTATGTTATGGACCATCAGAACCGGTCAGAGGAATACCTACATTTAGTGGAGTTTTCCTATAACAATGGGCATCATACATCCTTGGCTATGCCTCCATACCAAGCTCTCTATGGTAGACCTTACAAGACACCACTCAGTTGGGATAGGATTGAGGATAGAGTTTCCATTGGATCTAAGCTAGTCAGAGATATGGAGCAGCAAGTGACATTGATTACGCAGTGTCTCGAAGAGGCTCAAGATAGGAAAAAGAAGTACAATGATGCGAAGAGGATAGATCGAGCCTACTTAGTGGGAGATAGGGTCTTTTTGAGAATGTGACCGCATAAGTCCAATCCATTTTAGAAAGGGCTCTAAGCTAGCACCTCATTTTGTTGGACCTTTTGAGATCCTTGAGAGGATAGGACCAGTTGCTTACCATTTATCTTTTCCACCTAGAATGTCATGCATCCATGATGTGTTTCATGTTTTAGTTTTGATGAAGTATGTATATGATGAGACTCATTTGATAGATTGGGATGACTTGTAGGTAGATTCAGATGGATAGCTAGCTTTGGAGCCCATTTGTATGTTGGCAGGATAGACTCTGGCACTTTGAGGCAGGGCACTAGACTAGGTTAGGGTCCAGTGGGATTATTATGACAAGGTCACAGCTTCATGGTAGGATGCAGCACAATGAGATCATAGTACCCTCACCTCTTTGATGAACTCTATGAGGAGGTTCATGCCTAGAGGGGGTGGATGTGAGACCTACTTGATAGTCATAGTTACATTGCTTTTCTTTCCATGCTTTCAGTTCTTATTTCATAGATGTTCATTGACTATTGAGACACCTATGTATTTGAGGATCTGTTGAATCCTACGCTTTATGTTCGCTGCCTGATTATGTAATCAGGGTACACTCAAGATAACTTATTTTTTTATTTAGTTTTGTTTATGATGATGTTATAAATGATGAATTATGGTGTTAGATGCTATTGTGATCAAAATTGGTTTATGAAACCGATGATATGTTTAGTTAATTCATTCACAGACATAGTTTTATACCATGAAGTATTGATGATGTATTGTGTTTTATCTCATGTTGTTTTGGAGCTACTGATGTGTGCAAAGAGTGTGGAGGAATAGTTGACCATGGATCTAAATTTGGGAACCCAGTATTGGAACCTATGTTAATACCATGCATTCCAAGGTCCTCTTTGTATAAAGAAATGTGGACCTTGTTGTATAGTCCTTATTTCATGAATGTGCTTTGCGAGTGTGCATTTAATTTAGTTAATGTGTATGTGATTAAGCCATGTCATTTTTTTTAAATTAAATGTGACAAAGTTGGCAATTGTTGCATATGTGTTGGCATGGTTAGTAAATTTTATTTTGGTTGAGTCAAGGGTTAACTAGGGGTTAACCATAGTGTAGTACCAAGTCACCATGGGTAGGGAAGCTTCTAGATAGTCAACCTTGACTTGAAATCCATGGGTAAACTTTAGGTGGGGTTTAGGAGGGTCTTTTGGGCTCCCATGGGGTAACCAAGGTCAATTTTAGCTACCCAGGTTGGTACCCTAGGGGTTTTGGGTCATTTTCAGCCTAGTAAGAGCCTTTAATATCATTTATGACACCCCTAAAGTTTTCATTTCTAAGTTGTGCGAATTTGAGAGTTGTGAGGATTTGGTTAACCTCTCACTTCTTCCAAAATTTGCATTCAACTCCATTTATGGAGAAGGAAAGAAAGTGGGAAGAAGGGGATGGAAGTTTCTTCCCCTCTTGTGATTGGTTCCTAGATTTTAGGAGTTTAGCCTATATAGGGAAAATTTTAGGGAAGGCTTGAGTGTTCACCAACTCTTTTGTTTTAGAGACCATTTCTAATTGGAAGGAGCTTAGGGAAGACTTGCTTGGAAGGAGAACTCAACTTTCAGAAATTCAACCTTGCCTTGGATTAAGGTAGGCCTCTTGTAAATTTATTGGTTTTCTTGCATGTAAGTGAGCTTGGAGCTCCATTAATGGAGTCTATGACTTTTTATGGTTTTTGCTTGAAAATTCTTATTTTGTGAAATTGTTGTTTTTATTTTGTGGAATCAATTTTGAATGGGATTCTTCAAGGCACACTCACCTTAGGGAGGGTAGAGTAACCTTGAAGGGGGTAGTAGGAAGAGAACCATGATTTTGCATAGTCTCCCATGTGTGGAGGGATAAACATGGGGTTTCACGATACCCATGATGCCAAGTATGGCCTACGAGCACCTAGGGGCATAAGGAGTTTTTAGACCGCATCTTTTGAAGATGGCCTTTCCAAGTTCATGTGTGGCTTGTGAAAACTTGTATATAATATTGTGGCTTCTCCTCCTAAAAGTCCACCTCTACCCCTATTTTAGGAAGGTCTCTTGGAGACCTTCCTCTTGTAAAACCATGTTGGGAAATTTATCTTAAGTGTTTTATGTGATGTATATTTCCTTCTTGTTGCTATTCATGTTTGTTACCTATTCCATACTAGATCCCCTAGCTCGGGGGTGGCCTTGTAAAGGACTAGGTTGGGAGGTGAGCCTCTCTGGTCAACTTTGTTCTATCAGGTACCTAGTTGGATGCAGGACTTGGCAGACTTGTAGAGCTATAATTTCAATTTGTAAAACTTGTTGTAAGCTTTACGTATCAAGTGTATATTGAAACTTGGAATCAGAGATTCCTTTGTAATTTAAACTCTTGATTTTATTATACATTTGAAAAATTTGTTTATGGGAAACTAGGGATTTTGGTAAAATGGATTCTATTGCTTATTAAATTCAAAGTTTCCATCTATTTATTGATGTACGAGTTATTAGAAATTTATATGTAATTTCAAACTTTGTTTTTATATGTTTTTTTTTAAAAAAATTAAAATTAGAAATGTAATATGTATATTTATTAAATGGGAAATTTTTATTATTTAAACTTAAAATTAAGTTTAACATATACTTGTCATGTATATGAAAACCATTTTTGAAATGTATTGGGATTATAATAATTTTGGAAATTATTTTGTAATGCAAAGTAAGTTTTCTGGATTCGATTGTGTAAGTATTTTTAGCATCAACGTTTTGGATCACACTCTATGATCCATCATCAAGAAAGAGAAAGTGCAAGGATTAAGAGTAAAAATGTACTTGGTAATTTTTAAAAAAATTTATCAAAAAATTAAAATGCCTAAATTCAATTTCTATTTAATACAAGTTGTTAAACTTGTTTTTAGCATTGCAATTATGAAATTATTTTGTAAAAGTAATTTCTCTACATAGCCCCTATTTTGAAATTCAGGAAATATTGCTTCACCAGCAATTATTTCTTTTATCCATTTTATTATTATTATTATTATTATTATATATTTATTTACAATATAGTTTATTAAATTTATTATACCTTTAAAAACAAAAAAACCTAATCTACGTTTTAAGCGCAGGGCGCTTATTCTTTTAAACAAAAAAAATTATTATTAAAAAGGGTGGGGTGGGGGCGGGCCGAAGCCCTAACCCACAACCCTTGCACAGAGGCAGGCGGCGGAGGTCGGCAACGCTGGCTCCACGCGCCACCACTATGTATGCAGTGGTGGGTAGGAGCGGCGCTCTGCATCGTACTCCTCACCCTCACTGCATACCTCCCCACCACCACCATTCCCACCTCTGTTCGCAAGCCCGCTGTGGCAAAATGCGAGCGGTAACAACAACTTAGGTTAAGATTTAAAGTTTCAATGTTTTTTAAATAAGCTTATATTTTTATTTTTATTTTTTAAATCTATTAGATAGTTAGATATGTTAGAAGATTTAGTTTATTAAAAAGGGTTGTATTGTTAGATTTGTTTAATAGAAAGTTAAATTTTAATAGAAATGTTTGTTTAATAATTTAAGTTATAAATTTATTTTTTATAAATAGATTAAACAAGAATGGTAGGGTTAGTAAATTATTTGGGGAAGTTTAAAAACTTAGTTTTTATTTTATTATGAAGTTTTAAAATTATTATTATAGTAGTTTGTTTTATTAACTAATTAATATGTTTTGCAATTATTAATTTACTTTATTAATGGGTATGTGTTAAATAGATGAAAATTATTTTAAATAAAGTTTAATATCTTAAACATTCTTAATGATGTTAATATTTTAATATAAATGGCTTTGTTTGTATTAGAGTTGGGTTTTTTACTTTTTAGTGGTTTGAAATATTAATTTAGATTTATTTATTTATTTATTTAGACTAATCTATCCTAATGTTTACGAATTAACCTTATTAGTCTAACTGGTTTAGCAACACTGACGATAGGGTGTTTTACTGACTTTCCCTTATCATTCTTGAGTCAGTTAACCTTTATAGACTTGTTGATTGATTGTTGTGTATAGTTGACTTTTGGTCAACCCTAAGTCAAACCTAGGTCTAATGCCTCAGTTTGTGTGCATGAATCCTCCCTGTTATGTTTAAAACCTTAGTAGATCTTTGTTGGTCATATTTGAGCATAGTTGTCTTTTGGCCAACCCTCGGTTAAACCTAGGTCAATGCCTTGGTTTGTGTGCCCAAGTATTTCTAGATAATTTTTATTACCTTTTTAACTTTGTTGCATGTTGTTCAGTGCATGGTTGACCTTTTGATCAACTCTAGTTGACTTTAGTCAACTATCTTAGTTTGCATGTTGATTGAAGCTTGCAGTTCAGGGAACCCTATAGTATAGTTTGGAAACTGTTCAGTAAAGTTTGAATTTTGGTCAAACTTGTTCAACCTTCTCTGGTTTGACCCTTGTTGCATTTCTGGACCACTTAGACCTTTTTAGCTATCTGATTCTTTCTGCACCATTTCTTGTACACATGGAATCTTGTGTCAGATAGTATTTCACTTCTCAGTTGCATTTGTGTGTATGTTTTTAGTTGGTTAGTAGGTTTTAGAAAAAAAAAATTGTAGCTGTGTTTTGCTCACTTTTTGGGCATTACACTTTTTTTGGATTCAAAGCATTATGAATCTTCATTTTTACATTTTCTTTCTTTAGAAATACATAGAAATTTATGTAGAATATTTCACATTCAAATATAAAATTTTACAAGCATTTAGGTATTTACATGGCCTTTTTACACTACTCTTTTACACATGATTTTTTAACCCTTTTTACAAGTAAAAAAAAATCTACAACCTAAAAAGTGTCAAAAGTCCAAGATTCTCCATTTTTTCTTCATCCAAAATCAGCAAGCTTCACCATTAAAAAATCTACAATAAAACAACTTTGACCATGGAGGCCCACCTCCCAACCAAAGCCATTATATGGCCACCCCCTAGCTTGGGGAAACAAAGATGGATGGGGATAAAAACATGCTCATACATCACATACACATATAAAAACCAGCAAACACAATTTTGACATAAAATTTTATTCCCATAGATTTACACAATGGGTCACCATGGACCCATAAGAGAGGTGAAGGTGGAAAATAACTCAAGTAGGAGAAGCCATAAAAATATAAAACCATGCCTTCAACAAGGTCCAAAACCATATACCATTTCCTTCACAAGGCCATCACAAAAACACCATTTCCTTCCATTTTTCATACACAAGTAACAACTCTTATAACCTCCAAATATGTAGATAACAAAACAATGGCAACATGGAGCCCATACATCCATGTCTCATCCCATTCCTCCATGAGGAAGGACTCTACACTAAATGGGCATTCCCAACTAAAGCCTTTCACCCTCAAGGCTATCTTCCCTCCCAAGGATGAGTTTAGCCTTGCACACCCCAGCAAAACAAAAAAAACACAAAAATAAAACCAACAAATAAACTTAAGCAAGAAGCCATGAAAGGAAAGCTTAAAGCTTCACAAAAACCATATACAACATCAAAAAAAATCTGCATAAACATACAAGTAAAGAAAATAAGTCTTCCATGAAAGGGAACCAACCTTTCTAAAAGCTATGGTAATGAAAGTTGAGAAGATCTCCCTTCCTACAAGCCTTCCTTTGCTAAGTCCTCCAAAAACCTGCTAAGTCCCCAAGAAGTTTCTAAAATTGGAGAGTGGGCAATCAACCTACCAAATTCCTCTCCATACCACTAAAAGGAAAACCCTACCTAACATCTTACCTAACCTTAAAGATGATTGGACACACTATCCAAGGGTTCTCTCTCCAACAAGAGGGAAATTCAAAATTTTCAAGAGAGGAAGACAAGGCACACTTCCCAATTTCATCACATTCTAAAAAAGGAATTTTTAGAAGAGGCAAAAATGGGCCAAAAATATCCTATTGGTCAAAATTTGACCCCCAACCCAAAGTGCACCTATGGGGTTATCTCATTTTAACCCTAACTAACCCTTAGGGCTATATTTAACCTCTCAAAAGTCCACTAAGAGTTGACCCACGAAAATTTGAAATAAGATTCCCTCCCAAGGCTCAACAACCAAGATACCTAACCTTGGGATACTACAAGGTGACTCAAAGTGATGCAACCAAACTTCCTTTCACATTTAATAAAAATATAAGAGAGAAAAAAACACACAGATTTTCAGAATTACAATCTTTCTTTATTAATCTTGATACCAGATGATGCAGCCAAAAATTCCTTTAACAATTAACAAAAAAATACGAGAGAAAAAAAACCACATAAGATTTTCAGAATTAAAATCCTTCTTTATTATTCTTCCAACAACCCTCTACTACAATGAGAGAAAACACTAATTTAAGTAAAAATCCGAAATTACACTTTTTTGGCAATTTTTTTCATAAAACTATTTTTTGCCATTATTGGTAATTTTTAAAACAACTCGAAAAAATTTGAAATTTTCCATGAAGCTTCCTAAAACTAAGATAAGATGAACTACCAAATAACCTTCAAAATTGGAAACATTATTTTGAAGTTATTATAAAAAAAACAACTTTCTAAAAAAAAACTAAATAAAACACTAAAATCTTAAAAGCCACTAAAAGCTCCTGCATCACAAAGGTGGAAGACAACCATTAAACAATTTACTTGGTCATGCAAACTCGCATACACATGTGTCAATTGACACCACATAAAGTCACAACACATCACTACACACATGGCATGCCAAGTAGACATAAATATAAATTAAAATAAACATAATTTTAATAACACATTCAAACATTACTTTACCATATTAATACTTAACAACAAGGTTATTTCTCCCTTTCGAGTTAATCTTGGCTTTACAAGATTTTCACATGCATCCATCTTTAATTTCTCCTCATTATAATCCATGGTCAATTTCCTGCACACTAGATGAAAATATCAGTAGCTCATGAAAGATCAAATCACACACACACACACACACATATTACATCATAAATAATCACATAAAATACATTATATAATCTAACTGCATCTACACAACATCATATGGAATTCACTTAATCTCAAGAATGTATTTTTTAATTTCTAAGAAGTTATTTCAAGAACTCATATATATCAAACAACCTAATTCATTAAGCAGGTTCATGTCACATAAACATTTCTTGCATCAACATGAAACTAAAATATAATACTCAAAATCAAATAATTCATCAAATACCATAACATCAAGACTTGAAAATAAAAATATGGAAATATATTCTAAATCATCATCCACATAAAATACATCATATAATTAACTTGCAATTTTCACAACATTTTATAATTGTGACTCATCCATTGTTGATTTCCTTTACCACAAAATCTCTAGGAATAAAATATTCACAAGCATATCAAATAACCTTTCATAATCAAGATAATATTAACATTTCAATTGATTTCATAATCTCTTCTAATTACATATCTTGAATCAGTAACCAAAGCATAATACCTAGAATTTATTTCTTAACATTAAGACCTAAAATCAATTTTCTATTAATTTACATCTCAATGTAATATAAATTCAAATTGTCATTTGAGTAAACATTCATATCCAATAGTAACATTTCAATATTCATAAAGGGTACATTTTATCTACTCAATTCATGACTCAACACACCTTTCCCACTGCATTTTCACAAGGAAAACAACATTTAAGTTTGTTAGAATGTATATCACACCTTATTATTATTTAAATTGCCTTGTTCCAATTCAATTCTCACAAAACATGCACTAAATTACACTATCATAAAAATTAGTTGAATTCAATTAACCCTATTGCAAACATAGAGCATCCTAAAATTATTGACATGAGTACATATGCAACATGAAAAAGTATACATCATGAATCAAAGGTCAAGTCTCTATCCATTAGAATATAAATCCATAATGCATCAACATAGATTTTCTAATTACAGAGTTTATAATGAAGAAAAAAAATACAATGATAAGATCAGGCCAGGGTCTCTTAATACACTCGTCACGAACCCCAATGATAACCACCTAATTAACATAAGACAAAGTTAAACTAGGTTAATCTCACGATGCCATCATAAAGCATTATGCGGATAATGATCACTGCATATTCAGGACCAACTCATCCCTATCTCTAAGGGTCACCAGGATATGATCCAAGACCACACCCAATGTCCCCAAGTTCACATAGGGCATCAAAAATAAGATCCAAAAATAATCCTCCTAGCGGATTCACCCTCACTTAGGACCAACATGATCATACTCAAAGAGTGTGAAGGTAGAAACCACACCATCATGTTGTTTGTGCTAAGAGGAAAATGAGGGAGGCACTACATCATCCCCCCCCAAGGACTAGGCTTACTCTTGGAAGCTGACAAGACAAGTTGAAGGAAATGCTACACATGTACGGTCCTACTTTCCTAGGAACAAGAATACTTACCAATCCCCCCCCCCCCCAAATATAAATTTTTTGATCAATCAGTCTGACAATTGCAGAAGGGATTCATTCAACATAAGGGGGTGTCAACAAAACTCACAAGCCCTACGATTGCGGACCCAACTTAAAAATAAATCAAAAAAAAACATGACAACATAATGCCTTCACCATAAATGGTGTAACTCTACCTCAAATACTCCACATGAGGAACCCAAAAGCTAAAAATATTCTCCAAGCTATCCCCAAGGTCAAAGCACCAAGAGCTTCCAAGTCCTTAACTCAAGAACAAGGATCAAAATCCTCTTACAAAAGTTACACTCTTCTGAGTAATTCTACATCTCACTCTAGTGTACCAATGGATACAAATCAAAGTATTTCCTTACGCTAGCAAGAGCACTTCCAAAATAGGGGCCCAATAGTGCACTCCTTCCAATAATAGGGATAAATAAAGCATCTAAAAAGGATTCCAAGATCAGGATGATTATGTTTCCATAATGATGAGTGGTTAATTATCCTTTTCGAATGGGGTCTCTTACCCCACATTATCTTAGTCCTACCACAAGGAGGAAAATGAGTTTGGATAAGGGATGAACTCAAAACACTTATCCTCAAACCCCAATCTTAGATGAAAAACAAGCCTACAAATTTATCACCTTCAAGTCAAGCCTAGGGATACCTCAAATCAATCCATCCCCTAGTGGCCCCCAATTAATATCATGGAGGCTTCCCCAGAGGGAATAACTTAATTGATAAGATATAATGACTAAAATATAACCAAAAGAGTGTAATCACCACCAAAATTAGGGTCATCAAGACCCACCACATAGGTCAAAACTCCAAAGTGGTCTAAGACACACCTAATAATCCATCAAGCCATGCTAAGAAGAGGAAACTCTCTTGATTTCCAAAACACGTCAAGGGATCAAGGAGGGTTCCCATAAGTATACATGCTAGATCCATCATAGAAAAGAAAGGTTCATACGCCCTCATGAAAGCCCTAAAAGGACTTAAACCCAAGTAGCATTACCTCACTATTTTGTATCATAACCAAATGAGGTCTTCTCAACCTCCAACCATTGATTAGTGTCACAATCCAACTATATCCTTCACTACCTTGGTATGGTTTAACCAATAATGGTTTCAATGAAGGAATTAGCTCCCACTCAATGGAAACTTACGATCAATGCTTCTAGACAACAACAAACCTTAGCATGCTCTCACTGAGCTACCGACCTGCACCAGATCTATAATATTACAAAAGCACAATATAGTGTGTCCTTCCTAGTGTTCCCCCTTTGTACATACTATCAAGGATCCTCAAAAGAACTAGGTAGAGTCACATACATAAGACTAGCCAACAAGTTAAAAACATTTGGAATAGTCACCAAGAACCAAAAGAGAGGTAAATCTTAATGGGATATCCATTAATTCAACAGTAAATTTAGAAATGAGCTCAATTCAACAATAAATAGAATTTGTCATAAATCATAGAAAGATAGATTTGGTGACTATTTCCATGAATAAGAAATAACCAAAATATGCTAGCCCACACAACATGAGGAAAGTTCCTCTGCAAAATACAGGCGAGATGAAAGGAATAAAAATAAATCAAGGAGTTATTCACAAAATATTGCGATAGAAATCTATCATGTAAGCGGGAGGAATCAACATAGGACACTAAGGGAACCACTTCACAACAACCCTTTGAGAACAAATCCACCACATACGGGTCATGGTTGCAAGCATTACTATAGTTATGATAGCTGCAATGATATCCTAATCCTTACAATCTTCTCTTTCACCTTGTTGTAGTAACCTTTTAAATGAGGTAAAAGAAGTTAGAAGAATGTCTTCAACCACCTCACACAAAAGTAGAGAAAAATACTCAAAATCATAACATGAACCTCAAACTCTCAGGAGGGTCTCTCTATGTGCTCCAGGAACTATTTGAATTTCCCCATGAGGTTCTTCCCATAGCTAGGGTATGCAAAACTTATGCTTCAACCCCATAATAGGTTTTTGCAATAAGACATCATTCAAGGTGTGGTAGAAATATCCACACTATAAAAATGACAGATAAATTCATCTATACAAAGGGCATCGTGGAACAAGTGGAGGGGTAAAAGTATTGTTCACTAGATCATAATGGTTCCACAAAAAGGAATAACTCAATAAGATATCTCACTTCCACAAAAATAATACACCCTTTCTCAAAGATCAAGACAATTATGAATAAGTCATTACCAAAGATCTTCCTTACTCTCTCTTGAACCATTACCCCAATGCCCTAACACAAAAAACTCAACACATTCTCCTAGTGCCATAATGATATAACCAAAAAATGCACCACATCCTGCAAGGATAAAGTTAACAGGTTCTCATACCATGCATGAACACCAATATTTTGTTATGACCACACACGGTCATGCTATAAAGAAAACCATTATAGGGCTACCAAGTACAACAAGGGATTCAAACAAACATACACAAGCCACCATACCATGCCTAGTGGCATCACTACCATAGTCGCAAAGCCATTCACACTATGGACCACAATTGGGTTGCTAAGCACTCAATCTAAAGGCAATCACAGAACATCCTAAGAAGCTCTCCTTCCCAAACCACAAGTTTCTTGGATTAGCTTTCTCAAAAATCCCCAAGTTACAACACAAGGACACCCAAGCTACAAGTCGACTACAAGCTCACAATAGTTTATGCATGAGAGCACACGTCATTGAGATTGTAGAGCAAGTACATGAGCTTAGTCACGTACCTACCTTTGAGGCAGTTACTATATTCCTCTTCTGGTTTGGCATATGTTAAGGAAGGGGGTTCTTGATTTCCTTCCAATGTCCTCAAACTCCCTACTCCACTTCCTCACATGTTGAGAAACACATCTAAGACCTTCCCACGTCTATGCACTTTTCGCACTCAAGAGACATCCTGCGAATACAAATAAAAATACAAAGTGGAAATGCAATGTCTTAAGGTTCCAAGTGTTGAAATTGTGCTTTGATACCAAAATATCATGCCCAAAAATTAGGGAAAAACACACAACATTTTTTTTAATACACAAAAGACAACAAGGTAACGCACTAAGAAACACTTCAACAAGTACGAACACATAACCCAAAACAAGTTTACTCACAAGAGGTATCATGGCATGTGTTGGCTTTCCAACATCCATTGTTTGTTAACTGCATTAGTTCTCTTGAAACCCTAACTAGGTCTCTAAGAAACCCTGACAGTGTTCTAACATGAGATAACAAAAGAGATAAACAAAAGTGAAAATTAAAACTTAGATAATAGTAAAAAGTCAAAGTTTGGGTCAACACACCCAAAAGGGTTAAATTAAATAAATGATTAAATCAATCGCATTAGTAACCCTAATGGTTCCTGAGATGAACCAGGTTACTAACTAGGTTAGAAAATGCAAAAATAACATCAACACATAAAATAATAAAATAAGACCAAGATAATAACCCTATGTGAAAACTAGGGTTATAAAATTATTCCCATTAAAATAATAATGTTCAAATATTTTATTATAAAATATTATATTTCTACTTAAGACATAAAGTTACCAAGGTTTATTAATTAATCTCAATTATATAATTTAAGGGCATTAAAATAGCAATACAAAACACTAATATAATATTTAACATTAATGCTAAGGGAGAAATATTTATTTGAGTCTCATCTTGGACATTAAATAATCTCGCCCAAATAACCCATTAATTATTAAAATAATATAAAAAACTAGTAGTTGTGTGCTTTTGTGCATGCAACGATGAGCCAATAGGAATTTTGATCCTCGGATTTTCTTACAAATTATATATGTTCAAATCTGAGTGGTTTAGTGCATAATATTGATAGAAAAAAAAATGATAAATGAATAACAAAATGTAAGAGCATATAAATGTGAAAGAAGAGTTAAGAAATAATCAAAATCAATCCCTATGTATTAATTACAATGTTGCAAACAAACAATAACATTCATTCTTGTGATAAATGTTACACAAAATAACATTCATAGCTGTTAAGGAAAGAGGATAATCTGACAATCAAAATCTATGTATTTATTACAATGTTACCAAAAATGTGATACAAACTTAAAGAAGAATAAAATTGTAAATTTAATTCAAAATTTTCTCCTAATCCATACATCTCACAATTTATTATATTTTTCCAAAACATAAATCTGCAATAATAAAACATAACAAATTTTATTAAACTAAATTAGTGATGAATAAGACCACACTAAATTAGTATCTTAATATATTAAACTAAATTAACATTTAAAACTAATCTAAAGTAATAAAAAACTAAATTAGCAATCACCAATAAATGAAAAGAATGGAAGTAAAGAAAAGCTAAAACTTAAAATCATACTAAAAAAGAATGAAATCCTATGTGGGTTGCCTTTCTATCTTTACTCCTATTTTTGTTTAATTGCACTTTTTTTCTTTTTCTTTCTATACACATAGACTGTCTTTCTTTTCTTCAACTTTTTTTTAATATTTTAATTAAATGTTAGTTTCTACAATAAGGAAGGTGAAATGACGTGATGTGTTTCATTAATAATCACTGATCAAAGTAATGACAATAGATTGTGATTAAAATACACTAGTATCAAATTAAATCTACAACAATCTTCATGAATAAATAAGATAGAAAAAAAATTTGTCGATGTGGGTTATGGTGCAATCCAGGTTATGGTGCAATCCACTTCAATCAAAACAAAGCTCCAAATAAACAAAATGACATAAAACTATCAAATACGACATTGTGAACTCAAACTATAAGATTTATAATTTTTGGGCCAAAGCTAATGCGCATATAATGCACTTTGTAGATAACATGCAAGACAAAGTTTAAGTGGCCAGATTTATAAACAAATCTCATGGTATTTACAAATGAAATAAAGGTTGACAATTTATTGTATGTATAGAATAAAGATGAAATTCAACCACTGAAGAATCACAACACTCAGATGTTAATTTATGGAAAGATAGAAATTTGCATGAAAGAAAGGTAATGGCCTGTGGTCTATTTGTTGGGAAAATCCATCTAGAAAGCCCTCAAAATATGAACTCCTAGAAAAACAAGATCATAAATTTCTCTAAATTTCTTTATAGCCTTTTAAACTTCCATCGAATTATGAGATGTTTCTTTATTGTCAGAAATCAAATTATACATAAATTTTATCAAATAATGAAATATTTTGCCTTTTTATGCAATGTTAAAGTATCCCAATTTCAAAATAAGAAGATCATAATTCCAACAGATAATTCCTGATATTTACAAAACAATGGTACTCTTCACTTCCTGATATTTACAAAATAATGGTGCTCTTCACTTGATATTTAGAAAACTTGATATACCTTTGTTGACACTGTCAGAAGCCACATTCCATGTTTTAAGAGAAATGATGCAAAAGATAATCATACTTGCATAATAAAAGACCGGTCATATTTTCTCACACACAAAAAAAATAACAGTGTATATTTTTTGAAAAAATAGAATAGCTTCAGCCCTCAATCGAATAATTAAATGACGCTTTACATTGAATAACAAAAATACCCAATGATTTTGATAGCTTTACTTGATAACCATGCTAAAAATAAAACATAAAATAATACTAAAAACATAGACTATTGCTATGGCATGTTGGAGAGAGATATGGCAAGATTCTAAAATGAATGAGGAACAAAATTGGTAACATTCAAATGATTGTTAATTTTTCTAAATTGCTAATTATATTCTATCGGAAAAAAATCAGTTAGAGAGGCTCACAATTTTCCGGTAGAAAATTTATTTTTCAGTGAGCAAAGCTCCCACAAATAGCCTATCAGCTAAATTAATTATTAAATTTTAGCACCAATGTTATATTAAAAACAATAATAATGTTCAATTAGAAATTGTAGACACCTAAAATCCCTTTGCTAAATGAAATTATTTTATTTTTGCAAAAATCCCTGATGACATCATTAGTTATTAATTAATTATATAATTAATTAATTCATTCATTTTTATTATCATTATCCCTTCTCCTATTTTAATTAAAAACATTTAATTAAAAGATCCCTGCCAGAAATATTTAAATCCAATTTAAATATTTAATCCCCTATTTATTAAAATAATATTTAATAAATGAAGTCACAATCCTTAAATAAATAAATTTATTTATTTAATCCTCAAAACCCTAGAATCTTCTAGAAATCCCTAAACCTATCTATCCATCCCTAATCACTCCCTAAACCTACTTAGAGGGTGATTCCTAACCCTCTTAGTCTAAACCCTCATCCTTTGACTTTTGGTCAACCCCCCTCATTAATGAGCCTTACATGTTCTTTAATGGCCCCTTACACCCTCATTAATGGCTCTTAGAACCTCTTAATGAGAACCCATGTCTCTTCTTCCATCTTGGTCCCCTAGCACACTTCCCTAGTGTTGTTCACACATGTGTGAGCAACCCTTGGGACATTCAACCATGAATGCAATCCATATCCCATTTAAATTAACCCCTAACCAAACCTCTAACTCTGACCCTCCTTCCTAACCCAAGCCCTTAGGAAAATCATAGAAATACCCTCACTTCCAAGAGAAAATCAGTAGCTTAGTTTTTATCATTCCATGCATTGTTATCATGTCAATTTGCATCTAGATCATCATAGCATAAACATAATTATTAGATTTACTTCTATTTTATGCTTTTATAAATCATCTCTAGCTTAGCCTAATGGATTGAATATATTTCATTTTTAAGCTTTTCATATCATTTACATCCATATCACACTTATCTTTTGGTTAAAATGAACTTTGCATACTCATCCTTAACATAAATCTGCATCTTTCTTCATTTGGACCATCAGAATCCTAGTGGCAAAACAGGTTCACCATACCTATTTTTGTGCCATTATGGGGTATCCATGGTTCCTAAATGATCCTAATCCTTCCTAAACAGCATTGGGGATATTCTTATTATGCTTCAAGAGCACACCCACATCCCTCCTATAAGAGAAAATCAAATGGTGACAGGGTGCTCCCGTTTCAACTCTATCTGAGGTGTCCTATGGATAGTTTTTCTATATGTTACGTATATGTTTCTTCTTACTAATTTTTTACTATCTACACATGTTCCAAATAGGTTAGGTTTGCATCGATCACATTTTGGCATGCCCAGTGGGACCCCACCATGCTCTTCAAACTACCTTTGTGAGGTTTTTTGGTAAAAAAAACTCACCTTTTATGAACATCTCGGGCATCCTTGGAGGTAGACTCATACAACATACCTTCCCTGGAATGGATTTACATTTGGAAACCCCCCTATTGTCATACTAGAAAATGTATATTGTCGTATGAGCTTTTGGTAAGGTTTTTTGGCCTTTTTCCCACCTTCTGGCATGAATTGTCATATGGGAACCCCTATATTATCATATGGGATCCCATGTAATCTCTTAAACCATTTTACCATAAAATACCCTATCATGGATCTCTATATGGGAAATAGAGGGCATTTGTGAGGCCCTAAACTTGGTCTTTATTGGGTTTTAGGGTTCATTTGGGCCTCCTAGTGACCCTAAACTTTAAATTTGCATGTTCTAACTCCATGTTTTTGTAGGTACTCCTTGAAAGGAAGATTGATCACCAAAAAATAAAGGTCCTAAGACCTATTAAATATTTTTCATGTTTAGGAACATAATCAACTTACATTCAAATCTTAAAAAGAACCTTTCATTCAATCTTGAGTTCTTAAAATGGACTAATCTGCATATCATTCCTAAATGGTCAAAAAACAATCCTAATCAATCCTCAAGTGATCAAAATAACTCATCACACTTTTTTTTTGGCTAAAAATAACTTCATCCAAACAAACTTGAGTGTTTTAAGGTTTTATGCAATCCTAAAGGCAATCTAGGAACACTTTATCCATTTTGGGCTTAAAACTAAATCCTAAATACACAAATCTTGAGCGCATGAGTAAAAGTGAAATAAAAAGCTTCATATCTATTTTTCTCTCAAAAATGAACATTCAAAATCTTGGAAACTCTTAGAGGTATCCACTTTCAAAATTTTCTTTATTAAAGGGGAAACCATAGAACCCAATCTCGAATGCATAAAGTTAATCAAACAAATCTGCATTTTGTGATGTTTTAGTAATGTGTGTTTTCGAAGGTCTTTGGAGAATTTTTGGACCCATCTTCCTCCTAGGAGTCATGCTTCCTAAAATTTGCCTCTAGATAATTGGATTATCTTTCCAATGGTGTAAGCGGCGTGTCTTTTCAAGCTGTGAGCAAAAAGTTATACCTTCTACAAGTGGGCATAAATTACAAAGTAGTTTTTTTCATCATTTAATTTTTTTTCTAATCAAATTGGGCTCTAAAAAATCAAATCTCGAGTGCATAATCAGAGTGAACAAAAAAATTAAACAAACTTCATTTTGGGTTCTAAAAACAAGCATAAAATTTAATTTTGAATGCTCAAAATAAAACTCTTGCAAATCTCTTTCACAAGATTTTTATGTTTTCAAAGAAATGAGCTTTTTCATCCTAAACACATGTGCTTGAAATTCCAAGCATAAAAAACACTTAATCAATTTCAAAAAAAAAGAACTCTTTTTGACATGTTTCTAGGATTTGTTCAAATTCTAAAAATCTTGGTTAATCTAAGTGACCTAACAATTGAACTAGGACATGTTCATTTGTTTTACTTCTAGCGAGGCATGTCCAGAGAGAAAAGCACTTCCTCTTTGGAGAATGATCTCAAATTGGTACTTCCCTGATTGGTATAGAAATAAAGTGCTGAGAAAACTATCGCTTCATCCCCTTAAACTCGGGCGATGTGTGTTGATGGTAGCCCAAGGTAGCTGAATATTCCTACTATTTCAGCATGGTCAACTAGACTCTTAAGTCACTCACACATGTACAAACTGATTGGGAAGATGCCATGGAACAAATCAGATACCTATTAATCAGAGGCTTCTTGATCTACTACCGAAGGTATCAAAATCTTTATGCAAGGGCCAATCCAAGTGGTTTCTCGGATCACCTTAAGATTACTCACCATTTGTATTCCTTTTTGGGATACCAAGCAATGAGAAAAGGTTTTGATACTAGCCTTTTATTAGGTTGTTCTTTCTTGATGTGTTTTAAAATTTTCAAACTCAATGCAATACATATGTTGAACATACACAAACAAAGATTTCTACATACCAAATCATTTTTCCATGTCAATCCAAATCCTCCAAAATCCATAAGACATCCAAGCTTTCAGAAATCTTGTCATCCTAGGTTCATAATCATGGTCTTCCTGTCATCCCATATCTTCCCCATCCAATTGTGTTCTCCTTTCCTCATATCCTAGGTTAGTAGAGTCATCTTGGTCATCCCCCATCCCTCGTTAATCTCCTTTTAGAGTCAGTATTTCCTCCTATCCTGATCCAAATCCAATCCTAGTCTGAGCCTATCATTCATCCCAGTCTAAGCCTTAGTCTTCCAAGTCCACCTTCATCCTTCATCCCCATCCAACTCATCTGCAAGTCAACATGTCTCAAAACTATTAAGATGAGTTTGGTTATTACATCACTTTTCCTACTCCATCCTATCTTGATGATGATGAAAGTCTTATTGATCATGATGAGTACTTTGAAAACCTTAGCAAGCTTGCTCCAAATGTCCCCCAAAATCCAATCATTCATCAAAACTATCCTATCATGCCTTCATTCATATCCACTAGTACTCCTCATGCTTTTGATAAGGGAAATCCATTATCCTATTTATCCACACATTCCTATCTTAAGCCTGCATATCCCCTGCATACATCATTCATGTCTCCATCCTCTTCCATGGTCATATCTAAATCACCATATTTTCATAACAACACTCCTAGCTACATCCATAATCCAAGTCCATCATCTCCTTGTCCTCCAACCCATTTTCAAATCCAAGATCCTGGTCTTCCAATCCATTACCCTGATCCCTCATCCTATCTTGATCCACCATCCACTATATCCTATCTAAATCCAATATCTTCCAGTCTTACCTACATTGCCACAAATCCCCTTCCACAAAAATAATGAATCCCTTAATCCACTTCATATCCCATATCTCAATCCATCACCCCTACCTCATCAGTTATTCAATCAAGTTCACAAGCTTGTTCTATGCCTACCTATGTGAACTATCTAGCAATGTCATCCTCCAAACCTTCTTCTACATAGTCATCCCCTCAACCAATCTCACAATCCACTATCTCACCTCCATGTATGGACTATCCTAGCTCTCCATCCCCTACACATTCTAATCCTTCACCTCAACCTCCATCATGAAATTCTCCAAGGAGTTTCACAAGGAAGCCAACAAAAAATATATCCCCCAAAGTTGATGAGCCATGTCATATCACTTCCTTAGGTGAAGCCATTAGTAATGAGGTCCATCAACCTCCTACACCTATAATTCATCTTCCATATATCCCACTTATTGATCCTCTTCAATCTCCTAGCATAATTGAGTCCCTTCCATCTGTGAACTCCATCCAATCCTTGTCCATATCTCTTCCTCCTAGTATTATCCAAAGCACATCCAATGATCCTCGTGAGTTCACCCTTATTCCCACCATCACAATTGTAGAATCTCCCATCCTTCCATCCACTCCATCTGAAGGATCCATCCTTACATCCCCCATCACACCATCCATAACAATCCCATCAAGTTGATATCTTGTCCAAAAACATGTTGAAGAATCCATCAACCTACATCAAGATCATACATTTTCACTTCCTCTATTGCATGATCCATTGCTTCCATCACCCCCAATCCAAGATCCTACCATCCCAATTCCTTCAATCCAAGATCCTATCATCCCAATTCCTCCATCTCAAGATCCATCACCATCCCCCAATCCTAGTCACGATCATATTATCCCATCCTCTCCACTTGATGATACTCCAATCCAAACTATCCTACATCCATCACTCTATCCTCTAGGTCCACTTACATTTGTCAATAGTGGCCCACTCAAAGTAGAAGAAATGAGTTTCATGTCTTCCACCCCAAACCTGATACTGGATGTTTATCTTACTTCCCAAGTCATAAGTATCCTTTCTTGGATAAAATGCTCAAGAAATCGAATAATCAAGGTAAAGGCTTAGGTACTCATGAACAAGGAAATCTAGAGCCCATTCAAGACAAGAAACATCCAAAATCATGTGGTATTGGTCACATATATGAAGACACTTCCTCCAAAAATGTTGTAACAACTAAAGCCCAATTCAATCATCCTTCCAAAAACACCATTACATCTTCCCATTTTCCCTCCAAAGAATACAATTCCATTCCTCCTCCGCCATCATTTCAACCCAAAATGACTTATTACATTCCTACTTTATCCTCTAAATCCATTTTGGGTCCCTATATCCCAAAATCTACCAGCACATATCCTCCACATGCCCAAATCCATTTTGGGCCCTTACATCCCAAAATATCATCCCCCATCTTATCCTACTCAATCCTTCATCCAAAATCTAAACATCCCTAGTCAAGATCAACAAAGGCACATTCCCACATCTCCTATCTACCTATCTCCGTCCATCTCTCCATCCATATCTCCTCCATCTCACTCATCTTCTCATATTCCTTCCAATGCTCCTCACAATAAGTTTGATGCCATATTCAAGATGCATAAAGGTAGCTATCCACAAAGAACCAAATATTTCCATGTCCAATCTAAAATACATGCTCAAGAAAATAAAAATCCAATCAAGAAATCCACTACATCCAAATGGCCACAAAGGCCCATCAAAGCAAAATCAAAATCTAATGCATCCTAATGGCCACAAGGGCCCATCAAAGAAAAAGAAAAATCCAATGCATCCTAATGGCCACAAAGGCCCATCAAAGTGAAGGCAACATCCACTGCATCCCAATGACCACAAAGGTCCGCCAAAGAAAAAGCAAAAACTATGTGGATCCCAAAGAAAAAATATGCAATGCATCTAAAAGAAATATCCACAATGGCATCCAAAGTTGCTAATCCACCAACTACTCATTCCCCTCCATCTCCTAAATCTATGCTGGGTCCTTATGTCCCAAGATCTCCTAGAACAAATCCTCCATCCTATCCATATCTACCATCCACATCACATCCACTTCATCCACCTACCTCACAACATGTCTCAATGTTGGTCCTGACAACATCCTCCTATAATGTTCACTTTCCATCATTCTATCCAAACCCTTTCTACCACCATATCTCTCATCTCATGCATATCCCCCATCTCAACCATCCAATCCATGCCTTTTCCTAATCCCCCCATCCCAATAAAGTTGTACCAACATCCAATCAAATCAAAAAGTCAGCAACAAATTAGAAATTCAGCAAAAAATCAGAGAGTCAGAGAAAAATTCAAAACAAGTGAAAAAAGTCAAAAATCAAGAAAAATATCAAAAAAGAAAAGAAAAGAGAAAAAAATATTCATCCAATGGTGAAAACTGGGAAATTCAAGCACCTTGGACAAGTACCATGATGAAAACCTAGCAAACATGCATCATGCTAACACAAGGGAGGATGGGGAGAGGGGCCAAAGGCACACCCTAACCAGATCCATCTTGCAGAGATCACACGTGGAAGAAACAATTACACAAGTGAGAGAGAGAATGCAGATCACTTTCATATATTTTCATCAAATAGATTCATACATGTCAAATTGTAAGGTATTCCCAGTTTAGGCCAGATATTACAATTCAAGTACAAAAGTCCTCCAACATGTGAGGATCTAAAACTATCTTCAATCTTCTAACTTCTATCTTCTATCAAAACTTACTCCCTAAACTATAACCAAAGATTACAATATATACAAGAGGCTACTGAACAAGTCGGCCTTCAAATCCACCATCAATGAAAGGAATGACCAGATCTAGGTCCACATGCTTCCCAATGATAGATACCAAAATTAAATTTATGACCATAATTAATTGCATGAGTCAGCCTCAATAGGAAACCAAAACAAACTACTTGGTAATCAAGGATAACCAAGTGCCAGACAAGCATCATTGAGCGGTAGTGAATTAACCGATCAACCCCGGTTAACAAAGGAAACCAAGAAACACTGAACCAACTCGGTCAAAGTAGGAACATAGCAACACAAGAAAACACAAACATGTTTTTGGTGACACAGGATTGCTAAGGACCCGAGATGCTCCTCCATCAGACACCTAGAGTTATTTGAAATGATTCTCTAAATCATGTAGCAGGTACAACCCAAGTTGAATCCAACTCAGATTGTGAAATCCAAGAACTATCTTCAATCAGTTTATTCTTCCACTTTACTAAATATTCCATATACTATCTTCCTCTTGTACTTCTACCAATTCTTTGTTCCAAAATTTGCTCAACTTCTTCTATCTATTTCTTAGGATAATCATTCAGTACTATCATTTCTTCATTTGACTCATGGTACTCAAATAAATCAGCAATGTTGAATATAGGTGATATATCCATGTCATCAAGTAACTCAATCTCATAAGCATTTCCACTATCAAATTTCCTCAAAATTTTGCAAGGAATAAACTTCTTCATTTTCAACTTGCCATATGTTTCAATAGGAAATCTGCCTTTCTTCAAATGAACCATTACTTCATCACTAACTACAAAAGTCTTATGTCTTCTAGATCTATCAGCTCTATCTTTGTATTTCTGATTACTTTTCTCCAACTTATGTTTCACATCTTCATGCAATGTCTTCATGTACTCAGCAAACTTTACTCCTTCAATGCTTCTCTTCCCTTCATTAGCAATATCCCTCAAATCTGATATACCTCTTAGTTGTATGCCATTTACAATCTCAAAAGGCATTTTTCCAATACTCCTATTCACTAAATTATTGTATGCAAACTCTTCTTGTGCCAACACAGAATCCCAATTACTTGGTGTATCTCCAACTAAGCATGTCAAAAGATTTCCCAAGCTTCTATTCACTACTTATGTTTGTCCATCAATTTGTGGGTGAAATGTAGAACTATATTTAAACTCGATGCCAAACTTTCTCCAAAAGGTCTTCCAAAAGTATCCAAAAAATTTACTTTCTCAGTCAGAGCTGATACTCCTTGGTAATCCATGCAAGCTAACAATTTCCTTAAAGAAAACATCTGCTATATGTACTACTTCTGATGTCTTTCTACAGGGTATAAAATGTGCCATTTTAGAAAATCTATCCACAACAAAAAATATAGAATTATTACCTCTTATTGTCTTTGGTAATCCAAGAACAAAATCCATACTGATGTCAATCCAAGTTTTCTTAGGATTAGAAATCGATGTATACAACTAGTATTCTGACTTACTCCTTTTGTGACTTGACAAATTCCACAACTTTTCACAAATTTCTGAACATCCTTATACAAATACAGCCAAAATTATTTCTCCTTCAGCAAATTCAATGTCTTGTCAACACCAAAGTGTCCAGCTAAACCACTTCTATGTTTATCCTTTATCAAATTAGTTCTCACTGATCCTCTCAGTATACATAACTGAGTACCTTTAAACAACATACCTCCTTGAATGAAATATTCTTCCCATTTAGTACTCGGTTGATCTTGACTAGGTGCTCTGCACTTTCTCCATGGCTCAGAAAAATCAGGATCAAATTCATATGAATCTCTCATGTCATCAAAACTAAGAACTTCAATTTTCATCTCGGTGATCAAAGATCTTCTTCTACTCAATCCATCAGTAACTTGGTTAGTGACTCCACTCTTATGCTTTATCACAAATGTATAACTCTGTAAGTATTCAACCCATTTCATATGTCTTTGATTCAACTTATTCTGACTACTCAAATATTGTAAAGCTTTATGATCGGTATACAACACAAATCCACTCGGTATCAAATAATGTCTCCATTTCTTTAGGTTTTGCACAAAAGCATAGAATTCTTGATCATACACAGAATATTTCCTTTTTGCATCATTCAAATTTTCACTAAAGAAAGCAACAAGTTTTCCTTCTTGACTCAACACAGCTCTAATTGCACTTCCACTTGCATCACATTCCACTTGAAATACCTTATTGAAATCAGGCAATGCTAATACAGGAAATTCATAAACCTTCTGCTTGAGAGTCTCAAAACTTTTATTAGCTCTATGTGTCCACTTGAATTCTCTTTTATCTCCCCTCATAGTCTCAGTCATAGCATTACAAATTCAACTAAAATTCTTAATGAACTTTTGGTAAAAAATTTCCAAACCATGAAATGATCTTACCTCACTAGCATTCTCAGGTGTAGGCCAATTCAAAATAGCTTCAACCTTTTCAGGATCCATTTTCAAATCATCAGCTGAAATCAAAAATCCCAAATACACAATCTCCTCTTGCATGAAAGAACACTTTTTTAGATTTATCAGTAACTTTTCTTCTTTCAACCTCTACAATACTTGTTTAACATGTGACAAATGCTCTTCTCTGGTCTTACTGAATATTAGAATATCATCTAGGTATACAATCACAAAATTACCTAATAATCTCTTCAAAACATCATTCATCAATCTCGTAAAAGTACTCAGTGCATTAGTTAAACCAAAAGGCATAACCAATCACTCATACAAACCTTCTTTTGTCTTAAAAGAATTCTTCCACTCATTGCCTTCTCTAATTCTGATCTGATGATACCCACTTTTCAAATCAATCTTAGTAAAATACTTTGCTCTAGTCAAACTGTCCATTATATCATCTATTCTCGGTATAGGAAACCTATATTTCACTATTATTTTGTTGATTTCGCTAGAATCAGTATGCATTCACCATTCTCCATTCTTCTTAGGTTCCAATATAGAAGGTACTACACAATGACTCAAAATTTCTCAGATCAAACCTTTCTGCAACAATTCTTGAATCTGTAGGTTCAATTCTTGATTCTTAGTAGGTGTCAACCAATGTGGTGCCTTATTCGGTAAACTAGCTCCAGGGATTAGATCCATGAAATGATCAATGCTTCTCTTCAATGGAAAACCATCAGGGACATTATTAGAAATGATCTCACTATACTCGTTGAGTAACTTATCAATCTCTTTAGGTATGTTATCTTCTATTTTTTACTTAGTTTGTTAGGAATCATAGAAAAATATACATCATTCTTCTTCAAATACATAACAAACTTTCTTCCTTCCATTAAGAAAACTTTCACAAATGTACAAACATTACTATCAGGTTTTTCAATCAAAGGTAACAAGATTTGTCTCCTCCCATCAGCCCAAATAGTATATTTATGCAATCCCCCATTATATATAGCATGTCTACCATATTGCCAAGGTCTACCCAGCAAAATATGACAATAATCCATAGGCATGATATCACATAACACCTTATCATAGTACTTTCCAATTTTCAAATTCACATAGTATTGTTCACTTACCAAGAGTGTATGCTCATCTTTGATCCATGAAATTTGATAGGGCTTAGGGTGTTCTATCCTTTTCAACTACAACTTTGTAACCATTTCCTCAGATGCCAAGTTCTTCAAGCTTCCACTGTCAATGATTACCTTCCACACTTCATCATAAACTCTACATCTGGTCTTGAACAAATGTTTCCTTACTAGATCTTCCTTATTAATTTCACTCCAAAGTGTTCTCCTTACCATCAAGTTATTTTCCTTCTCAGGTTCATTCGGTGACTCTTCTTGCACCAAATCATTTCTACTATTACCAACCTTCTTACTTGCATGTGTACACTCAAATGATCTATGTCCTTCTTCTCCACAATTGTAAAAAGTTCCTCAGAAACCACCTCTATTATAACCACCTTGATAGTTACTTCCTCTTCCTCTAGATGAACTTTCACCTTTCCACTCGGTCTTGCCTTTATCCATATTTTTCTTTTCTAGTTCAGATCTATTGTTTTCACCATAAGATCTACCTCTTCCTCTAGGGAATCTACCACCTCTACCTCTTTGTCTTTTCTCATTTCTTTTGTTCAATTTATCCTCAACTTTTAAGGCTAATTGATAAGCTTCTTCAATGTTCTCCAATCTGATTTCTTCTTGGATGGAAACTCTCAATCCATTCAAGTATCTAGCAATTCTTTCCACATCATCTTCATCATGTCCAAATCTGATATCTAATCTATAGAATTCCTCAGTATAATCTTTTACCGAGCTATCTTTCTACCTCAAACTTTGCATTCGCCTAGCTAGATTAATTTGATAATCACAAGATAAGAACTTTCCTTTCAACTTATTCACCATCTTATTCCATACCTTAATTTTTTCTTTGCCTTTCCTCTTTCTCTCCAACTACAAATGTTCCCACCACAAGGATGCACGACTCTTCAACTTTGTGCTTGCAATTTTCACCTTCTTTTCGTTAGGGACATTTTCATATTCAAAGTACTTTTCCATCTCGGTGATCCAGTCCACCAATTCATCAGAATCCAATTTTGCACTATACTCGGGAGGATTAAAGTATGGTGTAGACTTCAAATTTTTCAAAGCCTTCAACAATATTTCCTCACCTTGATCCATCATCGGTGCAAGTTCTACATCAACTTGTTCTTCCTCAATTTCATCATCACTAACATCTTCAAGATATCTTCCTCTTCTTTGGGCTATTTCAATAGCTTCTAATCTAGCAACAAGTTGTCTCAACATGTCTTCCAATCCTGGATCTGCATGTCACCTCCCATGAACCATCTTGAAACCCTCGGCAATTGCAATCCAGATCACAATCTACTACCCCACAAAAAATCAACTAGGGTTTGACAAGGAACACTCAAACCTAGATTCGCAAACCTAGATCTAGATCTCACCTTGTTCTAATACCACTTGACACAAGGGAGGATGGGGAGAGGGGCCAAAGGCACACCCTAACTAGATCCACCTGCAAAGATCACACATGGAAGCAATAATTACACACGTGAGAGAGATAATGTAGATCAATTTCAAATATTTTCATCAAATAGATTCATACATGCTGGGTTGTAAGGCCTTCCTGGTTTAGGCCAGATATTATAATTCAAGTATAGAAGTCCTCCAACATGTGAGGATCTGAAACTATCTTCAATCTTCTAACTTCTATCTTCTATCAAAACTTACTCCCTAAACTATAACCAAATATTGCAATATATACAAGAGGCTACCAAATAATTCAGCCTCTAGATCCACCATCAACAAAAGGAATAACCAGATCTAGGTCCACATGCTTCCCAATGATAGATACCAACATTAAATCCATGACCATAATTAATTGCATGATTCAGCCTCAATAGGAAACCAAAACAAACAACTTGGTAAGAAAGGATAACTGAGCACTAGACAAGCATCACCAAGTGCTAGGGAATTAACCAACCAACCCCAGTTAACAAAGGAAACTGAGCAACACCAAACCAACTCAGTCAAAGAAGGAATTGAGTAACACAGGAAAACACAAACATTTTTTTGGTGACACGGGATTGCCAAGAACCCGAGATGCTTCTGCATCACATGTGTAAATCCCTCCATCTAGTTCCTCTCTATAATTGGGGGCACTTTCCTTCTAACACATCCTATCCAGCATCTCCTCCATCCTATTTGTCTCTTGCCTCCACCATCCTCCTTCAAATCTTGATACAAAAATAAAGACCACCTGGTATACATACTTTTGGGCACCTTTCTACATCCATTTCCCCATTACCAATCTTCATCCACTGACTATCCTAGCTTCCATCGACCTTCCTCATCCTCTTGTCATATTATCTTCCATCCTATCACCCCGCCCCCCCACCAAATGCCTCTGAATGCATGAAACTATCCTAAGGAGGGGCATCTTATTCATTGGTGACATATTACTTGGAGAAATTCTTCCATCCATATCTTCCATCTCCCAATCCATATCTTTATCCTCCCATCCAAATCCTAAGCATTTCCTCCAATCCTTCCCAAAGTGTTTCCTCTAGTATTCATCCATGAGCATTTCCTCCATCCCAATCCTAAAGCAGTTCCTCCATCAACATCCCTCAATAGATCCTCTATCTGCATCCCTAATATTTTCCTCTATCACATCCCTCAATATTTCGTCCATCTTTCCATGACCTGGTACTTCCCTTTTCATTATTATCTAGGTACATGCTACCCCTATGAAACCCAATGCCATACCATCCATATCAAAACATTCCTAGCAATCTTCCAACATCTGCAAATCCTATCCACATTCTCTAGCTATCCAACATCCAACTTCCAATCAAACCATCAAAATCCAATCCTTAGTCTTGTTCCTAGTCTTGTGGTAAGCCTTGATCTTAATCCAATCATCATCATTGGGATGTGTCCTTCCCAAATCTATGTCATTTCAAGACACATCATCCATCATCATCCTATCCACCATCAACCTATCTTGGCTTTCTAGCCCAACTAGGGCATCATCTTGCATATATTTGAAGCTTTAGCTTCATCCTCAAATCCCTTATACATCCTATCCTAAGTTTTGTACCCTAGTGTTAGTCGTGTCTCCACCTAAGCTCATTTGTACATATGTATCTTTAGGTTTCATCCTTTGCATCAATTATCCCTTGAGTCATCGTGACCTTTCTAGCTACATGCTTCAGTAATCATCCCTTGGTCCTTTTTAGGTTCGAGTGTCTTACCTATCTCTTATCATAGGAATCCTTATCTAGTTATCCACCATCTGATTCATGTCATATCCTTTGAGTTTCTTTAATCCTTATCCTTAATCAGAATCATCCCAGAACTACCCTTTGAATAAGCATTGTCTAAGGGAATCATGTACTTGTCTTTTTAGTCTACATCATCTCGAGCAAGAGATTGACATACACTAGAAAGGATCTCATCTTCTAAAGATCAACAGTCTATCTTAGGTTGAGAATCCTATCCTCTTTGATCCTACATCAGAAAGTGTCAAATCATTCCCAGCACTTAGTAATCCTTCACCATCCTCCACCATCCTCGTTATCTAGTCAAATAAATCCTCAATCTAGTCAATCATCATCCATCATCCTACCTATGGAAAAAGGTGTGTGAGATACTTGTTATTTAATTGGTTCTTTTGGATCTTTGCTTATCTTTTGAGCTCTCTTGTAAATATCTCCTCATCCAGTGTACATATCATCATGTCTTGTTGTACATATCCTCATCATTCCTACAATAGCTATGATCAGATAGCTTGCCCCACCCAACCTTGTACTTCAACATCTTTTTTTGACTATCCCTTATCATGTGATTATCCTTGAATCATCATTTTCTAGTGAACAACACAACATTCTCCTCATCAAACAAGTCCTTGCAAGATGTATCCTTCCTCATGTCTGACCTAATCTTCCATCATCAATCAAATGGGTCTATGTAGGATGTATCCTTCTTCATGTTCTGACCTAATCTCCCCCCATCAATCCATCAATCTTTCTCCTTGGCAAAGGATGTCTTTTGGAGTTATCATTTTGATCTTGGATTTTGTCCTTTAGATCTTGTTTATCTTTTACGGCTTCTCGTTGTCCTCTACTCAAAGTTGCCATGGTCCTTTATGTCATGGTGCATAATGAATCAGGACAATCTGGGGCAAGTTCTTTTGATCATCTTTTTTCTTCCACATCAGTCATCTATTTGTAGTTTCTCCAGCATCATTTCCACCATGCCTCCTTCGGGTTTCATGTGTGATGTTGGGGAAACCCTTTGCATGCTTTCTTTTTTGTGTCAGTCCTATGCAATGCTGGTGAAAAGGCCTTGAGTTCCCAGTAACCTTGGCAGGTCTCTACCATTTCTATATCAAACTAGGTTGTGCTCTCAAAAATATCCAACACAACGAGCTCCCCAAATCCCCATCCCCACATATAGATTAATCTTGCATCATTCATATGGCTTCATTCTACATCCTGCATCTCATCTCATATTGCATTTATGCATTTTTTCTCTTGGAAGGTCATTTGTCTATCCTCCTTCCCATCTTCTCCTTCCCACTTATGTCCTTTTTGAGAAAATTCCCCAAAGTTTCCTCTTTGCATTATTTTCTTGAGGGGCACAACCCCTTTTCTATTCTATCCCAGGACATCTTATTTTCTTGTCTTTGACGCCATGCCACTTGCGGCATCACATCAAAGAGGGGAAAAATGTAGACACCTACAATCCCTTTCTAGCTAAAAATATTATATTTTTGTAAAAATCCCTAATGACATCATCATTAATTATTTATTTATTTAATTCATTCATTCATTCATTTTTATTGTCATTATCCCTTCTCCTATTTTAATTAAAAGCATTTAATTAAAAGATCCCTACCAAAAATATTTAAATCCAATTTAAATATTTGATCCCCTATTTATTAAATTAATATTTAATAAATGAAGTCACAATCCTTAAATAAATAAATTTATTTATTTAATCCTTAAACCCCTAGAATCTTATAGAAATCCCTAAACCTATCTACCCATCCATAATCACTCCCTAAACTTTCTTAGAGGGTGATTCCTAACCCTATTAATTTAAACCCTCATCCTTTGACTTCTAGTCAACCCCCCTCATTAATGAGCTTTACATGCTCATTAATGGCCCCTTACACCCTCATTAATGGCTCTTAGAACCTCTTAACGAGAACCCATGTCTCTTCTTCCATCTTGGTCCCCTAGCACACTTCCCTAGTGTTGCTCACACATGTGTGGGTAACCCTTGGGGGATTCAACTATGAATACAATCCCTATCCCATCTAACTTAACCCCTAGCTAAACCTCTAACTCTGACCCTCCTTCCTAACCCAAGCCCTTAGGAAAATCTTATAAATACCCTCACTTCCAAGAGAAAATTAGTAGCTTATTTTTTATCATTCCATGCAATGTTATCATGTCAATTTGCATCTAGATCATCATAGCATAAACATAATAATTGTTATATTTACATATATTTTATGATTTCGTAACTCATCTCTAGCTTAGCCTAATGGATTAAATATAGTTCATTTTCAAGCTTTGCATATCATTTACATCCATATCACACTTATCTTTTGGTTAAAATAAACTTTTCATACTCATCCTTAGCATAAATATGCATCTTGCTTCATTTGGATCCTTGGGACTCTAGGGGCAAAACAGGTTCACCATACCTGGTTTTCTACCATTATGGGGTATCCATGGTTCTTAAATTATCCTAATCTTTCCTAAACAGCATTGGGGACATGCTTGTTATGTTTTGAGAGCACACCCACATCCCTATTCTAAGATAAAATCAAATGGTGACAGGGTGCTCTCGTTTACACTCAATCTGAGGTGTCTTGCAAATAGTTTTTCTATATGTTAGGTATATGCTGCTCTCACTAATGTTTGATTGTCTATGCATGTTTCGAATAGGTTAGGTTTTCACTAATCACCAAAATAAATATAAAATTTTAAATCTAAAAAATATCAAATCTCAAGAAAACATTAAACTTATGAAATAGGATCATAAAAACATTGTGAAACCTAGGGTTACAAAGTTATTACCCATTTTAAAGTTATAATGTTAATAATAATTAATTTAATATACTATAATTTAATCCCTAAACATAATGTTATCAAAGTTAATTAATTAATTTAAATTAAATATTTAAAAGATAAAAATAACCATAATAAAGCTTTAATATTAAATTTATCATTTAGGCAAAGGGAAAGTTACTTATCTAAGTCCCATCCTAAGACATTAAATAATTTCCCCTAGATAACCCATTAATACATTAAAATATTATTAGTAAATTAAATATTAAATTTAAGCACCAGCATTATAATACAAATAAAAATAATATTCAATTGGAAATATGCATTAATTTTTAAAATTAAAAAATAGCAAATTCCAAGAATAGTATTAAAAAGAATAAGTGCCCATTTATTAATATCTCAACATTATCAAATTTAAATTAAATTAAAAATGGCATACAAAAGTAAAATATTAGAATCCCACTAAATAATAAAAGAACATTTTCAAAATCCCAATGAAAATAAAAATAATAGATAAATCAAAATTCAAATTAAAGTGGCCATCTAAAGTCAATAGTCATTAAATTAAAATAAGACAGGGATTAAAATCCAAACAGAATCTCACTAAATAAATAAAAAATCTATTTCAAAATCCCAATGAAATACCAATAATAAATAAATCAGAATTCAAATTAAAGTGACTGTCAAAAGTCGATGTTCATTAAATTAAAATAAGACATGGATTTAAATCCAAACAGAATCCTACTAAATAATAAAAAAGAATCTTTTTAAAATCTCAATGATTAATAAAATAATATTAAAATAGAATTCAAAATAAAGTGACTATGAAAAGTCAATAGTCATTAAATTATAATAAAATAAAGATTAAAATTTAGATAGAATTTAATGATAACTTAATTAAAATTTAAAATTTAAAATGGCTCCAAAAAGCCAGCCCTAACCCTACGAAATTAGGGTTAGGCTAAGAATAAAACATCTACCCTAATCTCTCATTTGGTTATTGCAGGTTTGGCAAAGACCAAGAAGAACATGAAGATTTTCAAGTTTTGTATACACATAAGTATACATGTGTGTATATACATACATATATATTTATGTATATATACTCTTCCAAAATCGACAAGAGGAAAGATAGAGAATAAGTCTATTTTTTTTAAACATCAACATAGCAATGTATTCCAATAGGGTATATACATCTATGTATATATAGAAGTATGTATACATAGGTGTATATACAAGACTTTTTTTAAAACTAACATGATATCAAAATAAAATATATTATTACATAGGTAATTTGTAAAGCAAATCTACGTTAACTTTTCTTTTTCAACTAAATACTTGAAGTAAATTTTGACTATATAGGGAAGAGATTAACAATCATTAAAAAAATCTAACTTTTTCTTGCATATGGGAAAACAAACCAAAAAGCCTTTTTTTTGCATTCAAAGCATTAGGAATCTTCATTTTTACATTTTCTTTCTTTAGAAATACATAGAAATTTATGTAGAACATTTCACATTCAAATACAAACTTTTACAAGCATTCATCATGCATTTAGGCATTTACATGGCCTTTTTACACTACTCTTTTACACATGACTTTTTAGCCCTTTTTACAAGTTAAAAAAAATTTGGAACCTAAAAAATGACAAACTTCTAAAATTCTTTATTTTTTCTTCATCCAAAATCAGCAAGCTTCACCGTAAAGAAATTTGCAATAAAACAACTTTGACCATGGAGGCTCACCTCCCAACCAAGGCCATTACATGGCCACCCCCAACCTAAGGAAAACAAAAATGGATGGGGATACAAACATGCTCATACATCACATACACATAAAAAGTGGCAAACATAATTTTGACATAAAATTCCCTTCCCATGGATTTACACAATGCGTCATCATGGACCCATAAGAGGGGTGAAGGTGGAAAATAACCCAAGTAGGAGAAGCCATAAAAATATAAAACCATGCCTTTAACAAGGCCCAAAACCATATAACATTGCCTTCACCAGCCCATCACAAAAATACTATTTCCTTCCATTTTTCATACACAAGTAACAACCCTTATGACCCCCAAATATGTAGATAACAAAACAATGGCAACATGGAGCCCATACTGTTAGGAATAGTCCCAAGAGATAATTGAGAGGGGGGGGTGAATTAGTTATCTACAAGATTCAATTCTTTATCCAATTAAGTATACTTAAACATAAAGCATAAACACAATGAAAGAACACATGAACACAACACCAATATTTTGGTTACGGGGAAACCCAAATAGGTAAAAACCCTGGTGGGACTTGATACCCACTAATATTATGTACTAGTGTATAATGATCCTTGTTAGAAGATCCTTTACCTTGTTAGGAGTAGCTTTACAATATATTAAGTACAGTAGACCTGGTCAAGGGTCAGACCCTGTTAGGAGTCTTTTACAATTGTCCCTGTTAGGGGAGAGGATGCACTATCTGAGAGCTCACTGCTCAAATGGATGAAGGCTACAACCTTTTGAATAACAAATACACACTATATCTAGATCTTGGTAAACTATGCTTAGACCTACTATCTGGATCAATTCCAATGAATAGTACAAGTACTTTACTTGGTCACATAGACCTTCTTCTGATGGCTCAACACTTCGCACACTCTACTCTGCTCTGCTTAATCAACCATGAACCACACTCAAGCAATCACAAATGACTGCCTATAAATATCTTTCCTCCAAATGATATAAACAATTTGGCCTATTAGAACCACCTTGAAATCATAATAGAGAAACCATAACAATCTTCAATAAATATTATGTCAGCTCTACTATGCACGCAACACATTTTGGGACCTGTCTAATAAGATAATTGTAGACGCACGCTACACACTGTTGGCTCTACCAAAACAACTGGATCTTTCTCTGTAAGCTGAATAAACTCATGTGCTCTTAATCGAACATCAATAACACTTCTCCAAGCTTAAATCCAAGGGTGCATACCCTAAAGATAGGTGCAACTCAAGAACCAATAAAATCTTTGTCGGCTCTTCTGAACAAACACAGGAAACTACTGCTGGTGAATAGCGACTGCATAACTTCACTTCTACTCATCACCAAACTATGCATCCATAACTAAAAAATCACTAACATGTCTTCAACACATATCCAAGTGCACAAGGCTCCATAATAACTATACGGAGAACCATACATAGAACACTATATGTTACTCTTTCAAGAACACTGCTGACACTAGCTGCTATATAACTGTCTGTACTAACAGTTAACCTCTGCACCCATGATATCATGCTGATATCATGTCCATGCTACATATACTAAAAGCTTACTACATAAGACTTCCACGCATGCTACTTTCCATATGTTGTCATCAATGACAAACATACAGTCAATACTGGCCTGCTGGCAAATCTCCAACAATCTCCCCCTTTGGCATTGATGGCAACCTATGGAATGAAAAACCACCACCAACCCAAATGAACATTTCTTTTATAACATTCTCCATTTCCTCATCAAAACTCCCCCAAAGATGAATTCTTCATCTGCTACAATATTTTCTAATATTCTTCATTTCCTCAACTGTACTGCTGTCATAACTGAATACTACTCCCCCTTAGTATATTACTCTTCTTTTTACTTCTATTTTTCATGACTCTATATATACTCCCCCTTTGACATCAATGGCAAAGGGCACCATTCATTTTAAGCACTGATACTACTTCTGAGGTAGAGTAGTCAACCTTCAACCAGTCCCTGAGGACTGATGCCTTTCCTTCTTTCTTCTAAGCAAAATCAGGGAAGGGAATGACTCCCAACTTCTCCCTGAGATACTCAAAAGTATCCTTAGGCAAGGGCTTTGTGAATATATTTTCCAACTGATCTTTAGTACTCACATAGTCCAACTTGACTTCTTTCTCTGCCACTTTCTCTCTTAGGAAGTGATACTTGATCTCAATGTGCTTTGTCTTTGCATGCATCACAGGATTCTTTGACATATTGATAGTGATAGTGTTATCATAGTGAATAACAACAGGATAATCAATCTGAATTCCAAAATCCTTTATCATCTGTTTGATCCAAACAATTGTAGAATAATTCAAGGCTATTGCAACATACTCCACTTCTCTTGTTGATTGAGAAATACAATTTTGTTTCTTGCTTGTCCAAGCGACAAGTCTATCACCAAGAAACATTGCTCCACCTGAAGTACTCTTTCTGTCATCAACACATCCTACCCAATCTACATCAATGTACACATGAAGCTCAACATTTTCTAAATTAGGATACCATAGACCATAATCTATAGTGCCCTACAAGTATCTGAATATTCTTTTTACTACCATGAGGTGACTTTGTTTAGGCTCTGCTGCAAATCTTCCAACTATGCCAACTACATTGGAAATATCAAGTCTAGTCTGAGTAAGATATATGATTTTACCAATCATAGCCTTGTACAATGTTATATCTACTGCTGGTGAGTCATCTTCTTTTGTAAGATTGCATCTAGTGATCATAGGGGTTCCTACTAGTTTTTAATCATCCATCTTGAATTTCTTCAATATTTCTTTCACACACTTTGACTGATTAATAAAAATTCATTTTTCTGTCTGATGCACATTTAGTCCCAAAAAGTATTTAATAGGACCAATCATACTCATCTCAAACTCATTCTACATTTCTTTGGCAAATTTAGCACTGAGCTTGTCATTACCTCCAAAGATAATCTCATCAAAAAATATAGCTACAAGTAGTAAACCTTTAGATGTCTCTCTAATGAATAGATTACAATCTGCTACTCCTTTCTTGAATCCAATCTTTGTTAAGTATCCATCTAGTCTCTCATACCATGCTCTAGGGGCTTGCTTAAGTCCATAGAGGGCCTTCTTCACTCTGCATACCATATTAGGTCTATTTGATAAGGTGAATCCTTTTGGCTACTCAATGTATACTTCTTCTTTCAAGTCTCTATTCAAGAATGTTGACTTGACATCCATCTGATAAACTTTGAAGTTTTTGACTATAGCATAGGCTAGAAACAACTTGATAGCTTTTAATCTGATCACATGTGCAAATGTGTCTGAATAATCAATGCCTTCTCTTTGTGCATATCCCTTATATACTAATCTTTCTTTATTTCTTACTACTGTACCATCTTCATTCATCTTATTTCTAAATATCCACTTTGTTCTAATCACATTTTTATCACTAGGTCTTGGGACTAGTTCCGAAGTGTCATTCTTAATAATCTAATCAAGTTCTTCTTTCATAACATCATGCCAATCTGAATCATTACAAGCATCTTCAACACTTAGAGGTTCAATCTGAGATAGTAAACATACCACTTCATTGCTAGTTGAGTTCTTTGCTTGTGATCTTGTTAAGACTTTGTCGCTCTAATCTCCAATGATGTCTGCCTTGGAATGATTTCTTGATGCAAACTTTGGAACTTTAGGTGATGATGACTCATCAACCTTAGGAGTATTTTCTTCACTTGTTTTAGGTTCATTGAATAACACATCAATACTGTCAAACATTTCTTCAATAACTGTCTCACTAGTGGAGGGTCTAGGTTCTTCTTCAATCATGGGTGAGTAATCATAATATCTTTCTTCATCACTTCTTGCATCAAACTTGCCTACTGCTTCATCCCTCTTGATGTAGCACTTGCTTCCAAATATTCTAAAGTATTTTATTGTGGGAACATTACCAAACCATAGCTCATAAGGTTTTTTGTCAACACCTGGCCTCAATTGAATTCTATTGATGGTATAGACTATTGTATTAACCACATCTCTCCAATAGGTGTGTGAAACTTTTCCTTCTATCATAATGGTGCACGCTGTATCAAGAATGATCCTATTCCTTCTCTCTATAATTCCATTCTATTGAGGGGTTCTAGGCACACTTAACTATCTCTTTATGCCATGTTCTTTGCAGGTACTCATAGAATCTATCAAAGGTGAATTATCCTCCTCTATCTAACCTCAAACATTTTATCTTTAGTCCAGATTCATTCTCAACCTTAGCTTTGAATATTTTGAACTTCTCAAAAGCTTCTAACTTCTCTTTTAAGAATGCAACCCACATCATCCTAGTATAATCATCAACAAACAAAATGAAATACCTTTCACCATAGTATGATCTTGTTTGAGTTGGACCACATAGGTCTGTATGAATCAAATCCAACTTGTTTTCTATTGAATTCTTCTTACTCCTAAATGAATTTCTCACATGCTTCCCCATCACACATTCCCTGCATATAGTATCAACTGACTTTGCTATGCTAGGTAGATCTCTTATTGCCTTAACATTGCTTATGTTTACTATGTTATCAAAATTGATATGACAGTCTTTTATGCCATAACCAACTATTGTCAACTTTAGCAAAAAAACAACTTGCTTCTAAATTGAGTTGAAAAACATTACCTCTTGTCTTTGAGCCTGATACAATCATAACACCATCCTTGTTGTTAATGATGCATTTTTCATCTTTGAACTCCAACTGATATCATTTTCCAAGCAACTAACCAACACTAAGAAGGTTATGTTTCAAATCATCAACATAAAGAGCATCATCTATACTATTCTTTCCATCCAAAGTGATGGCTCCTCTACCAACTATAGGTTTAGGAGTGTTGTCTCCAAATCTGACCATACCTCCATTGTATTTGTCCAAATGAAAAAACCTGTCTTTATCACCTATCATGTGATGTGAACAACCACTATCTATAATCCAGTCTTTCCTTATGTCAGCTTGTGAAATCAATGCTATCTCTTGATTCTCCTTTTTATCTTCATGAATTGTCTTGTTATTCATTTTGTCTATAATAGATATGAATCCAATTTCTTCTTCACCAAATTCTTCGTCTAAAATCTCTCCACCATTGTTCCTAATTCTAGCAACTGCTTCATTTATTCTTTGATTGTAAGCTCTGATATTTTCCTCAAGCAGCATCTCTAATGCATTGTATCTTTCCTTCCACGTCTTTATGTGCACATCCTTTGCTTGTTTGTCTCCTTCAAATATGTCATCTAGGTGCTTCCATATTTTGTGGGCTGTATCTATCTTTTTTACTTTTGAAAATTTACCATCAGATAGGGTGTTGATAAGGGCTTCTTTAGCAATAGCATTCTAATGAAACAATTCCTTTTGTGTGTTAGTAGCATCATCTTTTGCAAGGTCTTCTAAAGTAGAAATCTTGGTTGCCTTGATAGTTACATTAAAAACTTCAAAAGCAATGCACTGCAAATGAGTCACCATCTTGTTCTTCCAATCAAGATAATTCTCTCCATCAAACTTAGGACTTTCTTTCCTGAAGTACGCCATTTGATCAACCTCAAGCTATTAAAATTTCTCTTCAAGGCACTTTTCTCTGATTCCAATTGTTAGGAATAGTCCCAAGAGATAACTAAGAGGGGGGGGGGGGTGAATCAGTTATCTACAAGATTCAATTCTTTATCCAATTAATTATACTTAAACATAAAGTATAAACATAATGAAAGAAAATATGAACACAACACCAATATTTTGGTTACGGGGAAACCCAAATAGGTAAAAACCCTAGTGGGACTCGATACTCACTAATATTCTGTACTAGTGTATAATGATCCTTGTTAGAAGATCATTTACCTTGTTAGGAGTAGCTTTACAATATATTAAGTACAATAGATCTAGTCAAGGGTAAGACCCTATTAGGAGTCTTTTACATTTGTCCCTGTTAGGGGAGAGGACACACTATCTGAGAGCTCACTGCTCAAATTGGCAAAGGATACAACCTTCTGAATAACATATACACACTATATCTAGATCTTGGTGAACTATGCTTAGACCTGATGTCTAGATTAGTTCCAATGAATAGCACAAGTACTTTACTTGGCCACATAGACCTTCTTCTGATGGCTCAACACTTTGCACATTCTGCTTTGCTATGCTTAATCAACCATGAACCATACTCAAGCAATCACAAATGACTGCCTATAAATATCTTTCCTCCAAATGATATAAACAAGTCAACCTATTAGAACCACCTTGAAATGATAATAGAGAAACCATAACAATCTCCAATAAAAATTTTGTCAACTCTACTATGCACGCAACACATTCTAGGACCTGTCTAATAAGATAATTATAGATGCACGCTACACATTGTCGGCTCTACCAAAACAACTAGATCTTTCTTTGTAAGCTAAATAAACTCATGCACTCTTAACTAAACATCAATAACACTTTTTCAAGCTTAACTCAAAGGGCACATACCCTAAAGATAGGCACAACTCAAGAACCAATAAAATCTCTGTCGGCTCTTCTGAACAAACACAGGAAACTGTTGTTGGCAAATAGTGACTACATAACTTCACTTCTACTCATCAATAGACTATGCATCCATAACTAAAACATCACTAACATGTCTTCAACACATATCCAAGTGCACAAGGCTCCATGATAACTGTACGGACAACCATACATAGAACACTATCTGTTACTCTGTCAAGAACACTGATGACACCAGCTGCTATATAATTGTCTATACTAACAATTAACCTCTACGCCCATGATATCATGTTGATATCATGTCCGTGCTACATATATTGAAATCTTACTGCATAATACTTCCACGTATGCTACTTTCCATATGTTGTCATCAATGACAAACATATAGTTAGTACTGGCCTACTGGAAAATCTCCAACACGTACATCCATGTCTTATCCCCTTCTTTCATGAGGAAGGACTCTACACTAAATGGGAATTCCCAACTAAATCCCTTCACCCTCAAGGCTCTCTTCCCTCCCAAGGGTGAGTTTAGCCTTGCACACCCTCAAAAAACAAAGAAACACAAAAACAAAACCAGGAAATAAACTTAAGCAAGAAGCCATGAAAGGAAAGCTTAAAGCTTCACAAAAACCGTATACAACATCATAAAAAAATCAGCATAAACATACCAATAAAGAAAATAAGTCTTCCATGAAAGGCCACCAACCTTTCTCCAAGCTATGACAATGAAAGTTGAGAAGAGCTCCCTTCCTACAAGCCTTCATTTGCTAAGTCCACCAAAAACAATCCACTAGAAGTCTCCAAAATTGGACTATAGGAAATCAACCTACTGAATTCCTCTCCATCCCACTAAAAGGAAAACCCTACCTAACATCTTACCTAACATCAAAGATGATTGGACACACTATCCAAGGGTTCTCTCTCCAACAAGAGGGAAATTCAAAATTTGCAAAAGAGGAAGACAAGGCACACTTCCCAATTTCACCACATTCTAAAAAGGCATTTTTAGAAGAG
Organism: Chamaecyparis obtusa; assembly: GCA_027943335.1. Taxonomy (NCBI): domain Eukaryota; kingdom Viridiplantae; phylum Streptophyta; class Pinopsida; order Cupressales; family Cupressaceae; genus Chamaecyparis; species Chamaecyparis obtusa. The sequence goes on along the minus strand of BSBK01000210.1, from coordinate 1,791,922 downwards.
CCAAAAATGGGCCAAAAACATTCTATTGATCAAAAATTGACCCCTAACCCAAAGTGCACCTATGGGATTATCTCATTTTAACCCTAACTAATCCGTAGGGTTACATTTAACCTCTCAAAAGTCCACTAAGAGTTGACCCACAAAAAATTTGAAATAAGATTCCCTCCCAAGGCTCAACAACCAAGATACCTAACATTGGGATACTACAAGGTGACTCAAAGGTGGAAGAAAACCAATAAATAATTTACTTGGTTATGCCAAGTCACATACACATGTGTCAATGGACACGACATAAAGTCACAACACATTACTACACACATGTCATACTAAGTAGACATAAATATAAAATAAAATAAACACAATTTTAATAACACATTCAAACATTACTTTACAACATTAATACTTAACAACGAGGTTATTTCTCCCTTTGGATTTAATCTTGGCTTTACAAGATTTTCACATGCATCCATCTTTAATTTCTCCTCATTATAATCCATGGTCAATTTCTTGCACACTAGATAAAAATATCAGTAGTTCATGAAAGATCAAATGACATATATATATATATATATATATATATATATATAATCACATAAAATACATTATATAATCTAACTACATCTACACAACATCATATGAAATTCACTTAATCTCAAGAATGCATTTCTTAATTTCTAAGAAGTTATTTCAAGAACTCATATATATCACATAAATATTTCTTGCATCAACATGAAACTAAAACATAATACTCAAAATTAAATAATTCATCAAATACCATAACATCAAGACCTAAAAATCAAATCATGAAAATATATCCTAAATCATCATCCACATAAAATACATCATATAATCAACTTGTAATTTTCACAACACTCTATAATTTTGACTCGTCCATTGTTAATTTCCTTTACCAAAAAAAATGTAGGAATACAATTTTCACAAGCATATCAAATACCCTTTCATAATCAAGATAATATTAAAATTTCAAATGATTTCATAATCACTTCTAATTAAATTTTTTGAATCAGTAACCAAAGCATAATACCTAGAATTTATTTCTTAACATTAAGACCTAAAATCAATTTTCTATTAATTCACATCTCAACATAATATAAATTCAAATTGTCATTTGATTAAACATTCATATCCAATAGTAACATTTCAATATTCATAAAGGGTACATTCTACCTACTCAATTCACGATTCAACACACCTTTCCTACTACATTTCCATAAGGAAAACAACATTTAACTTTGTTAGAATATATATCACACCTTATTATTATTTAAATTGCCTTGTTCCAATTGAATTCTCACAAAACATGCACCCAATTGCACTATCTTAAAAATTAGTTAATTCAATTAACCCTATTGCAAACATACAGCATCCTAGAATTATTGACATGACTACATAAGCAACATGAAAAGATTACATCATGAATCAGAGGTCAAGCCTCAATCCATCAAAATATAAATCCATAATGCATCAACATAGCTTTTCTAATTACTGACTCTATAATGCAAAAAAAAAATACAATGATAAGATCAGGGTAGGTTCCCTTAATACACCCATCATGACCCCCAATGATAAAATCTTGATTAACATAAGACAAAGTTGAACTAGGTGCATCTCATGATACCATCATAAAACATTATGTGGATAAAAATCATTACATACTTAGCACCGACTCATCCCTATCTCTAAGGGTCATCGGGATATGATCCAAGACCACACCCAACATCCCCAAGTTCACACATGGCATTGAAAGTAAGCTCCAAAAATAATCCTCCTGGTGAAGTTGTTAGCACTTAAACTTGTAGATGATTGAAAGGATTCAGAAACCTTTGAAATAAAAACTCTTGTCCTCCCAATAGATGCATCTAACACAATTCAAATGCTAAGGTAATAAGGTTAAAAAAACCTTCTTCACTTTGAGTATTAAACTCAGGTGGGTTTACCTTTCTTAACAGCTTCTACAAAGCATTACAATAGTGATCTATCTACTTGACATAGATGATACAATTCAAAAATATAAACTAAATGTAAATTGAACAGATTATTTGATTTTTAGATGGTGAATACATGCAATTCAAGCAATAACCAGTGTCTTATTTATTGGGCATCAGAGTCAAAACCTACATCAATAGAATCCTATCAAAATAGATACACTAAAACTTGAATGAAATTCCTGACACTCCATTCTCCCAATTGTTAACCCTGTTATCAAATTCATATAGGGATAATTAATTCCTAGAGACCTCTCTCAAGATTTATTTCTTTCCTTCAAAGAAACTTGAGCTCAACCCCTATATCTACCTTGTAAACAATGCATTAAAGAGCCTTACAATTTAATACATAAGAGAACTTAAACATCCATATACGAAGACAACCAGAATTAGCAAACAAGTTCTAGTATTTTTGTATTAATATATCAAACTATATCAGTACATTTTGATAGAGACTTACAAGAAACAAGATCCTATATTCAGAACTCTCTTTACAAAGTATTATCAACCACCCCTACAAAAGAAGTAAAATTTCTATTTATATCCATGGCTATCTTGGAATCCTCAAAGAAAGAATGCAATAAGCTTCGGATAGCTAGGAAAGTGACTTGCACTACAAACAAAAAGTACAAACTATGATGACAAAGAGACTGGAGAAACAGAAAACAACTTCCAAACAAATGGAATCTTCATAGCTGGCACCTTCGTATGAGGATATTTCAGAGCAATTGCTTGAGTTTGTTGCATGAATGATGACCGCCAATACAGGCTAACTTACATCATTCTTTGTTTGATACATGCTCTCCCTAAATTTTTGGATCAGGTGCCAAGTGTACTCTATTCTTCTTCTTCTACCTCCAGCTCCAAGACAGCTGACTTATTTTTCTTTTGCTTTGTACTTTTGTCCCAGGCTGCTACATCATCATCTGAAGGCCAACTATAATCCTATAAGTCCTATAATGACTTGATCTACAACTCCCACCTAGAATCAGTGACGCCTTTAACATCTTCAACAAACTTTATGCAATCATTTTCAACTTTAATCAAGTTGTCTACTATGTTGTTGAATCCTTCAAAGTCCAAAGAACCATCACCACTAAGGAAAGCCTCTTGCTTAATCATTATCTAGCCCATGGATGACTTCCACTCATCTATACTTACTATACTTCCATCATTACTGTAAATAGAGGGCATATACTTACTATAATCTTTATCAAATATGACCAGATTGGCCTTCACCTATTTTGATTTCCCTTTTAAAAACTTGGAAATGGCACTCACCAACCCTATCTTTTCAAACACTTATGTGACTACCTTAGGGATATCAGACCTATGTGGCTGTAAGGCATCAAGCTTCTCAAATAATGTACTTCTCCCAAACCAAACACTGTAGAGTGGCTCTAAACTAGCTAGTGATTCATTTACCTTCTCATTTTCCTTATGCAATAGGACAACTAACTAATGGACTAAGCCCATTTTCTCCTTTATTTTTTCTAGTCTATTTTGCACAACATCTGACATGATCTTTAAGGCTGCATCTAGCCTTACCTTTTCTAGATCCTTTGATGACTTGTCAAAATTTTCTGTCGTTGGTTGGGAGTGGGCCTCAATTTGCAAAGGTGGAGGATGCACTACCTTTGAAGCTTCTTCAAGCTTGGCCTTTAAATCCTCTAGTTCATCCTCCATTTTCTTGATCATCATCAACTTTAAATCCCTATCCTTGGCAACCTTCATTGAGTTCTCAAATAACTTAGCATATCTATCTTCCAACTAAGTTTTCTTTGGTTCATTAAGGTGGGAAAAGCGTGTTACTACTTTGGACACCTCAAGATTAGTGGTATTTTGAATAGTCCTAACAATTTTATCTCCCTCCATCTTATCTTCAATACTCACCAGAGATGGCTTTTGAGTTCTAGGAGCAAGAGACCAAAATGCAATAGCTTGAGACTTAGGATCATAGCCACTTCCTCTTATCATGTCTCCTATATGTACCTCATAAGACAAGCTACCCTCTGGCTGCTTTCTAATTTGATCAATGATGAAAGCCAAGGTCAGGTCCCATCTAGGAGTCAGAAGCATTCCACTTGATTTTACCATCTCTCTGGCCTCCTCAATAGTAATCTTCTCAAGACTTGGGTCATAAGATTTGAGAGCCCTTATAGTCTCCTCACTTGGTTTCATTCCCTCAGGAAGAACCTTTGCAACCTCCTGATATTTCTTCCAAATGAGGGAGTTCTTGAATTCATCACTTTTGATGAACTGGTCATCACTAAGGAACTCTTCTTGATACAACTCTCTCTCATCTTTTCCTAACAATAGAAGTAGATCCTCTTCTTCTTTGGACACTATCTTCTTTCCCTCTTTGATGGCTTTTCTCAATTGATGATGATAAGCCCTATTACCAGGTACCAGAGTAGAGGCTCTATCAATTATCCTTCTCTATTTTTTATCCTTAGAAGGTTTTCCTACCTCAAGCTTTTGTTTCTTCAATGGTGGCTCTGAGGTGTCCCCTACCTCTGGTGGATCTTGAGTCAAATCAATAATTGGTGAGTCCTTGGCCTAAGGTGGACTATCACCTTCTTGTGATTCATCACTAAACTCCTCAAGTTCAGAAGTGGAGTAATCCCTCTGTACATCTAATTTTTCTTCAATCATCCCTTCCAATAGATTGGACAGGGTGCCATACATTTCAATCATTTTCTCCATCCTCTTTAGGTATGGGAGATCAGGGAAAAAACCTTCAAAATCAATCTTGGCCTCCTTGAGTTGGGCCTCCAATCTTAGCTAAACAAAATATTTGGTCCATCTCCTACCAGCTTCATATTGATCCAAGATGTTCCTTACTACATCCTCCTCATCCAAGCCCTCATGATCTCTTATTGTGCCAATATTGGGGATCAATGTATTTCTTGTAGTCTTAATAAAATCTTTAGGATCAACATACTTGCAAGTACCAAAAATCATTTTGAAATGATTGAGCCAACCACTAAGCTCATCCAATGGTCTCTTCCCAATTAGGAAACTGCCTATCCTGAATTGTCTTAGTGTGAAAGTGCTCTTCCTATGAGGTTCCAAAATCTCCTTATCAGTCCATATCAATTGCCAAATGAATTCTAATAGGGAAACCATAGGAGGCACAAATCTTGGAAGTAGATGTGGGGGCTGAGGGAAACCATAAACCCTAATAACTGTGAAATTCTCCCCTAGGTAGAAGTCACCCCAATTGTGGTTTCCCTACCAACCATTTTGATACTGCATGGGCCTTAAAAACTACAAAATCTTGGGTTGCAACCTCATCACATTTGTCCCCAACAACCATAGAATTGGAAGAACAAAGATATTATAGAGAATGCAAATATGACACTCATTGGAAGTGTAGTTCCATACCCTCATCCAATACTACATTGGATTAGGATGGCCCTCAAATGTAAGCCTTAGCTTTAGCATCCTTGCATCCAAACTATTGACATGGAAATATAAAATCAGGTGCATCAAGAGGGAATAATGCATGAACCTAACAGGCCTCTTATTTTCTTTAACAAACATCAAATCCTCATGCATTCTATCGATTACATACTAGATGTAATCATCATCATTGTTGGCATGAGAATTCTGGATGTCCAGAATTATCATCAGCAGATCAGCAAGCAATTTCTCTTCATCCCCATCCATCCCTAGAACTCTACACAACCCATAACATAGGAACTTCATATAGAAGTTAATGGATTTGAACTCATATGGGGCATTCATTCTTGTAGGGAAAGGAGCTATGTATTTACCCTACTTTGGGATGTGCCTAACCATTTGACTTTTCATTGATCCTATATGACTTGCATACTTTTATCTTTCCTTCTTCAAATCAATTTCAGTGGAGGAGGAGGTAAAGAAATCAAAATCTTTCATGAACGACCCCCTATCCAAGGTAACTAAGGTAGACTAGTCTTCACACCTAATAGTTTTAGAAATAGGGTCGTACAATCTAGCCAACTCTATGATAAGGTCAACATCAAGAAAAACATCTAGGATATTTAACTTAGCCATCCCCAAATCCCAAGAATTGTAAATTGGTATAGCTTTATGTCTATTATAGTAAAATTAAGTGAAGATTAAGTAACCTGAGCTAGAAGGTGTGATAGGGTCTCTGCATTTGTACATGAGATCCTTGAAAGCTGTATCAATAGCTTTCTTGTTCTGGTTGGACTCAGGAAGCAATTTGAGGAACTCATCTAAATAATTGGGCTTCCCTTTCTCTTCACTACTCTATTCTTTGGCTTATCCATTGGATAATGCAATGTTTAGCTCTGGTTGACTCATCTTGGAATGTAAATGTTCTTCATCTCTGCAACTTCTTTAACTTCTCACTCACTACTTTGGCGCTAACAATCTCAACTATCTTCAAAAAAACTTTGAGCATAGAAAGAAATGAAGTCTTGTCTATATATCTCCAAGAATTGAATGCGTACAATTGCTAAATCATTAAAAATCTAGCTTCACTGCATACTTCTGTATTCAATTCTGCATATTACCAACTTCAAATCAAGGCTAGTCATGGTGTCAATGTTGACAGGTTGATTTAAAAAATCATAAATAAAGAACGAGATCAATGATCATGGCTTTAGCTTTAAAACTCTTAATTACTAATGAAAACCCTCATTAAAACCTGATTGGATGGAATTTTACTTTTTTCCAACTTGGAAGAGTACCTTTCCACATTGCAATGGCTCTCATCAGTCATTATTAATGAAAACTTAACCAGACATGATTCAGAGATCTAGCGAACAAAGGTTCTAATCTCTAAAAGAAATGTTAATCATGGGTTAAGCTTGGAGATTCAGCGACAAGGCCATTCATGTGATCTCAGAATGATTTGATAACTCGTGACTTTACTTGGAGATTCAGTGACCACCATTGATCCCAAAGATGATCAACAGTCCTTAGATTATCCTTTGAAACCCATCACTAACTCAACGCATTCAGAGAATGGGTGACTAAAGGCAATCTCTATTTCTTGGAACACCTGGGTCAACCATGGTTTCACTCAGAAAATGAGCAACCAAAGACTTTGCCCATTCTCGTAATCTTTTACTTAACCCAACAACAACTTGGAGATCCAGTGAACAAAGATTTTCATAAACCAATGACTTAAAACCTTGACCATAGTCATATTTGGAGAATCAGTGACCACTTTAACCTCTTAATCTTGAAATGCCTTGCTTAACTCTTGATTCAGTGAACACAGGCATCTCATATTCTCTAAAAGAATTCATTAACCATGGTCTCATTTGGAGATTGGGCGAACAACCTGTTAGAGATAGTTAGAGTCACCATTTTTGAAGTGTCCAAGACCCTTGCTAGTTCATTATTTTGAAGCTCATTCAGTACATTCCCTTGAGAGTTTTTCCTTGCAGTAATCTTTCAAGCATCTATGCCCTTCAAAGTTGTCAAGAAATAGCCTTCAAGTTTGTCAAGTTCAAGTTTGGCCTTCCTTGGATGAACCTTTTTCAAGACTCATGCCTCACCTGAACCACTTTGAACCACTTTGAACCACTTTGAACTCTGATTCAAAGTAGTTCGAAGTAGTTCAATGAATGTTTTCTTTTCTAACGACCATTTTCTATAGGTGGGCCCTAGCCTACATCACCTTTTGGTGGTGAACCACTTTGAACCACTTTGAACTCCGATTCAAAGTAGTTTGAAGAGGTTCAAAGATAGATTGTGAGCAAAGTTATAAGTGAAAGGATAGTTGATGGGACACATGACATAAGCTGATAGTGAAATGATGGTTAATTTTTTAAGAGGGGAAATTTTGATTTGACGGGAGCCATGAAGCAAATCTCAAATAAAGTTTCAAGTTGTGATTAATGAAATTGTTAGCACGAGCAGGAGATATCATTTGGGGGATAGTTAATAATGATATTAAAGATGGTGGATTTTAAGGACATCCTATTGCTGAGTCATTACTGCTCACATCATTTGAAATTAATGTCCTCGACTAATGCCCATTAAAGTCAACTTTTCAGGGCATTAATCTTTCAAAATATAAACAGCTCTATAAGTTTTTCTTTCTTGTTATTTTTCTGTAGAGTCTCAGCTATGGGAGAAGAAATTTTTTTGAGTATGCGTAAAACAGGTAGCTCCTAAAGCTTTTTCTCATTTCCTATTGTTGTTTAATATATTAATTCGAGAGGGGGGTGTTTTTATTCTTATTCCTAAGGGAGAGATGAGGTCTAGTATGCATTTCTTCATAAATGTCAAGAATATGCAATGTCGAGCTCCTATTGTCTCGAACATAGACTTGTTAGGGATACCAATAGAAAAAATGGAAATTGACCTCACAAACCATGTAGTGGAAGATCATAGTCTAGAGTTCCTGTCAAGTGGATTATTAGAAGTCACAGCTTTTCCGTCGTCAGTTGTATGCCCAGAATTGGTTCAGTAATGTATTAATAGATATGATGTTAAATCCAAGTGCATTATGAATGCAGAAAGCCAAACCCTTGTGCCAGTCAATAGGGAGACTATTATGGCTATTTTTAAAATCCCATAAGAATCTCTTGTCAGTTTTACTCCCACCCAATCTTTAGCTCAGTACAGAGAGAACATAGATAAAACCTGGAGTTGTAATACCCCAAAAATGGGCTATAAGTTCATTAATCTCCTACATCTTCAATTCGAACGAAATCGACATCAAAGTCCTAACCTAAGGCACATCTAAACATCATCGAATCATAATTGATTATCTTATATTCTGCATCGGAGAATATTCCTAGCAATATTCCTAATTATCATAATTATCTTTAATTTTATAATTATTTGGCAATAAATCACATTTATCCTAAAATTTGATTAATTAAATATTTTTCATATTTAATTAATTAGATTTAATATTTGCCACTTAATTGTTTAATTAAATTTAATTATATCTATTATTAATTGTATTATTTAATTTTGACAATAAATCAAAATTCCTATGAATAATTGATTAAATTCTTATTTAATTAATTAAAGCATGTTGTCATTATTTAATAATATAATTTTTAATAAAAGTTTGGTAAAATAGTTAATTAACCCATAAATTAATTATTTTATTTCAAAAAGCAGTTAAGTTGGAAATAAATCACTTTATTATTAAATTAATTCATAAATAAAACATGCACAGTCATAAAAGCAAACAACTATCAATTATCAATTAAAGCTAAACTCTATTTTGAGTTAAAGCTTAGCTTTTGCATGTTTTTTGTGAGTTAATTATCCTTTATTTAAAAATAACTCAAAAATCAAGTTGAGTTATTTGAGTGATTTATGGCTTTTTCTCATGCACCTCCAAAGCCTTGGATTTCTATAAAAACAAGGCTCAGCTCTTCATAATTCATCTCATATTTTTCACAATCACGCTGGAGAATTGGAATTGAAGAATCAAAGCTCTTGCGAATCGGCATTTTTGTGAGATCAATCTTATTTTTGCATTCATATTACATATCATTGTTAGATTCATAGCATATCAATTTTCAATAGCATTCATATCATATCAGTTTTTATCATTCTTATTGCATAGAAAATATCAAAAATATAGATTAATTGCATTCAATTTCATATCCATCTTTTGCATTCAAATCCTTCATTTAGGTGTCGTCTAGGTCACTGATCTCGATAATAATCTGAGAACATTAATCTCGCACCTATTAGAAGGAAGTAAATCGCTTGGTTAGATAGCTTTCAATTTTGCATGATTTTGATTATCACTAACCTCTAATGTTTTACTGAGTGTTGTGTCTATAGATCAGGTACAATTTTCACACACACATTTTTGGCGCCCACCGTGGGGCAACCCACCTTTGCATGCTGGTTTTGATTTTTTTTGGGAGCTAAAACCCCAAAGTTTTAAAGATTTAATTTTATCTCCCAAAAAGCTTGTAATTTTAGTCTAAAATTTTGTTTTTAGGTTGGTGACATGTCAGAGAAGCTACAGTAAAAAATTTAGAATTTTCTGAGATGTTTTAAATTTTTAATAATTTTTTCTTGAAATTCCAGAAAAAATTAATATCTGACGCAAATTAGCATATTTTTCAAAAAAATTTATATTTTCAGAAAGCTCTTTAAATTCTATAGCGGGTCCATTCTTTTTGTTTTAAATTTGGACATGATATCATAGCTCAAATAGTCAATTTATAAAAACTGGTCTGTTTTGATAAAATGGGTCTCTAGGGCACAAATGAAGAGATTTTTCTAAAAATTTTGTATTTTTAGAAATCTCTCTGTTTTTTAGCAGGGGTCTCTATTCTTAATTTCTATTTTTGTGGCCAAAATCATATCAAAAAAATTAGATCTTGTTGACTAGGTCAAATGCAGCAAAAAAAATAAAGTTTTGTGATGGGTATGCACTTATTTTTTTTACATGGTTCAATGAATGATATGAGTTGTCATTTGGGTTAATTGCTGGTTATTATTACTGATAATAATTGATTTTTAGAGCTAACCCTATGGTTTTCATAAGTTGAATATATTTTGCATATCTTGTTTGCTTGTTTGCTTGTTGGAGAGTTCGTCACTTGCTTGCATGGAAAAGCTCAACAAAAATTGCTAAAAATCAAGTAAAATCTACTAAGCGCGTTGCGAGGATCTCAAGTATTCTCCTTCATCTAATAATATTTTGATTTGGGACTTAAAATAAATCTCTTATGTGTCAAGCTTGTGTGCATCTTTTCATGCTTTTGATCTATTTCTACACACTTGCATAATGATACTAGGTTGTGAACCCTTAAGGATTCATTAAGTAGTCTTAGAATACTTGTGATTGATCTTGATTGCTATCTTGGGTTATTGGACTCACTAATCCGCCGGCCCCTCATTTCCGCCCCGTGGTTGCAATCTCAGCGCCATAAAGGGGAGGGGTCAACAGGACAGAAGCGTTAAGTGTTCCACTTGGCAACCCTTTTGTGCTTTTAGGAACTCACTTATTTTCTAAGTTGGGGACTCGTTTTCAGCTTGTGTGAGGTGTTAAGTGTTCCACCTTGTGGACTCATCTCATATTTGCTTTAAGCATTAAGTGTTCCTCTTTCTACTTTTTGGGTACTTTTGGTAGATTTACTTTCGGGAATATATCTGTGCTCACATAGTAATTAGGCCCTATGAACACTATTCGTGATTCTTGAGAGATTGGATTCCTAGCGAAATCCTTCCTTGACGATGGAATCCTTGTAGGTAGGGAGGATACTTAGTGTGTTTCACATTCATCTTGGTTAGTGCATCTTCTCTTATTGATCGACACATTCTCTCTCCGGAGAGGTTGATAGATCACGTGGGGTTGATATCACAAGCTTTGGTGAATCAAAATTGGTTAGTGCATCTTCTCTTATTGATTGATACATTCTCTCCCCGGAGAGGTTGATATATCACGTGGAGTTGATATCACAGACCTTGGTGGAACAAAACTTTGTCTTAGCATGTCGGATTAATCTGCTTGCTTTGTTTGGGTTAAAAGTGAAGAGGTGTCAAAACCTTGAATCTGGAGCCAAGTCCCCTTGTGGTATACTATTGTGAGTCATCTTTAGAGAGGGTTAACCGTAGCGGACAATCCCTTCACAGGGCAAACTGCGTTGATGAAACCTCAAGCGGTAATAGCCATTTTCACCATGGTAGTGATAGCCGCTATATAAATGTCCTTGTGGAAGAAATCTCCATGGGTATGGTTCATTGTTGGGTTGTCAGATCTCCCTAGCAGCTCTTGAAGATTAAGTTCTCAGACTGTGTCAAAACCCTGGTGCGCCGGGATTGGAGTTCACCCCTTTGAATCATAAAAGTTGTAGAGTCAAACCATTACTAAAAAACCCTAGAGAGGCCAATTTTTCACTTTCAGGGTATATGTGTGTTATTGCAAAACTTTTCAGAACATACACAATTAGTACTCTTAGGGATTAGCACAATTTGGTCACTTGATTGTTCATGCGCAAGGTTGCTTTTTCCCTTGTTCATTGTTTTTAGACATGCTTGGAATCACTTGCTTGCTATTCTGCATGTTTGTTTATCTACTTAGCTATTAAAAACGATCAAATCTAGTATAACCTTCAAAATCTGGATAGTACAATTTGCAAACAATCCAAAACTGAAGACCTTAAGTTTTGCAAAAATTGACGTAAAATCTTTTCTGGAGTCAAAAGTCATTTCAGGAAGTTAAAAGTCGTACGAGTTTTGTCAAGTGTCATTTCAGTATTGCCCATCTATCGTATGATTGAGAACCCAGTGTCGTATGAGTTTTCAAACCAGCAAATTCAAGAAAATCAAAACCCTGTTAGCAACTGTCGTACAAGTTTTGTCAACTGTCATTTCATTTCTACCCAACTATCGTACGAGTTTAGCAACTATCATTTCATAGACTACCCAGTGTCATACGAGTTTGCAGGGTGTCGTTTGGAAAAATTTGAGAGAGTTGTCAGAAATTGTCAAATTGCAAGATATCCAATGTTTCTAGCCTAGTTCTAGAATCTGTCAAAAATATCATTGTGTCAAGAACAAATCAGTAGCTATTGAAAATCAGTACACATGTCTCAAAGAATCAGTACACATGAGGAAGAAATTCTGATCGCCGCTATGATGAAGCAGCTACAAGCTATGCAAGTCCAGCTTGACAAACTTGAGAAAGAAAAGGAACCTCTATACTCTTTTCCATTTGATAAAGACTTGTACATGTCACCATGCCCCCGAAAAAAATTTGAGCAATATGATACCTCTTCCACGGAGAGTGACACATCTAGCTTTGGAGACTATGATGACTATGATGACAGACAATGTAATGATACCTATGACACCTCTGTTCCTAAGAGTCCTCATCGTTCATTCCTGCTTACTACAAATGGGTCGTCACATTGGATAGATCGTGATGGTGATCCATATGATTCTAATTTTGAAAGAGATTTTGATGGCTTTTGTGGACAATACCTTGATGATGATCCATCTACTACTGCTGAGGACTATAAAATACATCGTGCTAGCTTGAAACGTCAATACTATACGGATCTCCCCTCTAAGAACTCTCAAGCTGAAAATAAAGATTACACTCTCAAGCAAGATCATGTTAATGTTGGACCTTTGTCTAGCGATGGTTCCCTTCCATCCCCTACTTCCTCCAATACCCATACATTTCCTAAAGCTTCCGAGTCTTTCAAATCTTTCACAGAACCTTCATCTGACACAAGTCCTAATACTTTTCATGTGGTTCCCTATAGTTATCCTCCAGGGCTACCTCTTAATGAGATCACTCCAGACTTGTAATTCCACGGATCAAAATGTTGCAATTAAATTTTGATATTAAGGGTGTAGAAGAGGATAGTTCTGAAGCCACAAGTTCAGAGGCTAGAAATGTAGAAGCAAGAAGTCCCCTGGACATAGATTGGAATAGGAAAGAAGAAGATGATATAACGTTGAGGGCCTGAACTATTTTTGGGGTCACAAAAAATTGGTTAACAGAAAAGAAAAAGAAAGGAGCTAAGAACCCCCCTCTTGAAAAGCATAGTGTGGGATCAGCCTTAAAAAATGTGAAACATGCCCTCTCTAATGTATCTCCTATGGTTCCAAATGTAGGTAAAGCTACGTCCCCTAAGAAAAAGGTGGTTTCCAACAGAGATCCTACCGCACCCAGATTGAGGCCTAGAACAAGATCAGAAAGGCGTTGTCAAATGGCATCCTTAGGACCTGACTACCTAGATGTTGAGATTAACAATGATGACATTTCTTTTCCAATGGATCAACAAGAAAAGGTTCAAGAAATCCTTACCAGTAGCATGGATGTACCTTAGGCTGAGAATACTCCTGTAAAAATCCCCGATAATCAGATAGTCACCGGTTCAGTTCCTCCCTGGTTAACTGAATCAGTGAATAAGAGAAAGAGTTACAAACCCCATTTCACTTCTCGTGAAGGAGATCATCACTAAATATGCTACCTGAACCCCCCAAGAAAAGAAAATGAAGAGTGATGCTAGGCTATCTACCGATCCATCTACTAGAAAGGTGACTGCAGAAATAGCCACTTTCAGGCCTAAAGAAGGAATTCAAGAACCAAAGGCTGAAGACTTTGAAATCATGAAGATGGAACTTAGTGTTCTAAATAGGGATTCTAGAGATCACCTATTTAAATTCTCAGCTGATCATATGCTTGAGCAGTCGCAAAAAGATGGAAGGGAGAAACATGAGTTGAAACAGTTGGTTTCTACCATGACTGAGTTTCTTTCCTCACTCACTGATGATGGAGTACTACCACTGGCCCAATCTTCACAAGATTTTGATCTAAATTTAGTTGAAAGCCAAAGGCTGGTGAAATAGATGCAACAGGGGAGGGTTCTAATCGAGGTCATGAAGTCTTGGATAAACAATGTTATCACTGAAGAGAGTGCTTTCATCCATGAGTTTATATCTACTTGCCTAGATGGAGAAGGATTACTTGGTGAGGTTCAAACCCTAGTTCCAAGCTGGGAAATGGAGGAAGAGAAATGCGCAGTGATCATCATATAGGTTCAAGAAATAGAAACCTATGGTGTGACTCAGTTCTTAGCTAAGAATCTGATGAAGCTAGTAGATCCCCGTATAATGTTCATCCTAAAATAGAACTTCGGATGGAAAAATATAATGTTTAAAGTTGTGATCTCTCAAGCCAAAGCAATAGAGAAAGAGGTGTTGGATATGCATGCAGATGCTCTTAAAGACATCAAGATAGTGAATCCCTCAAGTATTTTGCAAATTGATGAAGGTAATAGGGATGTGGATGCCATGGTCAAAGTCTTTACACACACCATGAATGCTCTCAAAGAAAATGAAGTGCCTACAGTTCATGATTTCACCAAAATTTCAAACATGGAGTCTATGTTGCTACTGAACAAAGGTCAATTACCAAAGTAGATGGAGAGGATCAAGGAGTTAAGGTGGGAAAAGAATGCGACTCGGGTGAAGCTGACAGGTCTGAAGAATCTGCATTTCCAGCCAGCCCAGGAATTGGTGAACATGTTCTAATCCTAGAAGCTCATACAAACCACCACATCAGAAGGCCCCAGAGGGAGTTAGTAGTTTTCAGGATAGCATTTCCCTTTCTTTATGTTTTAAATGACATGTGTTATGAAACTCTATTTTTAGTTATGTAACTAGTTTTAAATAGTTTTTTCTGGTGTCTGAGAGGCCGGGTTTTTCTGGAGGCTCTCTCAAACCTGAAACTATTAATGCTGGAGCATTGAACAGTGAAGGGGTTAGAAAATACAAATAGATAAGTAGATAGTTGATTGAAGTAGATAGTTAGCATAAGTCTTTTTAAATTCTGAAATAGTTTGTGATTTTTTTTTTATTAGACTTTCATAAATCATATATGAATATATAAATGCATGGTATGGTTTAGATCTTTGAATCAAAATCTGGAATTTATTGATTACTTTGAAAATTAGTACATTTAAATCTATGCATGTATTGTTTATATTCAGTCACTTTCAGTTTCTCTCTAGTTTTTCCTTCTCGAGTTATTTTATAGGTTATTTGTTTTAGAAGTAATTAGTAGATCTCAGTTGTCTTCATAGTCAAATTTAATCATCTATTGTTTTTTTAAATCACCTCAATACCCAAGAGTATTTGAGTGGTCCTTCTACACTTTCTGGTTAAAGGTGTATGAATTTATTTTTATGTTGATAATTCATTGAATATCCTACAAGGAAGCTGAACATTAGAAATTCAGAGGGAAGCAATTTCTTATGCTTACCCAACTGCTAATGAATTATTTGTCTTCAAAAACATAGATTCTTTATTCATTTTCATTTAAGAAGAGGAAGACAAATCTGTTCACCAACAGATTTTTGGTGACTCTACTAGGGAGAGTCTAGTATAAAATACTAGGTTCTCAACTGATATAATGCCACAAGATGGTATTACCACACAATGATGTGTTTCCTATACTTCAACCTAATCTAGGATTTGAAGACACACAAGAAGACATAATTTCAAGCTTAGCTACAATAGTGTGGAGGTTTAAACATAGTAATCAGTAGTTTCATCAAGTTCAGGTAGTGCTTGAAAGAGAAGAAGAAAGAGCTGAATGACTGAGGGGAATACCAGTTGCTCGGGAAGCATTTATAGTGAATAGACTTGCACAAGCCCCAGCAAGAAATTAAGGTCTTTCCTGAGTTTGAAACTAGTAGAAAAGAGGTATACCAAAGGTGATAGGAGTAGGGGATTTCTTAATGATGATTTTGAAGCTTTGAGGAATCTTAGTTTTGAACTTGACCTTAATACCTGCAAGAAGAAGAAAACCTAAACATTTAGTAGACCTACTTCACCTCCACCTAGCCCATTTATTCCACCCCTTTTCTGAGCTATTGTAACACCAGGTACTATTGTGCCTATTGTTCTTAATATCCAACCTTTGAATTTCCAGTTACCTAACATGGCTGCCAATCAACCCTGGGGTCAAAATATTGGCCCACTGAACTTAGGAGTTAACCCCCCTAGGGATTTGCCCAAAGGTGCTAATCAGGTCTTGCCCAAGTTCAATGGAGATAGAAAAGTAACCACTGATGATCATCTCAGTGCATTCCACACTGCCTATGGTGTTATTAGTGTTCCTACTGAAGAAATTGTGGTCAGGCTTTTTCTCAAAACCTTAGTGGATACCGTAGTTTGTTGATTCATTCATTTACCAAATAGTTTAATCACTAATTGGAATGGTATGAAAATGGCTTTTGAAACAAGATTTAAAACTCCTGATAATGAGATTTCTTTATTGCTTCAACTTAGTCAACTAAAGAAAGAAATACATGAGCCTATGCGGGAGTTTGTGGCTAAGTTTAATAGAATTTTGCAAAGGATTCCAGTAGCTTCAGCATCCAGTAATGAGAATAAGAAGATTTTCTTCTTGAATGTTGTCCCGCCTGATATAAGCTTTCACCTATTGAAAGATGGAGGTTTTGATTTGGTTGTAGCCTAGACACAAGCTATTTAGCTAGAGGATACACTCATAATGGCTGGAAAATGGCAGAGAGAAGTTCAGGCTTTGGGAACTCCCTCATCCTCTACAATAATAGACCCTCTAATGTAGAGGTTGATGAATGATATGGCTATACATAAGAGATAGCAGAATAAGGCCAGTTCACTATACCAATCCCCTTATCAAGATGTTAGCTGAAGACAATATAATCAACCCCAGGGAAAAGAACCTCTCTTGTCAGGTTCACAACCTAGATTGCAAATTGAATCTGCCCTAATGGAAAGAATGTGTTCCTTTCATGTAACAACCGATCATGATGGAGAATCTTGTCCTAATTGGTTAAGGTGCCTCCAAATCAATGCAAAAAAAGATACTATCAGTATAGAAGAGTTGAAAGGAGAGAAAGACTCACCTGATATCAGTCTATCTAGTTCTTTTTATCTAGAGTATGAGCCAGGCTCTAATAGAGGTGGAAGTGTTTTAGCAACTCTACAAGATCCTGCCTGCACTGTTCTAATTAGAAATTAGATAATGCAAAAGTTTGTTCCTGGTTTAATTGCTACTAATGCTGATGCTAGGTGTAAAGAAATCAAAAGTGGAGAGGCTCCTACATGTCCAAAGGGCCCTGAAGTAAAGATCTTTCCAAGAGGCAGTTCACCTCCTTCTTCTTCGTTTGACTTTGTTGAATTCTGTAAAACAAGCACAATCTCCATTTCCCCCACAGAATACCTTAAAATGAATCCCAAAGAGCTGGACAAGTTGGTCCAATATGTTAAAGGGGAGTCAAGTTCAAACCCCAAACCAGATAAGCCTCTTATAGGTGAGACAACCATAGTTGAAGAACTTCTTGTCTCCCAAGATACTCCTCAAACCCCCGAAGAATGTCCTTTTGTTAATACAATTGAAGGTGAACTAGAGGAAAGAAAGCCTAATCCCTTTTATATCTTGTTACTGCTAAATGGCTAGAAACTTAGCAATTGCATTATTGACTCTGGTGCATCAAATAACATCATGTCTACCCCAGTTGCAAGAGCCCTCGGTCTCACCTTGAGTAAAACTTATGGCCATTGCTATTCTATGGATGGGAAACAAGTACCATTAATGGGTCAAGTCAAAGACACCCAAGCCATTCTCATTGCATATCCTGACAAACATTTGAAGTTGACTATCCTGGTGGCAAATATCCCAGCTAGCTATGGTATGCTGCTTAGTAGAACTTTCTGCAAGGATTTAGGAGGAGACATTAAGATGGACTGGTCAGAGGCTATGATCCTAGTAGGAAAAAAGAAAGTAAAACTTGAACCCGAGCCTAAAAATAAATATACTGTGGTACCCTCGGATAACCCAAAAGCTCAAATTTTGTATGAGGAGTGTCATTTTGGCAATTATCTCATTTTAGCTGATCTTGAAAAGGATGCTGAAACTTCTTCTCAGGAAGAAGAGGGTATATGGAAGATGGATTTTGATGGTAGCTGCTCCAAGTCAGGCTAAGGTGCAGGGGTAGTCCTCTTTCCTCCTAATAAATAATGTATTCCTCTTTCTTTCAAGTTAGATTTCAAGAATACTAACAATACTACAGAGTACGAAGCCTTACTTCTAGGATTGGAAGAGGCAAAACTGAGGGGAGTCAAGAAGTTGATAGTAAAGGGTGATGCCAAGTTAATTGTGAAGCAGGTGAAAGGACAAGTTTCTATCAAGAATGAGAAGTTAAAGCATTACAGAAATTTGGTATGGGACAAGCTGGACTTTTTCAACACTTTTTCCATAGAATTTATACCAAGAAATTAGAACACCAGAGCAGATGCCCTGGCAGTATCAACTTCATTATTATTGCCACATCCTGACTTTAAAACTTGTACATATAAAATTGAGATGATCTACAAGCTGAAAGTGTCTGATAATGTGGAGTATTGGTAGGTCTTTGATAGTGATTCCCAGCTTAGGGATTTCTTAGAATGTGCCATAGGTTTTTCTAATGTATATAACTTTTGCAGGTGCAAGTTGTTGATTGGATCTGATAGAGGCTCGCCCTATGATGTATATATTTGATCTGCTCCATATTCGTAGACTGGTGTGATGATGTAAGGACCCAACTAGTTTGGTTCAAACATTCCTATTTTCACTCTTTACAATTGAATTTTTTTATTTTCCATTAGTACCAAGTCACCAACTTCAAAATACTATGGTATGAACTTCTTATTGAAACTTCTCCTAAGACATTGTTGATATGCTTGCAAATGTATTAGTAAATTTTGTCTCTTTTCATCTAGAAACTCTAGCTCATGTAGTCATGATACTCAATATTCCTCATCTAAAATGATGTGTTGAAGGGAGACTCACAGTACTGATGGGAGCTCAAACTCTATCAAAAAGATAGCTTTGGTATTGTATACTAGTGAATATGAAGTGGCTCTTGTGATGGTACAGAAACTAGTGTGGTATACCCATAGGACAAGGTTGAGTTGGAGGTGTCAATCTTGACCATCTTTATTGACCATCTTTTTCAAGACTTTTATGATTGTTTTGTTCGTAGCCTCAGCCTAGTCATTTCCTTAGGGGAAGTAGCATGAAGAACGGCTATTATGGATGTGGAATTTTTCACAAAGATCTTCCATTTATTTATTTTTCAAGGGGAACCATTATCAGTGATAAGAGTTTGTGGGACTTCGTACCAACTTATGATATAGTTCAAAAGGAACTTGAAAATATGTTTGTCAATAGTATAGATCATTGGAATTGCTTCAACCCACTTTGTGAAATACTCATTGGTTGTGATGATGTACTTATGACCATCAAAGGATAAATAATGGATCTTTCCAACAAGGTCAAACCCCTACTGTGAGAATGAAAATGGTGAAATGAGTGGCTATAGATCATGTGCTAGTGCATGGATGAGGTTCCCATGAATCTGACATTTTGTTGTATTTTGAATGAATGAGAAAGTATCTACTTCCATAGTGGGCAAAGAATACCCAATTATTAGAAGAATCTTGGCTAACATCAAGCCACTAGAGTGGACACCACAAATGCCTTCATGTATCTCTAATATCATTTCTTGTGCTTCCTCTAAGTTGAGACATCTTAAGAGTGTACCATCTAGACTTCATTTATAAAGTGCGTTGGCAATTATAGTGTAACGAGAGACTTTTCTTATCAAGGACTTATTTTGGTTGCAAGATAGTTCTAGGGAGATTATTTATCTAGTTAGGTAGTCATAAATATTTTGGTACCTAGGGGAATTGAGACCAACAATGTTGCACACAATGTCAGACTTCGAGATGTCAAAGGCAAGGACCATAACCTATTTGACCATGAATTTAAAATGTGTTACATCATGTGGCATGTCCAGCAAAGATCCTATAACGGTCATAGAATCTACTTCCTTGTTTATAATCCTAGGGATTTGTTCAAATGATATTTGTTCATACTGCATCTTTATATCTTCTTCCATGGCTTTATATGAAATCAATTTTTTATCTTTCGTGTCATAGCTTCCATTGCCTTAGTTGATAATCAGTTGAGAATCCCTATACACTTGAAACTATTTGATCTTCCACTAGACAATTATTTTGAGACCTATGAGAGGTGTTTCATATTCTGCTATGTTGTTGGTGCAATCAAACCTCAGTCTATAAGATCTAGGATTAGAGCCCCCTTGGAGAGTGATGAAGACTATGCCAATGGCTGATCCTTTTTGCGTGTGAGAGCTGTAAAAGTATATTTTCCACTATTTTATTTCTTTTATAGAAAATATACCTTCGTCAGAAAATTATATCAATATTAGATGGTTAGATGGTAGAGCGCATCTACCAATTGATCTGCAATAGCTTGGCCTTTGATTTCTTTTCTATCTATAGCGTCCATGTCAAACTCACTTAGTATCATGACCCATTTGGCTAGGTACCATATCAATGCATAGTTTCTCAATAGATACTTCAATGGGTCAATATTAGCAATGAGGATCATATTGTGGCTCAACATGTAGTGTCTGAGTTTCTATGAAGAAAAAATTACATCTAAACACACTCTTTCTATAGCAAATTAGTTTAGTTCATAATCATTAAGTATTTGAAAGATGTAGTATATGTCCCTTTCCTTTCTGTTTGAGTCATCATATGCCACTAATGCCCCTAGTGAGTACTTTATAGATAAGATATATAATAGTAAGGGCTGATTAAGAATGGGTGCATTTCAGACTAGTGCTGAAAACAAATAGTCTTTCAATATTTGGAAGGACTTTTAACAATTATTTGTCCATTAAAACTTTATGTATTTGTGCAATAAGTACTAGAGTGGGTGGCACTTGTCTTCCAATTGTGAGATAAACCTTCTTACTGACAATAATCTACCCTGTAAGATGCTTAATTTTTTTAGATTTGTTGGGGGAGGCATTAAAATAATAGCTTGGACCTTTTCAAAGTCAATCTCTATTCCTCTGTAGGAGAAAATAAATCCCAAAAAATTCCTTGATGTGAATCCAAAGACATAATTCTTTGGGTTTAGTTGTACTCTATAGTCCTCAAACCTATCAAATATTGGCTCCAATACTGATAAATGCAAGTTTCTTTCTAGGGACTTTGCCAATATGTCATCAACATAATCTTTCATGGTGATATGCATCATGTCATGAAAAATGGTTTTCATTACTCTCTAATATGTAGCTTCCATCATTCTTTATCCCAAAGGGCATGACACTCTAGCAATAAGTTCCTCATGCACAAGTGAAAGTAATTTTTTGTTCATCTTTTAGTATAATTTTGATTTGATTATATCTATAGAAATCATCCACTAGTGATAGCATCTTATATCCATAAGTGAAGTCAACTATCATGTCAATATTTGGCAAGGGAAAGTCATGCTTTGGGCATGCCAAATTTTAGGTCCCGAAAGTCAGTATAGATACTTATAGCTCCACTAGATTTTGATACTGGTACCAAATTAGAGATCCAGTCAGCATAGTCTATAGGTTTGATGAAACCTGCATCAAGTACCTTTTTTAATTCTACTTTGACCAATAATGCAATCTTGGGATGCATCTTGTGGAGTTTCTGCTTGTATGGCTTTGCCCCTAGCTTGAGTGGGAAATGGTGAAGTACTAACTCTAGATTTAACCCAGTCATGTCAAAGTACAACAAGGAAAATTTTATGTGTCTATCTTTGAAGAACTAAATGAATTGTTCTCTTTCCTCTAGTGTTAGTGACTCTACCAAGTGGATCAATCTTTTCATTTTTGTAGTGCCAATGTTAATTATCTAAGTTTTCTCCACTAGAAATGGTGACTAGTCCTTAGTAATGGGGAGTATATCAATCTCTCCATCCTTGAGTGCCTCAAAGAGGTTTTCACCCTTGGATACATCTTTTCTTTTTACTATTTTGTAGCTAGAGGGTGCCTTTCAATTTTCACCCAAGAGCCTTATATTTTATTTTTTAATTTTTTTACTAGAGAATTGATATAGCTCCCCAAAGTTTTTTGTTCTATCTAGCTCAATGCCAAAACCTCCCTTGTGGTCTCCCATAGGTATGCCATTTCTTAGTCTAAATAATTTAGAAATTACTTCATCATTCTGAAAATTGTCTATGGTTGGTGGATGTTTTTGTTCCAAATTGATAAGGTTAGAGTAAACCAAGGCTATGATATCCTTGGTTTGGAAGGATGAAATAGGAAGTTCAGCCAATGTATTGATATATGAGTCAGTTATTGATTCATGGGTCATAGATGAAGGTTCAGATCTCTTCCAAAATTGTGAAATCCATGCTTTTGTATCTATGAATTTTTCTTCTAAAGATAGTCAGAAAATGGTAGTGTCAAGATGCAGGGTATTTGTGGTACATGGGGAACCCCACTCATAATCATTAGATTCTATGTCTGAATGGGAATCCTCAAATGTCTCAACTTTGTTGTAAATAATATTAGAAAGTAAATTCCACAAAGATAACTAAGAGGGGGGGGTGAATCAGTTATCAGATAATTATAACTTTTATCAACTTCAACAGCATTAAACCATGTAATCAATATAATTACCAACCATAGAAAGATATTCATACACAATGACACAAGATATGTTGACTAGGGAACCTCTTGATCAAAGAGTAAACCCCGATGGGAATGATGCCCATAAAAGATGCACTAATATGAATATTCCTTGTGAAAGGATGGACTCTTTTAGGAGTCTTATGAAATACATTCAATACATATGAATCCCTATTAGGAGATTTTGAATCCCTGTTTAAAGATTCTAACCCTGTTAGGAGTTATGGAAGACAGAAGGACCCACTGCCCAAATAGCTTCAGGGTAAGATCACTGAACACACTATCCAAATAATCTTTGTATTACTCAATAGAATAATATGTTACCTCTTCTCTGACTATGCCAAACTACACTCACTATTACACCAGATCTCAATTTCAGATCTTTGTACTTGGCATGTCTTCCTTCACAAATTTGCTTTCACATTTAGCTCTTTTCTTCACTTCATATCCATCCACTACTTCAAAAAAAGGAAAAACATTCCTTCCTTTATACCACACTCAAATAATTACAAATGAGTCAGCACATAATTACAAAATAAAAGTTTCCACATGCTACATCAAAATTATAAAAAACTGTCAGCTTCCAACTATAATAATTCTCCACTCGTGTGACCTCTAAGTTTGCACTATCATCCACATCACTATCAATGTGTCTTCAACTTCCCTTTAATTACACAAAACCAGATTCCATCCTGATAAGGAGATATCATCTGATTTCCACAAATTGCTACTCAGGAACACTGCCTGAATACTATTTCTACCAAAATTCTCATAACTTCCATGAATAAATGAATTACTATCTACGCTCTTAACCATAGACATATAACATATCAAAGAGTATATCCTCAACATCACATAGCTCCAATTGAAATATCCCATGTGCGCTAATCCAAACTCTGTCTACTTCTCTGCAAGTCTCCAGAAGATCACTGTGTTGACATCAATGACAATCATAGTCATGAATGCAACAACAACTACTGCATAATGACTGCCAAACATTCAGCATTCATTCCTAACAATCACCCCTATTGGCATTTATGGAAACATAGATGAAAAAAACATCCAATGTTCCAAAAATCCAATACTACAATACTGCTACTCTGACAAACATTTCAAATCCTTTTCATCAATTAAATCTTGCTTTGTTTTCCTATTTAGATAGTAAAAATAGTTTTTTCATGTACACTTCTCCCTCATTGACATCAATGACATAAATCTCATCATTATTTCAACAACAAATCCAATGTCAAAAGACACTATTTAGAAAATACATTCACTAGAGTCCTCATGACTCAGCTCAGATACACATACTCCCCCATAGAGGAAGTACCAACATCCAGTCCAGAAGAAAGATAAGGCTTATATACCATTGGACGGATGCAACCAACTGCATCAATTCTCAAAAGTAGGTTGGGGCATAACCCCAAGCGTACCTCTTAAATACTCAAATGTATCCTTAGGCAAAGGCTTTGTAAATATATCTGTTATATGCTCCTTTGTACTCATGTACTCAAGTCTGACTTCTTTCTCAGCAACTTTCTCTCTTACAACATGATACTTGATCTCTATATGCTTTGTCTTAGAATGTAATACAAGATTCTTAGACATACTAACTGTGTTGGTGTTGTCACAGTGTATGACAATAGGTTCAACAAACTTTATTCCAATATCCTTCAGCGTTTTCTTCATCCAAATTATCTGGTTACAATTATTTCTTGCTGCTACATATTATTCTTCTGTTGTGCTCTATGAGATACAATTTTGCTTCTTGCTTAACCAAGAAACCAATCTTCCTCTAAGGAAAAATGCTCCACCACTAGTGCTTTTCTTATCATCAACAGTTCCTCCCCAATCAGCATTTGTATATGCACATAGGGTAAAATCATTAGATTTTTCATATCACAATCCATAGTCCATTATGCCTCTTAAATATCTCAGTATCCTCTTTACTGTTGCATAATGTTATTCTCTAGGTTCAACTTGAAATATTACTACAATTCCAACTGAATGTGCTATATCAGGTCTTGTATGTGTCAAGTACTACAATCCTCCAATCATAGATCTGTATTTCTTCTGTTCCACTACAGGAGTCTCATCTGTGCTAGATAACTTTTGTCCAGTTACCATAGGTGTTCCAACTATTTTACAGTTCTCCATTCCAAATATTTTCAACAAGTCATTCAGGTACTTTGTCTGACTTACAAAGATACCATCATTGTTCTATGTTATCTATAATCCCAAAAAGTATTTCATTTCACCAATCATACTCATTCAAATTCAATCTTCATTTCATCAACAAATTTGTCACTAGCTTCATCTTCTCCTCCAAAAATAACGTCATCAACAAAAATAACTATAACCAACAAACCATTTTCAATTTCTTTTGTGTACAAATTGCTATCATTTGTTCCTTTTGTAAATCCCAACTTTAACAAATCCTTGTCCAATCTTGCATACCAAGTTCTAGGTGCTTGTTTTAGTCCATATAAGGCTTTCTTCAGTTTACATACCATGTCTCCTTCTTGATTCAAAGGAAAACCTTCAAGCTGCTCAATGTAGAATTCTTCCAATTCTCTATTTAGAAATGTTGACTTCACATCCATCTGATATACTTTGAACTTCTTATAAGCTGCATAGGGGAAAAACATTCTTACTACTTCAATTCTTGCAATAGGTGCAAAGGTTTATTCATAGTCAATTCCTTCTTGTTGTGAGTATCCCTTACATACCAATCTTTGTTTGTTTCTTACTACTCCTTTTTCATTCATCTTGTTTTTGAATACCCATTTAGTTCCAATAACATTCTTGTCTTTAGGTCTAGGGACCAATTCCCATGTCTTGTTCTTTTCAATCTGATCTAGTTCTTCTTTCATAGCATTAATCCAACTTTCATCTACACAAGCTTCACTAGTAGTTTTAGGTTCAATTTGACAAATCAAACATAACTATTCATGTACCTTATTCTGAGTTAGAACTCCTCTTTTGATGCCTCCAATAATTTTCCCAATAGGATGATTTCTTGATAAACTCTTATTAGGTGTCACTGTCTCAGATCTCACTTCAGGTGTAGGTTCTTCAATGACTTCACTGTGGCTTTCATTAAACAAATCACTATCAGTCTCATAAAATAATTCAGTAGATCCAGTGTTAGGTTTAGGATGAGCTTCTTCGTCTGATTCATAATCAAGCATTCTTTCCTAAATTTTGAACTTTTCATCAACTTTAACATTTGCACTCTCAACAATAGTCTTAGTTCTTAAAAAATCTATAGGATTTTATTTTCAAAGAATATCCAAGAAATATACCTTCATCACTTCTAGGATCAAACTTTCCAATATCATCATCTCTCTTTATATAACATTTGCTTCCAAAAATTCTAAAATACTTAACTGAGGGTGCATGTCCAAACCATAGTTCATAGGGTGTCTTGTCTGTGTCTGCTCTAACTTGTACTCTATTCATTGTATACATTGTTGTGTTCACTGCTTCTCTCTAGAATATCTTCACCAAATCATTCTCAAATAACATAGCTCTTGCTGCTTCAATCATTGATATGTTTCTTCTTTATGCAATACCATTTTGTTCAGGTGTTCTAGGGGTTGAAAACTGTCTCTTAATGCCATTTTCTTCACAAAAGGTGTTAAACTCTCTAGAAGTAAATTCTCCACCTCTATCAGATCTCAAACATTTAATCTTCATTCTAGATTCATTCTCAACTTTATTCTTAACGATCTTAAACTTATCAAATGCTTCAGACTTTTCTTTAAGAAATGCAATCCACATCATTCTTGTAAAATCATCAACAAGAATCATAAAATACCTTTCTCCATAGAATCCTCTAGTCTTGGTAGGACCGCCCAAATCTGTATGAACAATCTCCATCTTTTCTGGAGATGTAAACTTCTTACTGGGAAAAGAACTTCTCTTTTGTTTAGCCATCACACATTCTTTGCAAATCATGTTAGTGGGCTTCATAATTTTAGGTAAATCCCTTACTGCAAGTGTAGCACTTACTTTCACAATGTTGTCAAAGTTTATATGACAAAACCTTCTATGCCATAACCAACTATCATCAATCCTAGTAATCAAACATGTCATCTCAGTAGGATTCAACTGAAATACATTACCTCTGGTTCTAGATCTAGTTCCAATTAGATTTCCATCTTTATCCTTTATCACACAAGTTTTCTCAGTAAACCAAACTTGATATCCCTAATCAACTAACTGTCCAACACTCAAAAGATTATGTTTCAATCCATCCACAAAATAAACATCATCAATGTTAGTCTTTCCATCAAGAGTAATAGATCCTATACCTTTAATCAAACAAGGTGCATTGTTTCCAACTCTAACAACTCCTCCATCATAATTGTTAAACTTTATGTACATTTTCATGTCTCTAGTCATATGATGTGAACAACCACTATCTATAATCCAATCGACTTTCTTTTCAACTTGAGAAACTAAGGCTTTTTCTTCCTTAACATCAGTTTCAGGATTCTCTTCTTTAATTGCTACAAATCCTATGTCATCATTATTCTTAGTATCACTTTCACTTAGAGTTCTCTCTATACTAGCTTCAGGATCTTCATCATTAGCATAATAGCATTCCTTAGATCTTCTAGGTTTGAAATTGTTTCTGTACTTTTTAACTCTCTTAGGACATTTAGATGCAAAATGACCATATTCTTGACAAGTCCAACATTTAAAAAATTTCTTACCATCTAGTTCTCTCTTCACAAGCAAGCCAATACCTTCTTCAATCTTCTTGTCTTCTTCATTTCTAGATCTGCTGCTACCAGCATAATCTCTGCTCACACTAATGCTTCTTGAAAAAGTAGGGCAAACACTAAGAGCACTAAATGCTATCTCCATTCTAGGTAAGTCTCCTAATAACCTCAGGTTCATTTCTATTGCTTCCAATCTTCCAAGAAGAGTCTCTCTTGTAAATTTTGTAGTACAAGGTATAACTTGTTCAATCATTTGTGTTGTCTACTTAAATACAGGAGTCAATGTTCTCATAATTTTCCATATCACTTCATTTTCTATCTTTGTTCCTCCACAAGATTTTATACCTATAACAATTTCTGACATTCTACCAATATAGCTTCTAACAGATTCATCTTCCAACATTCTTATATCTTCAAATGCACATATCCAATTATGTAATCTAACTCTTTTTGCATGTTCATCACCTTCAAAAGTAGAGTGTAAAGCATTCCAAATTTCATGAGATTTTTCCAAACATTTTACTTGACTATACTCATTCTCCAAAAGGGCTGTCAAAAGTGCTTCTCTTGAAAGTATGTTACACATGAATAGATCTCTCTCATCAGCAGTACATGTTTCAAGATTGTCCTCTTCAATGATAGTCTTATCACTCTTTTTAATCAACCAATAACCTGGTCCTAAACACAGTAGGTGTGTCTTCATCTTTTCATTCCAGCTGTCAAAATTTACTCCATCAAATTTAGGGCTTTCTTTCCTGAAATTTGCCATGGATCTCCTTAAGCTGTTAAACTTCTTTTTCAAGGACCTACCACTCTGATACCAATTGTTAGAAAGTAAAGTCCACCAAGATAACTGAGAGGGGGGGGGGGTGAATTAGTTATCAGATAATTATAAGTTTTATCAACTTCAACAGCATTAAACCATGTAAGCAATATAATTACCAACCATAGAAAGATATTCATACACAATAACACAATGACACAAAATATGTTGACTAGGGAACCTCTTGATCAAATAGTAAACCCTAATGGGAATGATTCCCATAAAAGATGCACTAATATGAATATTCCTTGTGAAAGGATGGACTCTATTAGGAGTCTTATGAAATACATTTAGTACATATGAATCCATGTTAGGATATTTTGAATCCCTGTTAAAAGATTCTAACCCTGTTAGGAGTTATGGAAGACAGAAGGACCCACTGCCCAAAAAGCTTCAGGGTAAGATCACTGAACACACTATCCAAATAATCTTTGTATTACTCAATAGAATAATATTTTACCTCTTCTCTAACTATGACAAACTGCACTCACTATTACACCAGATCTCAATTTCAAATCTCTGTACTTCGCATGTCTTCCTTCACAAATTTTCTTTCACATTTAGCTCTTTTCTTCACTTCATATCCATCCACTACTTCACAACAAGGAAAAACATTCCTTCCTTTATACCATACTCAAATAATTACAAATGAGTCGGCACACAATTACAAAATAAAAGTTTCCATACACTACATCAAAATTACATAAAACTGTCGGCTTCCAACTACAATAATTCTCCACTTGTGCGACCTCAAAGTTTTCACTGTCATCCACGTCACTATCAATGTGTCTTCAACTTCCCTTTAACTACACAAAACTAGATTCCATCCCAATTAGGAGATATCATCTGATTTCCACATACCGCTACTCAAGAACACTACCTAAATACTGCTTCCACCAAAATGCTCATAACTTCCATGAATAAATGAATTACCATTTGCGCTCTTAGACATAGACATGTAACATATCAAAGAGAATATCCTCAACATTGCATAGCTCCAACTACAATATCCCATGTGTGCTAATCCAAACTCTATCTGGTTCTTTGCAAGTCTCCAAAAGATCACTGTGTTGACATCAATGACAATCATAGTCATGAATGCAACAACAACTGCTACAGAATGACTGCCAAAAATTCAGCATTCATTCCTAACAAGTACAAGCATTACTATTAGTGGAAATGGGCTATTCAAGATGTCCCCTAATGGCAGTTTGTAACCTAAACCTTGATGCTTTAGGTTTTGGGTAGGAGAAATTGGCTCCATTATTCCTTTATCATTATTTTCTAAGCCTAAACTCCCATTGTACCCCTACTTCTAGACTATGGTATATCCCCTTCCATATTCATGAATTGGGACTGTGTTTTGGAGGTTCCTCATTTGTATACAACTAGGAGGATAGGTTTTTGTCAATGATATCTTCATGTATATATCTCCCCATATTATGAAAATTGTTGGTGGATAAACAATTGTTAGTTTTTTCTTCCTCTCTAGAGGTTGCCTCGGTTTTCCATATGACCTTGGTGAGATATATAACTTGCCTACACAAAAGAAGTTTGCATAGGTGTATTTTCCACATCCATTTTCTTGTACCTAGATGTTTTTCTCTAATGTTGATTCTACTATTTATTTCTCAAGACTTTTGAGATCTATGTTTTGAGAAGAGGAAACTGTTGATGGTTCTTTATTGTGGTGTACCTGATTAGAAGTAGCTTCTCAAATATTTGTGCAATATAGAAAAGGATCTCTATCACTAGGTATGGTGACATGAGGAAATTTTAGACATTGATGATAAGTACATGGTACAACCTACATGGAATGGATCTATGGTCTCTCTAGGAGCATGTTATAACCCAGCTCTAGATCTAGTACTTGGAATGTAGTGTCTTGTGTTGTTGGAGCTAATCTAATTGGAAGACTTATGATGCCCTTAGAGGGATGTTCATCATCATAGGCTATTATTATGATATTTTGGGTTATATATACACAACACTCAAAGTAGCCCAATGCTTGTATTAATTTTAGTGTACAGATATTTAGACTCGCTCCTCCATCTATCAAGACTCGCCTGATTTTGTAAGAAGACAACTAGATGCAAAGGATCATTGTGGGATGGTTTATGTGATGAAAGATCCTTCTCAATGAAGGAAACATGATGTGGAGTGGCCAAATACCCCACCATGGCTTGAAACTCATCAAATTTTAGGTCTTTTGGTATAGATGACTGGTGTAGGGTTGTGTTTGAGACTGCCTTGTGGTCAAGTGAAATGTGGAGAAATTCATAGATGGAGATTTGTGTTGGGGTCTTCTTCAAATGGACTAGAAGGTTTTACAGACTTGATGGTGGATTGGATGACTTATTTGGTAGAGAAATTTTTTGACGTGACTTCTTGTACATTTATTTTGGTACGGTGGGTGGCAACAAATCAACTTGTATCTAGACCTTGGATGGTGATGGTGTTTATGGTCAAATTTGGGTCTGCTTTGGTGTAGGTGAGGTTTTCCTTATTATTCATTTCTTAGGTAGATGTCTTACATTTTTCATGATTCATCAATGGATTTTGGAATACCTTGTGATCTGTTGGTGGTGCCAGAACTAGTGACTACTTCAATCTCACCATGGTCGATGAAATCTTGGACAATGTGTTTTAGTTGCATACAACCAGTTGTTTTGTGTCCCTTAGTTCAGTGATAGTTATAGTAACCATTTTCATCCCACCATGTTCGTTTACCAAGACATCCATAATGACTTATCTTGGGTAAAGTGATTGAATGTGACTATATTAATTTCTTCAGGATCATCTCAAGAGGTTCTGCAAGAGGTATGAATTCTTTTTATCCTTTTAGCATAACTTTGTTGTTGGTTAAGTATATTTGTCTATTTAGGATTTTTCCTAGGAGAAGTGTTGTTAACACTGTGAGCATTTTTTATTGGTTGGGTATGTTGGAGTGGAGCTAGTGCTTGCACACGTAAGCCTAGTTGTGCCATCTTTGCATCCACAATGCCATCATTGGTTACATTCTTGTTTTTGGACTAGTATTTATATATGTCATAAGGTGTTGGGTTACTGGTCTCTTTTTTGATGATTCCCTTCAAGGTGAGGGATCTTTTTGATTTTAGCCCTTCCTCGACTAACTCTTTAAAGGACTCAATGTGTTGGAAGTGTACTTCACACGTTAGGTCTAGTTGAAAGTTTTCTATGAACATGTGGATCTTTTCTTTGGTTGGTAGATGGAAGAATGCCTTAGAGGCAACATCTCTCCAACGTTGTAGGAAAGAGGCAAAGATCTCCACATTCTTCTACTTGGTGGTGCAAAGACCCATCAATGTTACTTCCATGACAATGTTGTGTGAATAGTGGGATATGAATTTTCATGTTATTTCATTTCATGACATTATCCCAAGAGGGAGCCTGGAGAACAAATTCATGGTTGTACCACTAATATTTCATGAAAAGAGTCTCATCAGATATGTTTCTTTATGGGCTACCTCCATACATGCCATTAAAAACTCCCTAATGTGATTGTGTAGATCACCCTTTTCTTTGTACCTATCAAATTTAGGCATGACAAAGTTGTGTGGAAAAGGTGGCATAAGTAGTGTACTATCAAAGGGATAATGACTAAGGTATGTTGTGGTGTAAGACCTTTTAGGGGTTCCTATTTGTAGATTTATGAATTGTTGCTGGGGGTTTCAAAACTATTGAGAAAGTATATCAAAATGTGTTAATGTAGTAGGTGTTGCATTAGGATAAACAAATGTGATTCTACTATTTCAAGGTGAAGAGAGTACATAAGGTGGTGGAACATGTTGAGGTGTTGGGATATAATCAAGTGCTAGAATATGTTGTGCTTCTAGTATATGTTGGGGTGTTGGAATATGCTAAAGTGCTAGTATATGTTGAGGTGCTCAAAATTGTTGAGGTGCTAGTATATGTTAAGGTGTTGGTATATGCTGAGGTGTTGGAATATGTTGGGGTGCTATAATATGGTGGCATGATGGAATAGGATGAGAGGGGATGGACCCATCTACCATTAGTTGCTTGATGATGCTAGCAAAAATTATTGAATAATCAGGATTGGTCAAAGGTGTCCCTTGACTGATTTGGGGTTGCCTTGAATTGGAAGGGACACCACGCTAAGGAATACTAGGAGGTTGTTGTTGAGGTGCCCCTAGTAGGGGGGCTCTTCTCTTAGGTTGGGGTGTTGATCTTGAGGAACTTTTTTCCATTGTTTTCCAAGTACTTATTGGATGAGCCAAGGTCAATATGGCATGTGTTGTTGTGGTGGTTGTATGCACCCTAAAATGGTCACCTAGACTTTGGGCCCAATTTATTCAATTTGTCAAATATCAATTTCTTGAATCAATGCTTTGCAATTTTCAAATCAATTCCTTGATCAAATCACAAGTAAATCAATAATTCAAATATTTCTAAGGTTTGATCATTTCATCAATAATTTGATTTAATTAAAAGAAATATTCTCTTTTAAATAAATAAAGTAGGCTTATTTAATTAAAAGAAATATCTTAAATAAAATAATCTTATTTAATTAAAACCCCTTTTAATTGAATGATTTTATCTTATTTAATTAAATATTCCTCTTTTTATTAAATAAACTTATCTTATTTATTTAAAAGACAATTCCTCTTTTCAATAAATAAAATCCCCACTTAAAGCAAAATCTGTGATGGAAAAGGAAATAAATCAAATAAAAACAAAACAAAAATCCTTTTCCTGATTCTTTCAATAATTTTATTTAATTGAAAGAAATATTCCCTCTTAAATAAATAAAATAACTTTATTTAATTGAAAGAAATATCTTTTAAAATGAAATAAATTTATTTAATTAAAATCTTTTTTAATTAAATGATTTTATCTTATTTAGAATGATATCTCTCTTTTAATTAAATAATGTTATCTTATTTAATTAATAGAGAATCATTCTTTTAAATAAATAAAAAATCCTCTTAAAGCTCTTTGTGATGAAAAAAGGGAAACAAATAATTAAAAATAAATAAAATCCCTTTTCTCTCCACACTTTCTAAAAAATGAACTTTATTTCCTCTTTCTAGATTTATCCCACATTGCTCTTGAGGATGCATTCTCTTCCACATTTTCCTATATAAGGAGCCCTCTCCTTCTCATTTAAAATCTTAGAATTTTCATGTTATTGTTATACTGCAGGTTTGGAGAGCAATCTTGGAAGAAGCTTTTGGGCACATTTGGAGCTTGGATATTTGAGACTTCTTTCTTCTTGTCTTCTTCTCTCATGCCTTATGGAAATCCATAGTTTAGATTAATATTGCATTCACATAATAGTTTAAATTCATGTTTCCTTTCATAGATTAACATTGTATAACCATTCATTTCAATAGAATAGTTTATTTCTTGCATTGTTATCATCTAGACTAGTTTCATTTGCATGCAATAACTTGATGATCATGGAGATTAGCATGCTTGCTATTCATCTTTGAATCTCTCATTTCTTGGTGTACTTGCATGGGCATAACTAGGTCAATCTGAGGGCCTCATATACAAACCCCTGCACTCCATGAATAGAGAGCTGTGAATCATTGTTTGAGACCTCATTATTGAGTGTTCTTGAATGTAATGATTCACAGAAGTGTGACTACTTTCTAGCACACATTTTTGGCACCCACCGTGGGGCAGAAAAGATTAATTTCTAGCCTCATTCTTGATTGGTTTTTCAGTTTTAGTGTTGGTTCCAAGCCTTGTATAGCCATGTACAGACTGGAAACCCTATAATATAGTAATTTATGGATATAATGATGAATCATATTTCTCATTATTTTGGTTTGGTTCATTTTTATAAAGAAATGAATAAGTTATGATCATTTTGGTGAAAGTGGGTATTTGCAGATTTGAGATTCTCTAAATACAGTCATATTGAAACATCTAGTATGGACAAATTATGAATAATCAGGACCTATAATAATATTCATTGGAAAGATACATGAATTATATTTCATTTTATTTTTTTTTGAGTCATTTTTATTCAGATTTGTGAAAGTTACGGGCATTTGAGTGAAAACTGGTTTCTAACAATCTGCATTGGAGTTGCAGGCAATGATTTTCTCTTAGAAAATAATTTATGAATGGAAAAAATAAATGGCTTACATATTTGGAAACTAGATTCAATAATAGTTTTTGAAATTGGTTTGGTTTCATTTGGATTCTTTTTGAGAAAGATATGTGATTCTCTAGACAGGGTTTGGTGTTTTAAATCTGATTTATGACAGAAAAATTGTAGTCTGAAAAGGTTATTGGTTGAGGAACCAAATGGAATAATAACACCTTATAATTTTGAGAAATGGTAGTTCTTGATGTTGGCTAAAAACTTAATTCTTTCTAGAAATTTTAATATTGTGATTTTATTGGTCAAATAAATCAATCTTTAAAGATTGTCTTGAAGACAACAATGTTAAATCAAACTCCTAGCCATTGATTTTCATATCTAACTATCTTAGGGTTTTTTTTTTGGATGTGTGCTAAATGCTGGAGTGCAAATCTTTGGACCTAAGGTGAGTTCTTAAAATCTCTATAACACTTGGTTTGGGCATAAAATCAATCTCTCATGTGTTTGGCTTGAGTGTTATATGCTTTCATAGAACACATTTTTTATGCTCTTAATGGGAAATGAATGAACATAGATTTTCTTTTATACAAGTTTGTGTTTAAGTGAATGCTTGTGTTTAAACATTAAGTAATTCTTGGTTTCAAATATCAAAACATCTCATTGAGTAATCTAGGGCATGGATTCATTCCTAGTTTACATGAAGAGTTAAATGCACCACTTTGTGGACTCACTTCATGTTTACTTGGAAAGTTAAATATTCCATGATTCAAACCCTCTTGCACTTATGAGTAGTATTGATTAGCAGTCTTAGATTACTTGTGATTGATCTAGATTGCTATCTTGGGTTATTGGACTCGCTAATCTTTCGGCCCCTCATTTCTGCCCTGTGGTTGCAATCTCAGTGCCACATTAAAGGGGAGGGGTCTACAGGAAAGAAGAGTTAATTGTTCCACTAGGCAACCCTTTTGTGCTTTTTGGAACTCACTTGTTTTCTAGGTTGTGGACTCATTTGTAGCTTGTGTGGGGTGTTAAGTGTTCCACCTTGTGGACTCACCTCATATTTTCTTTAAGCATTAAGTGTTCCACCTTTAGTGCTTTTCAATACTTTTTGATAGAGAAATTACTTACTTTTCATTTTTCTAGAAGGCCTACTTGGGGATTTCATCACCTCAAGGGACAACCTTAACTCCCGTGTTTTGGCGGAGTATAAATATCGGGAGGTGAATCCAAAGACACCTCTCTCGGGAATGAGTTAGATTTCACTCTTGGCTAAGCCTCAAAGAACTGTATACCTTTGAGAAGTGAAGGAGGAGATTTGGGTTACCGTCTCCCCCCGGCTGTGTGATTTTTGAATCTTCTCATCTATGGATTTGTGCCTCACGTACCTTGCGTATATCAAGGATGCCCTTTAGAAAAGCCATGTATATCCTTGTAGACAGCTTGCTAGGATGTTGTTGTGTTCTAAGTGCCTGCTAAAACATTTTCAAGAACATACACAAGTAGAATCTTTAAGGAGTAGCATACTAAGTCACTTGATTGTTTGTGTGCAAGGTTGCTTTGCCCCTTGTTCATTGTTTGAAGACAATTGCTTTCTTGAACTCCTTGATTGCTATCTTATGTGCCTGATCATTGATAAAAATCTTTTGATATACTTACTTGATCTTTGAAAATGAACAACAAACTGAGTTCCTGAGTCGAAGCACCAACTTTTTTACAGCTTGCTTGATTTTCTATCCTATCATTAGAGACCTATCTTTGTCCTCTAGGGATAGCATCATTTTGTTTACAAGGTCACCTTGGAAATATTTGTCAAGTTAAAAGACTATTCTTGTTGAGAGAGTTTATCTCTAGAATTGTTAGCCACATTCTTGGAGAATTTTAGTAATCTTTTTGTCCAAACCATTTCCATCAAATTCAATTTCAAATATATAATTTGGCCAAGTCCAACCTCCTAATTCAAAAGTGCAAGGGTAGTCACCCTTTGATTTGAGGCACCTCTTTGACAGTGTTGGTAACGCCTTTTGCAATTTCTATCTTACCATCTCTCTTTGGACATTAGAGAACTTTGATTATCCTAGTTTGGTGTTCACATTTTGTGAGGTCATCTTATCACCAAGCGTCTTCTATTCTCAGTCTTCCTTGGTTAGTCCAGGTCAGATCCTAGGTGTTGTCTTGTTGCTCAACACCTCAATGAATGTTAATGGTATCAATTGCACAAGATGACTCTTCCCATTTTTTTCTTCTAAATTCTTCTCTTCACATGGGATATTCTTCTTGTCTTCTTGATTTTTTTCCTCTTATTATCTAGTCTACCTTCTTCTATTCATCTCTTCTATTCATTTCTTCCATGCTTGATTCTTCTTCTTCCAGAACCATGAATTTTAACTATCTTGCTATGGAACCTATCTTGAAAATGGATGATCTTGAACTCATTGCTCAATTCAAAGAGTTTTGTTCCTCTAACAGTTCTTCTAAATATGGCAAAGGTGATAAGCTTAAGATAAAAATAAAAAAAGATTGAAGGAATCACCTGCCTTTGCTAGAATCATACGCATGATCCTATTACAACCTCCTTCTTCTAAAATTATTTCATCTTCTAAATCTTCCAAGTCATACCATGATTCTTCTAAACATTCTTCATATTCTAAGTCTTCTGATCATTCTTCATCTCCCAAATCTTATCACGACTATTCTAAACATTATTCAAATTCCTCATTATCTAAGTCTCCTTCTTCCACTAGGTCTTCACCTTCCTCTTCTTCATGATCTCATTCCTCTTCTACTTCTCCCAAGAGTCTTACTTCTCTTCACGAGACACACCATAATGAGCAACAGGACAATCCTTGTGATGCCTCTTCCATGAAGAGTGACACACCCATCTTTGATGACTATGATGACTACGATGACTATGATGATGGACAATGTAATGATACCTATGAAACCCCTATTCCTAAGAGTCCTTCTCATCATGTGCTTGTACTTACTGGAAAAGGGTCATCACATTGGATAGATTGTGATGGTGATCCATATGACTCTTATTTTGAAAGAGACTTTGATGATTTCTGTGAACAATACCTAGATGATACATCTACTTCACTTGAGGAAGAGAAAGCTCAGCGTGCTAATTATAAATGTAAATACTATAAGAATGTATCCTCTAAGAACTCTCATACTAAAAATAAAGATTATACTCTCAAGCAAGATCATGTTAATGCTAGACCTTTATCTTGTGATGGTTCCATTCCATCCCCTACTTCTTCCAATACTCCTACATCTCCTAAAGTCACCAAGTCTTCCAAATCTTTCACAAATCCTGCATCCGACATAAATTCTAATGCTTTCCATGCAATTCCCTATAGTTATCCTCAAGGGCCACCTCTTAAA
Organism: Chamaecyparis obtusa; assembly: GCA_027943335.1. Lineage (NCBI taxonomy): Eukaryota > Viridiplantae > Streptophyta > Pinopsida > Cupressales > Cupressaceae > Chamaecyparis > Chamaecyparis obtusa. The sequence continues at coordinate 1,753,901 of BSBK01000210.1, read as the reverse complement.
GATACTCAAGCTAACCCTCACTTGGCTGCAAATACTTCTGATAATGCTAAATATAAAGAGCCTAAGCCTTTATGCACTATAATGCCTACTTTAGCTATTCCTTCACCATCTCTGCCAAAGTCTTCCATACAACTCCAACCTACTTCCTTGTCCTTAGAAGTGGCTTCATGTCAAGAGGACTCTAAAACTGATACAGAAAAGAATATAAAGAAAGATCAAGATCAAGAACCCTCCATTTCATCCACTCCTTTTCATGATGTTCTCTATCCACGTCATGGTGCTTTTGATGCTTTACACCCTTCCTCATTTATTCCACCATGTCTTAAGTCTTCTCCGAAGAAAGATCAAGCTACTACCCACACCGTTGAGCTTATTGATAATGAAAATAACCTTACCACACTTGCACTTTCCAAAGATGATACTTCCATTAAGGTTATTAAAAATGGTGTTGTTACTTCTGATGTTAAGCCTATTCAAGAGACAAATCCTATGCTTATGCTATCCAAAGATCCTTGTCAAGATCAAAGTCTTCCATCTTCTTGCTCTACCACTCCATGTTTACTTCCACTTTCTACTCTTCCTAAGTCTTTGCAAGCTTTGAATGATCCTATCAAAGAAATTGCTCTTATTCAAGATGTCTAGGATCCTACTGAAAATTCTAATACTCACTTTGAAGATGTTGATATCCTTGGTTGTCATATAGATGCTGATGAACTTATTGATTATCCTTTTGCATCTTCCACTTCCATCCTTGGACCTCTTCCACCACTACTAAGGACTTCATGTCTTCCTTCCATATTGGTTCCTTATGTCCCTTCATTTTCCCCTACTAACTCTCCTAATTCATCATCTATCTTGGGTCCTTATGTCCCTCCATCTCCTATCTTTCCTCAAGATCAACATAGATGCATACCTTTGAATCCTTTTCATCCATCCACCCATCTACGCTAGTCATATTATCCTTCTTCCACATGTCCCAAGTCTTTTGGAAGTAACTTGAATGTTCAATATAAGAAAAAGAAGCAATACAAGAATCCATCAAAGAAAGAAGATCACCATGTCTACTCTAACCGACATGGGAGCATAAAGTCAAAGGAGATATCTAAGAAAAAAACTACAAGACAAGTATGGGTTCCAAAATTCATCATTCAAGATATTCTCTCTAAATCATCAAAAGGAAATAAAAAGCCTAAGGCTATATGGATTCCAAAGTCTCTCGTAAGAGAGTCTCATGTTGAACAAAAAGTGAAGTTGACATTCAAGCTTTCCAAGACTTCCACCTCATATTTTTCCAAAAACATTCTTCCATTCCATGCACCTGAACCGCAACCTCTACTAAACATTCACCATTTTCCTTCACGTATTCCTTCATTCAAGTTTCCTCCATCCTCTCACCACCCTCCAAGGTGTGCGTCGATGTTGATCTTGCCTTCCTTTCCATCTACTCTTTCACAATCCTTCCATTCATTATTCTCTTGTCTTCTATCATTTTTCCTCAGTTGCATATTCCTCCTATCTTCCAACTCCACTCGCTTTACATAACATCGTATCCTCCATTTTTCTCTTCCATCTTCCTTTCCCTATCAGCATCTTTGAGCATATAATTTTGAATCCTTGGCATATCATGGTTTATCCTTTCAAGGAGCATTATCTAAAAGCTTGCCTTCTTCCAAAAATTATAAAATTCAAAAAAAAAAGAAAAAAGAGAAAAAAAATTGAAAATGTGCCTTGGTGAAAACCTGGAAACAGGCGCCTTGGTAGCAAAAGTAAAGAGAAATAAATTTGTACTATGGTGAAAACCACTCCCTTGTGGCACCTTGGATAAGTACCATGATGAAAACCTAGCAATCAAGCATCATGCGTAGTTCTTCTACATATCTCATCCATTCCGCCTTCTCTCTTTGATCTTGACAAGGTTGATCTATACACATACATTTGGCTATCTCGGGAGTGGTCTTACGATGATCTTACTTTCATTTCTTTCATGTCTAGCCTTCATATCTATTCTCCTCTATTCATTCTAGTCTTTCACTATCCTTTTCACCTTTGGTCTTGATTGAATCTGATATCTAAAAAAGAGAAACATGATGCTATGAAGCCTCTTGACATGTCTACTCCTTTGGACTTCATCTTTTCCTTCTTTTGCATTATGCCTTTCTGACTTATCCTATGCTGGCCTTTCATTGCTTGTCCAAATGTGCTTTACATGACAATTTTTCCCTAGCTTGGGTACTCTTGAGGAGTTTGTCTTTGAGGATTTCTTCCCTTCATTCTCCTTCATTCTTTTGTCTTCCATCTCTTCCACCAGCTTGCTAATCCCTCTTGTCCTCCACCTTGCTAGATATTGGGACTGCACGATGTGATCTTGCTTGGGAGTGTGATGCTCATTCTATCTGGGGGCATCCTTTGTATATATTTATTGATCCTAAAAAAATACCAAAAAAAATTCATATATGATGCTAAAAAATTTCTAAAAATTTGAAAATGTCCTGAAAAAATGATCTTAGTGAAAACCTGGCAATAGGCGCTTTGATGTATCTCCAAAAAATTATATATTCCAAAAATACAAAAAAAATCAAAAATTTAAAAAATTCAAAAAAAATAGAAAAAGTGCCTTGGTGAAAACCTGGAAACAGGCGCCTTGGTAGAAAAAATACAAAAAAAATTATAAAAAGTCCTGAAAAAATTCTTCCAAGTGGTGAAAACTTGGAAACGGGTGCTACTTGAGGCCTTTGCACCCCTATTTCTTAGCATGCATCCTCGACACTTAGCCTTTCTCCATCATACCTTGTCCTTGTTGCCTTGGTTTGGAATTGGTCTTTGTCTTTGTCTAGGAGGCATCACTGTGTTAGCTTTGGTCTCTTGGATATGCTTGTCTTTAGGACACCTCACAAATGGTGTTTTTCAACACCAACCCAACTGTGTTTTTCAACACAACCCCCGACATCAAGTGTTTTTCAACACTTATTAGTTTGGTCTTATCCAGTTTAGTCATGTGATCTTACCTGCTAGCAAGCATTTGATCCTTATCCTCGGAACTCAATATCAGTTTACACACTTAAAATTTTTAAATGCAACACTTAATGCTTGAAATATGTCATGATTTTTTTTTGTGTCCTGACTGTTATTGATTTTCGTTGAATGTCCTTATCTAATAAGTCTCTCCATGATGCATCACTAGAAGACTTGGGGCATGGGGCATGTTTTTATTTGCTTTCTGCTTGTGGGTGTTATCTTGAACCTCTTCTGTGTCTCTTGTTGTCTCCTTGACACACTTAGGAGATTTAAGGCATCATCCTTGACTATTTTTTGCACAACCATTCTCATGGTCATCCTGGCATTTATGCCTTGATGCGAGCATGGTTTTGCTACATTAAATTGGGTAAGCTAACATTGCAGTCATCTTGACCTTTATGTCTTTGATGCTCATGTTAGAATCTTTCCACATTCCAATCCGATATAAATCACATTCATATCTTCATAGTTGCATTTTTTACTAGTGTTGATTGTGTGATTGTCCAATGTTCGGTAATAATGGCCCTATGATGAAAATATGTTCTTTTACATTCTCTAATGAATGATGAACACAAAAATCCTATGTTACCCTATTGCAAGTACACCTTTGCATTTTCATGTAGCTTGCATTCTTTAGACTTCATGTTAAATTTGCACTTTTAGGCTACATTATGAGTTTGAGAGGGTTTCCTTCATCTTTGTTGTGGACTTTTAGTCAACTGTGGTCACATTTTGATCTTCATTTCCTTACCTTCTTTTGTGATCTCAATCGAAATTCCCTATCTTAAACAGTTGATTGATTTTGGGGCATCTTCTTTCTGGAGGCAAATTCTCTTTCTTCTCTCCATTTCTTTCCATTTCTTCCAAACTTCTATCTTCCATTCGCTTTCACCCCACTTCTTTTCTTCTAATTCAACCTTGGGGCATAATATTTCTTGCTGATCTACCTTGGTTCTATGATTTTTTATTTATTTTTTTATCTTTCATCTTATGTCAAGAACCTTATGTTTAGTCCGATTTGATCAAATTTATCAATTTACTATTTCTCCTCTATCTCATTTCAATTTCGATCACAAGGGGGCAGTACCTACCAAACTTCAATGCTTGATTCAGCTTTATCAAATTTATCAATTACTTATTTTGGGGCAACCTTGCTTGAGATTCTTATCTCTTATTTGAGACTTGACAATTACCTATTCACAGGTGTTGGCCTTGTCTTTTTCAGTCTGCTTATCTATGTCCTGATGTGTTCCCATCCGTCGAACACACATCTAGGTTGTTTTGTGATCCCAAATCGATCTCACACTTCAATTTCATTCTTTGACTGCATGTGATCACGAGTCGACCTCACATTAGTCAAAGAGGGGCAAATGTATGCACCCTAAAATGGTCACCTAGACTTTGGGCCCCATTTATTCAATTTGTCAAATATCAAATTCCTGAATCAATGCTTTGCAATTTTCAAATTAATTCCTTGATCAAATCATAATTAAATCAATAATTCAAATATTTCTAAGGTTTGATCATTTCATCAATAATTTTATTTAATTAAAAGAAATATCTTAAATAAAATAATCTTATTTAATTAAAACCCCTTTTAATTGAATGATTTTATCTTATTTAATTAAATATTCCTCTTTTTATTAAATAAACTTATCTTATTTATTTAAAAGATAATTCCTCTTTTAAATAAATAAAATCCCCACTTAAAGCAAAATCTGTGATGGAAAAGGAAATAAATCAAATAAAAACAAAACAAAAATCTTTTTCCTGATTCTTTCAATAATTTTATTTAATTGAAAGAAATATTCCCTCTTAAATAAATAAAATAACTTTATTTAATTGAAAGAAATATCTTTTAAAATGAAATAAATTTATTTAATTAAAATCTTTTTTAATTAAATGATTTTATCTTATTTAGAATGATATCTCTCTTTTAATTAAATAATGTTATCTTATTTAATTAATAGACAATCATTCTTTTAAATAAATAAAAAATCCTCTTAAAGCTCTTTGTGATGAAAAAAGGGAAACAAATAATTAAAAATAAATAAAATCCCTTTTCTCTCCACACTTTCTAAAAAATGAGCTTTATTTCCTCTTTCTGAATTTATCCCACATTGCTCTTGAGGATGCATTCTCTTCCACATTTTCCTATATAAGGAGCCCTCTCCTTCTCATTTAAAATCCCAGAATTTTCATGTTATTGTTATACTACAGGTTTAGAGAGCAATCTTGGAAGAAGCTTTTGAGCACATTTGGAGCTTGGATATTTGAGACTTCTTTCTTCTTGTCTTCTTCTCTCATGCCTTATGGAAATCCATAGTTTAGATTAATATTGCATTCACATAATAGTTTAAATTCATGTTTCCTTTCATAGATTAACATTGTATAACCATTCATTTCAATAGAATAGTTTATTTCTTGCATTGTTATCATCTAGACTAGTTTCATTTGCATGCAATAACTTGATGATCATGGAGATTAGCATGCTTGCTATTCATCTTTGAATCTCTCATTTCTTGGTGTACTTGCATGGGCATAACTAGGTCAATCTGAGGGCCTCATATACAAACCCCTGCACTCCATGAATAGAGAGTTGTGAATCACTGTTTGAGACCTCATTCTTGAGTGTTCTTGAATGTAATGATTCACAGAAGTGTGACTACTTTCTAGCACATAGTGGTGATTATACTAGATGTGAGTGGAAAGTTGTAAAATAGGAGGTTGTTGCACTGGACCCCTAGGGTACTAGAAGATGTGGTGATTTGGGAAGCATTTTGTTTAGAAATGGTATATGTGAGGACTGAAGTGATCGAAAGGGGTGATGTTGTGGCAACCCAAGCTGTTGGGATAGGTATGTCTTCTACTATGGTGATGTATAGAATTCAATGGGTAACTTAGAAACTTTTTATATGAGCATGTGAAAGTATTTATTTGGGTCAAAGTCTAGCATGGACCCTAAGATTTATTAACTTAACATAAAAATGTATCAGGATTCTTGTAAGCTAGTGCCAAAGTTCGAGGTGCAAATTCAATGTGTTGATGAGGGTCATGTTTGGGGTCCTCATTGTACTCCATTGTGTCCTTACTCTTCTTGGATCATGTGTTCGAGATATAAAATTCTATGATAAATGCAACACTACTAGGGAAATCAAATTCTTATTTTTTTTTATTTATGATTTTGTAAGTGCAAGGACAATAAGGGAAACTAATGTTTTGGATTTTTGGATTTTGAGATGCTAATGTAAACGAGGAAAGAATAAACAAAATAAAGTCTAAGGCATAAGTACTTTACCATAAGGGAGATTATGGAAACTTCAAAGGGAAACCATCTAAGGAAAGACCCAAATGATATTGAGGACTATCTTGACACCAAAAGGTAGGACAAAAGTGATAAATCCTGGCAATAGTGTTTATCTAAGAAAAATATTAACAAAAATGCTAAGGTGTGTGTGTTGAGGCCATTAGATAAAGATGGTGTTGATGATGTAAAGATAAAATGCAAGACCACTATAGGAATATCCTAGGAAAATGCACCCTCTAATTTAAAAAATGACTCTAGAAAGTACAATATTTTAACCTTAAGATATGAAAGCTATGTTTTTTGAGATTTTTGGATTATGAGACTAAAATGATAAATATGCAAAAAAGAAAGATTCTAAGAATGCAAGATATGCCTATCTAGGTATGTCGATCACAAGGAATCAAGATGAAATATCAATGTAGTGTTTGTCGGACTCATGTTGGGATCAATTCTCTCTGTGTAGGATAGTGTTGCAAGATCAATGTTGACTTTGTTTTTCTCTTGGCAGGACAAATATTTGTAGGGCAAGTGTTGATTCAATTTTCTCTTTGTAGGAGAATGTTGTAGGACAAATTCTGGAGATCTACAAACTCAACAAACTGACAATAAGTATGTAGTTGTGGGACTGACATAAAAATAAATGATCAGTGTATGTTCAACAACTTTTTCAAGCTACAAGATTTCACAAAGTCAGTCACAATGAAAGCAGCATACAAACAATTTAATCTAAGGTCAAATTATCTTCATATGTAATTTTATAGGCTTGTTGGTTGGATGTCCGTCAGCTCACACATCAAAATATTCATGCAACTAGAACATGAGAGTCCTCTTGAAGGTTCCTGTATCTTTTCCTTTTATGGGAATTCTCATCATGTTAATGAAGATCTCTTTCATAACACAATATCCCTGGGACATGTATGATGGGAATCTTGGGGGGAGATTCTTCCATCCCCTTGTAATATAATAGGACAATGATATAGAGGTGAATCGGGTGGCCTCTAATTAACAAGGTTTTAGTAAGATCTGTAGTGTCTCCCAAATCAGTTTGTATGCATGTTACTCACTTAAGAGCCTACTTGACCATGTTGGATGCTTAGGGATGTAATCACCTAAAATCGGGCTAATAGAACCTAAGGCTCTATTTTCCCTAATTCAGAATAATACCTTAATTATGTTAATTTGATCTTTGATTATTGACATAATTCATAAAATTCAATAAAATCAATTCAATCTCAATTCAAGCATTTATCGTCAAGGTATCAAGAAAAATCAATTCAATTACTTCTATGCCCAATTAATTAAATCAATCCCATAAAATACATGGCTAGAGTAATTAATTAAAGGAAATAAATAAATCCCTCTCAAATTAGAAAACACAACAAACACACTTTGAATCATTGAGAGGTAGTCACATGGATCATGGATCAAGCTTGGATGCATCTTAACCACTCCTCATAGATGCATCTCAACCATCCAAAGCCTCAAAATTTCTATAAAAGAAAGTTCTCAAATCTTCAATTGGTCCCAATTCCTTTGATTTTAGCACTAACTCTTTGATTTTGATACTTGCTTTCATGTTTTCATCTTGATTTCATATGCTCATAGTTAATTAGAAAACATCTTAGTTGGGTTAATTGTAAAGAAATTCATGATCTAATAGCTAATTGTGATGCATTTTCTAGTTTTAGCTTCATGCTTGCATAATACTCATCTTGAATCTCTCATTTTAGCATTGCATTGTCACTGTTTAGGGTTAGATCTGAGAGCAATCTTTAATCCTTCCCATACTTGTGCTAACTAGAGAGAAATAGGATGATTTCAATTGTTTATTTGCTTCATTTTGGTTTAAATATTTCTAACAATTGATGCAATGTCCTATTGAAGTGTTGTGTTGTAGATTTGCAGGTCCATAACTCACACACACATTTCTGGCACCCACTATGGGGCAAAGCCCCGAATTTCCTATTTTTCTAGCTTTTTCTACTAATTTTTTATCATGTTTTCTCTCTACTCGGGATCGCATATAGGAAATAGGATCACATCCGGGAAGAATAGTTGTACCCTTCATTTCCTAGATTGCATCTGAGATTTCTTGGATTGCATCTGGTCAGGTATCACATATTATAAAGTTCAGAATCGCATCTGGTGATTAGGGTCGCATTTGGATAATGGGGTCGTATATTGGAAATGGGATCACATCTGGTAAAATTTAGGATCACATCTGGGAAAATTTGTTGAATTCTTGGTTTTCCTAACCCCTAACAATTTGGTTTGATGTTTTTGTGGTTTTAAAGTAGCTTAATTATGGTTCGCAGGATGAATGACAGAGACTCAAGTGCCTCAAACTACTAACCATTGCTTCTAAATTGCTTTAAAAGATTAAAAAGACATTATTGCTTTGATTTATAGGAACTAAACACAATTTAAACTCATCTTGAAAATCAATTAGAGGATTATGCTCTTTTCCCCTTGAGGGAAAATCAAAAACTCAAAAGTTGGATTGCATTTTAAAGTTAAATTGGGAAATGAATGATAAATCATGCATAATATGTCTTGGATTTACAATTTGAGTTAGGAGATTATGCTCTTCTCCTTTATGGAGAATTAGAAATCCATACCTTAAGTTGTCTATCTATTTTCTTTTGAAGCATTACCCTTAAAGAGCTTGCAAATTTGAGGTTTCTAACAACTAATGGGTGAATATTGTGATTGTTCTTGATCTAAATAGCTTAACAGTGGCTTGCAGGTTGATTGTCTAAGATAAACACCAAAAGAGACTACTAATGCTTGTTTTGCAGGTTACCTAAAAGAGAAAAACTAAACCTTCATGCTTGTTTTTCTAGGAACTTAATACAATTTGAGGTCAATTTACAAACTAATCAGAGGATTGTGCTCTTTTCCCTTAGGGAAAATTAGAAACTCAAAAGTTAGCTTGCAATTTAGGGTCAAATTGGAGTAATTTGGTTAAATTTGCATGATATGTCTTGGATTTGTAATTTGAGTTAGGAGATTATGCTCTTCTCCTTCATGGAGAATCATAAATCCAAACCTTAAGTTGTTTATCTACTTTCTTTTCAAACATTACCTTTAGAGGGTCTGTCGGTTGAGGAAACAATCTCTCGAGAATGGCCCAAGTGGGGACAAGTCTTAAGTCAACTCTTCCACCCCACTATAAAATTTGATGCTTCATTGAGTTGAAATCCTCAGAAGACATGATCTATCTTGTCTTGGGAGATTGAAGATCAGTCCCAATGACAAACTTGGATTTCATGTAGAGCGAAGCCGCTTGAATCTTTCTTGCGAGACTACACACTTTCAAGTTCTTATAGGGCTTATGGTCTAAATCCTACTTGCGAGACTATGGGAGATAGTTGTGAGCAGATGCCTTTATTAAAAAACTTATGTTAGATGCTACCTGGATCACCCCTAAAAGGTTGTTATCACTTGTGTGAGGAAAATAGTAATTTCCCCAAGACATTCACCATATCGAACCCTCATTGGCGTTACCACTTAGCTAATATGGCCTCCAATATCCATTGTGTGTTATTGGACTGCCATATTCTGAGGAGTCTTTGAGTGTGCTCCTAAGTCAATGAACAAGTGGTTTCAATCTCTACTTAGCATAAGGCAGGTTAGGTGTGTCTGATTAAGGTGATTGCTTGATGTGTTCTAAGTACAAATTTAGATAATTCCCCCCAAATGACAAAACACATAGCATTTACAAGCACTTACAAACACCTGAAAGTCACTGGAATCTGACAGAGATGACCCATTCACTGAAATTGAAAAATCCCTGACATCATTGAATCACAGCCGGGGTTCCTAGATTGCATCTTGTATTCCAGATCACATATGTTCAAACTTGGATCGCATCTATTATCTACACCATTTCCTAGATCACATATGGTAACTACTACATTTCCTGAGTCATATCCCATATTTCCTAGATCACATCTGGGGTCCAAAAAAGTTTTCCAGTCACCTGTAAAAGATTGCATCTGGGACAGTGAGCATTTCTGTACTTTCCATAACCAATTTTTTTTCATTTCCAGATACCCATTTGGCCCAATAGTAAGGTTTTGTTGTCAAAACACATCCATCTGATAACCTAAAAGAGTCATCTTTGAGAAAGTCTTGTTACCTTGCATGGTCCAAATCTACATTGTCCAAATTGTGGAGTCATTTTATCCTATCAGTTACAATCAAGTTCCTAGCTCATAAATAGGGCACTTTGACACCCTTTGACGCTGGAACTTCCACATTATCAGACCCACTTACACTTTTGGTTCCCAACTCACTATCAGGGCACTTTGACACCCTTTGATATTGGATCCATAAAACAATTTCAACCCCACTCTTTCATCCTTGGATTCACAATCAGACATTGCAAACATTCAGACCCACTTTAAACACAAGACACTCATTGATCCCTTAATCATGTTTTAATGGTTATACAAGACACAAATCTTACCATTTCAAAAAGAACCCATTCTTGAATGAAGTACCATTTCTCAAATTTGAAATAGGAGAAACTTCAAGACTTAATTTGTTATTTGGAACAACACCAAGAACCACATATACAGTGACACCCGAAGTGGCAAAAATGAATAATCAAGAAGAAGATTTCCATTGGGATGAAAGACAAGATGAAAAAGGTGACCAAAACAATCAACAAGAAGTTCAACAATAAGAAGCCCATTACGATTCAGATGATGAAGAACCCACTGAACAACATTACCAAAGAGCTATAAACAGAAAACAATTCCATAAAATCCTTGAGAGAACTTTGGAAGAAAACAAGGAAAAATACTTCCTAGAACTCACCTCTCAAGGATTAAAACTACCAAAGGACTATGATGTGAACCAACTTAAATAGAAAGAATATCTTAGTCCCATATCCATTTTAACAAGACAATTGCTTGCTATGCAAAATGAAATCAAAGAATTCAAGAAAGAGAAGGAAAAACCAACAAAATAATATTCTTTGGAGCACATATGTCTTTTCCCTTTTGACAAGGGACTAAAGATGATTCCATTTCCCAAAAATGTCACAATTCCAAAATATGACAAATACATGGGAAATTCTGACCCTCAAGATCACGTGAGGGAGTTTTGCACAACCAGTATGGAATTCATGCATGAACAAAAATATCTAATGAGATTATTTCCACAAAGCTTAGGTGGACAAGCTATGGATTGGTTCTCAAAGTTACCTATAGGAATCAAGACATTTTATGAGCTAGTGCAAAAATTCATACAACAATAATCCTACAACATCCAACACATAGTGACAATGTTGGATCTATGTAATACCAAACAGAAAACAAGAGAATCATTCTTGAATTTCCTACAATGATGGAGGAAAATATTTGCACAATATGCTAGGCAGATACCTGAAAACAAAAAAATGTGCATCTTCATTAACAACTTGGTTCCAGAAATGAACTTTCCAATACAATTGCAAGGACCACCAAGTTTTGATAAGATGATAGATAGTGCCATTAAGATTGAAGAGGTCTTGATCAAGAAGGGTGAAATAACTATCAACAAGGAAAACAAAGACAAGTACTATCCCACAAAAGATAAGTACAAATACAGAAACAAGAACAAACATGTGGTCAATGATGGAGTGGTTGATGCTCCTACTCCAAAACTGAAATTAGATGTTTTCAATCTTACAATGAGCCTTCAAGAAAACAAGAATTTGAATTCTACAGTGACACCAATGAGTAACAAGAATTTCAATAAACCTCTTACTCGACCAAAGCCTTGGTTAGAAAGACCTAAGAGAATATTTACACCATTGGGAGATACATTAGAAGTAGTCTTTGTAAGAATTTGCAAATAGCAAATATTGAACCAAGATCAAGAGGTTGAAGAAAAGCACAAGAGAGAAAATATGAATGCAAGGATGGATTGAATAGATCCAATGAATTAATGATATTCACCAATTGATGATTGAATAATATTTACATAATAGTCCTCCTTATATAGGAAAGGTGATATGAGAGAATGATAAGGAGCTAATAAGCTATCACCTATGCTAGGTGTAATCACATGTCCACCAAATGTGGATCATCCTCCAATATGAAATAAAGTATGTGCATTGGATTAGGATGATAATGTGATAAGAGCACAAAAGGTGGATCTCACACATAATGAGGTACAACTATCACACCAAAAGTGGAATTTCTCCTACACCATGTGCTTAATAAATGTGCACACTCTTAGGTGTCTCAATCACAACTTACTATGCAATGCATTAACCTACGTAAGATTAAGTAAAGTGTAATTAGGAATAATTAATTACACCAACAGTCTTGAAGTCACTATTGGACAAAAAAATCATTCTGATTCCTGATTCCAAACCTTGGGAACCAAAAGTAAAACCCAAGTGGTGGAACGATAAATGATTACTGCAATTTTCATCATAATAAAGGACACAAAACCAACAAATGTATGAAGTTAAGACATGTTATTCAAGACCTAATTGAAAAAGGTAAAGTCAAGGTGTACACACTAGATTGTGCACTTCTATAAGTCATTACTTCCAAGGGAATCCATGAATGGGAAACCTTGAGAAAGTGACCTAGAGCTCCCTAGGTATTGAGTCACAAATATGTGTATAGTGCTCTCAACTAGAGCTATTGAAGCATCCAACCTTGCTAGTAAACCACACAATGGGAGATTCAAAGAGACAAGGGAAAGAATACCAATATCCTCAAGAATCAACAATGGAAATGCAATGCAACTATGCTAAGAATAAAGATGCAAGCTAAGCTATGAAAATGAAAGTATTACAAGCCTTGCTAATTAATCTATGTGAGCTAATCTAAAGCATAAAGGAAACTAAGCTAGATGCCATGAAAGCTTAACCTAAGAATGCAAGAATGAAAGCTAAATGCATGAAGATCTCCAAAAACTCCAAAGTCTCCGAGAAATCCTGTAGCATAAGATTAGTATTCAAAGTTGGGATCCTAGATTGAGAAAAGAGCTCTCCTTTTAAAGGAATTGAAAAGGAATGGACCATGGAGATTAAGAGGAAAAAGATTTAATTAAGGGTGGAGCTTGAAAGAGGAGCAATCCATGTGCACAAATATCCTCCAATGAGAAAATAAGAGTTGACTTTTGTGTCCATATGGGACAAAAAGGCCTTTTCTCTTTTTTATAAAATAAGAATAATGCTTTATTTGTGCAAGTTAGGATAAGAGGAAAAGTGGGGGATTTTTAGTTAATAAAAGGGGAGGAAATTCCTTTCAAATAAATAAAGATTTAGGATAAAATGGTTAGCCCATAGAATAATCAAATAAATGATAGAATTAGGATTTGATCAAGGAAATTGATATAATTGAAAAATATTGATTTTTGAAAATATTGATTTAGGGATTTGATAAATTGCTGAATGGGGGCCCAAAGTCTAGGTAACCATTTTAGGGTGCATGCATTTTCCCCTCTTTGACTAATGTGAGATCGATTTCAGATCACATGTGGTCAAACAATGGAATTGAAATGTGAGATCGATTTGGGATCACAAAATAACCCAGACGTGTGTTTGGCAGATGGGAACACATCAGGACAAAGATAAGCATAAGCTGACAAAGATAAGCTGAAAGACAAGACCAACATACCTGTGAATAGGAATTTGTGAAGTCTCAAAATAAGAGATAAGAATCTCAAGCAAGGTTTGATTGATAAAGTTGAATCAAATATTGAAGCGGATAGGTACTACCCCTTTGGAATCAAAATCAAAATCAGGTAGAGGAGAAACAACAAATAGATAAAGTTGATTAAGTCACTAGAAACCATAATCGAAAGTGAAAGATGATAGGATAAGCATCAAGCAGTGAAGACATGCCCCAGTTTGACTAGGTTGACTGAGAAAGATATAGGATAAAAATGAAGTCAAAACTCAGAGAGATGAAGCGAATGAAAATGAATGAAAGACTAGAAGGTTGAAAGAGATGGGGATGAAGAAATGAAGATGCCCCAACAAAGATTGAAGGATCGGGCCTCAAATGGTCAGCCAACTGCATAGAAGGAGAAAATTTGAAATGTGATTTTGACTATCAAGATGAATTCAAATTTTGATTTCGATCCCGAAAATGGATCCAGGACATCGAAATTAGCCAGGGGTGCAATTTTTGCAAAATTTTGAGATGTTTTGAAAATTGGTCAAAAAGTCAAAATGCTATAAAAGGGGGTAAAAAGGTCATTTTCAAAATCATTTGTCTTATTGTGATTTAAGAATTTTTAGAACTCAGAGAGAGAAAATGGCCCAACAAGTAGCAATTTTGGTACATAGACATCGATTCAAGCGTGCCCGATTGCACAACCAGCCTCCTCAATATGGTGCCCCAGTAAGTTTTTAGAAAAACTCACCCTTTGAGTCATTTATGAGCATTTATTGCATTTTAAAACACATTTTTAATTATTTTTTAATATTTCAAATTTCACTCATGCGAAATTTCATACGATACTTATAAAGTATCACACCCCTTTGATAATATTCATCGTGCGATAGTTCGCGGGTCCAAAAAGTATTGCACACATGTTCAATCCAGTATCGCACAATACTAGACAAAACATCCAGCCATCCTAGCAAACATGTACCATGAGCTCCATGAGATCGTCTATAGGGAGAGAAAGACATGGGCATGCAGTGTTGTCTTAGCACAGGTATGGGTATGGGAGCACATCATTGTTTGCACCCACATGTGCAGCCTAGGGAGCGGAGACACCCCTATATCTATAGGTACATAGGTTTCATTAGTTAGCCACATAGTGGAGATGTGACATATTACCAGAGGCTACTAGATGAGCTCACATCATTTCAGTGGAGACCATACAGGGGCTATGAGCTATGGAGTGATCGAGAGTGGGAGTTGGGATATATGTTATGTAGTCAGCCACTAGTAGGCTGCCACTCTGAGATAGTTAAGCACTTCATGATCACTCAGGTCTGGAGATAGTTTGGGTGGTAGCATAGGGTGCCCACAAAGACCACTACATATGCCCAGGTTAGGAATGAGGAGGTACAGGGATGGCTGTCGATGCTGGACTACCAGTAGGTAGTACAAGACACTGCAGGGATACATAGGGAGCCATGTGACTATCTCCCAGATATGGCAGATGTAGGTGCAGATGTAGCCTACAAGGTAGAGTGGAAGAGGCATCCATTTCCATGATTCATGGTTCTTGATGCATAGTTGGCAGTGCAGGGTGGTGATGGAGATGATAGAGATGGGGGAGATGAGGGAGATGGAGGGAGGGTTAGGGAGACAAGATAGGGATCTAGATTAAGTGGCTAGAAATGGTCATGGAGATAGGGTTTTGATGATGAGGGAGATGATGCAGCGAGATTAGTTCATTGACGGGTGGATGCTGGGAAGGATCAGCCTATAGGGGGAGGAGGAGAGGATCTTAGGGCTAGGATCCAGGCTTTGGAGACTAAGATGCAGTAGATGAGGATTACTATTGATGTGAGAGATTAGTAGCTGATGGATCTATGAGCTAAGATTGAGTGATGGGAGAGGGAAGCACAGGCTGACGCAATAGAGATCTGAAGGGAGGCAGCACAAGCTACTTATTATCATGGTCTCTACATATAGGATGTACCTGAGGGACAGAAGGGAGGTAGCATGAGCTACTTATTATCATGGTCTCTACATATAGGATGTACCTGAGGGATAGAGAGCACCACTCTACTCTGAGAGGGCTGGGAGATCTGACATGGTACCTGATAGAGCAGTAGAACCACTTCCACCACCACTACATGATGGGGAGAGTCAGACTTAGGTCTAGGGTGTAGATGTATAGAGACATATCCTGGGACATTATCCATATTTTGGATCCCACATTATATTTGTATCATGACATTCATATATATGAGATTTACTAGATTTACGATATATCTTGTGTATTTGTTTCACTTGTGATGGATGTTTCAATTTTATATTGTCTTGTGATATTGCTCAAAATATATGATATATATGCTGATGTATAATCTCTCTCATAGATGTATGTTTAGTTCTCATGTTTATGATATAGACTCATATTTCTAAAAATGATCTCTTTATGATATAGATATGATGATAAGATTAACCCCTTGTGATGACAGAAAAAGGATGCGATGAAAGACAAGAAGCGAAAGACATGATCAAGAGAAAAAAATGAAAGGTGAGCACAGTTGACTGACAAGTCCATGAAAGATAAAAGGAGAGCTCTCTCCATATGAAAGATGAAAACTAACTAACATGAACCTAAGAATGCAAGCTACTATGGTTTACTTGCAAGGTTACAAAGCTTTTAGACTCTAATATTCATCATCGAGTGTTATTGGAAGTGTCACAAGATCATACAATACACACTAGTATAACTATGTGAATCTAAATATGATCTATATCAGATAGATATGTGGGAATCCCACCTAAGCATCAAAGACATATAGGTCAAGATGACTAGTGCAGTGAGGTTTCCTAAGTTTAATATGGCAAGATTATACTTGCATCGAGACCCAAGCAAAGTCAAGATGGCTATAAGTATGCACTTGTGAAAGTAGTCAAGGATAATACCTTGTAGACCCCAATGTCAAGTGGAACAAGCATAAATGCTAATGATAGTTAGGACCAACAAAATATACCCGCAAGCAGAAAAAGAAATAAAACATGTCCTCATGCCCCCCATCTTCTAGCTCAGCATCATCGAAAACTATTAGGGAGAGAACACTCATCAAAGAAATCATCATAAACATCACACAAAGAAATAAATTCAAACAAGTCTCAGTGAGTCAAGTGTTTAAGTGTGTGTGTGTAGGTCATAGAGTCAAACTTTGAGTATCACATCGGCCAATGAGAAATATCATATCATGCTAGACTATGGGTAAGATATCTAATAAGTGTTAAGAAACACTTGACACTAGGGTAGTGTTGAAAAACACAATTGGGGTGGTGTTGAAAAACACCATTTGCAACATGTCCTAAAGACCAACACATCCTAGATACCAAAGCTAACATAGTTATTCCCCCTAGACAAAGACAAAGACCAATTCCAAACCAAGGCAACAAGGTCAAGGCATGATGGAGAAAGGCTAAGTGTCGAGGACACATGCTAAGAAACAAGGGTGCAAAGGCCTCAAGTAGTGCTTGTTTCCAAGTTTTCACCACTTGGAGATTTTTTTATTTTTTCAATTTTTTTATATTTTTGCTACCAAGGTGCCTGTTTACAAGTTTTCTCCAAGGCACTTTTTATATTTTTTTTTAAATTTTTTTGCATTTTTTTATTTTTTTGTATTTTTTCAGGACTTTATATGCTTTGTAGGATTTTTTTTAGCATCATCTATGAATTTTTTTTGGAATTTTTTTAGGATCAATAGATATATAAAAAGGATGCCCCTAGATAGAATAGGCATCATGCATAGAACTTCTTTAGGTGCAAGACATTGATAGGATCAGGGAACTGCTCTCCCTCTTCAGTAGACAATAGATAAGCACCTATCCCAAAAGCAGTAGTAATAATGTATGGTCCAAGCCAATTAGGTTCAAATTTTCCCTTTTGCTCTCTATGTTGTTGGTTCTTAGGGTTTTCTCGTAAGACAAGATCTCCCACTTGAAATTCTCTAGGGAAAACCTTCTTGTTGAATGCCTTGGACATACACTTTTGGTAGACCCTCATGTGATCAAATGATGCTTTATGCTTCTCATCTAGAATTTCTAACTCTTGGAGTCTCATGGTGCGGTATTCTTCATCTGTCACTAGACCTTTGAGAGAGACTCTAAGGTAAGGAATCTCTACCTCTAAAGGTAACACTACTTCAGCACCATAAGTAAGGGCAAAAGGAGTAGCCCTAATTGGAGTATGAATACTTGTTCTATAAGCCCATAAGGCTGGATTTATCTGTAGATGCCAATCTCTACCATTCTTGTGAACTGTTCTATGGAGAATTTTAAGAATGGTTTTATTCGAAGCCTCTGCTTGTCCATTTCCTTGCGGGAAGTAAATGGAGGACCAATGTTGTTTTATCTTGAACTTCTTGTAGAGATGTTTAAGGTCCTTTTTTTTAAACTAACCTCCATTTTCAGTGATTATTTTAGAAGGCACTCCATACCAACAGATGATATGGTTCAAAATAAATAGAGAAACTGTCTTGCCCAAGGCAATAGAAAGTGGAACAACTTCTACCCATTTGGTAAAGTAATCAGTAGTAGTGATGATGAATTTGTGTCCACCTGATGAGTTGGGATGAATCTTCCCAACAAGGTCAAAGGCCTAGCACTGAAATGGCCAATGAGAAAAAGAAGGAATAAGCTCCTTGCCTGGAGCATGTATGAGGTTTCCGTGTTTCTAACACTTTTCACATGATTTAGCAAAAGCTACTGCATCTGTCTACATGGTAGGCCAATAGTACCCATCCCTAAGCAACCTTCGAGCAATGGAAAGACCATTGGAATGTCCTCCACAAATGCCCTCATGAATGTCAGCTAACACTTGGTTGGACTCATCCTTTTCCAAGCACCTAAGAAGTGTCCCATCTAAACCCCTCCTATAAAGATCACCAAAGATAAGGGTGTGGTGAGAAGCATTCTGGGTTAAGTTTCTTCGTTAAGAGCAGTTGAAGGTTTCAGGAATAATTCCATCATGGAGGTATGAGTAAATGCCACCATAGATATGCAGCTCTATGATTCTCCACTCTATAGCCATTTTTAGTCCATTTGTCAAAGCCTCATACTCAGCAATGTTATTTGTACATGGGAACAATAGTTTGTAGGACTTAGGGATCATGTACCCATGAGGAGAAACAAATAACACTCCAGCTCTTGAACCATTTTGCATGAAAGAGCCATCAAAGAACATCTTCCATGTTCTTGCAGTCATGTGCATTATGTGCTCATCTAGAAATTCAACTTGAATTGGCATTTTATCTCAAATTGGGAAGTTAGCCAATTGGTCAACTATGGCTTGTCCTTTTATAATTTTACACTCAACATAATCTATGTCAAATTCTAATAAGACCATCATCCACTTAGCAAGTCTACCTATGAGAGCAGCCTTACCAAGAAAATATTTGAGAGGATCAATCTTTGCAATGAGGTGTATTGTATGCGCAAGCATGTAATGTCACAACTTTTGGGAAGCAAACACCACTGCAAGGCAAGATTTTTCAATACTAGTGTAGTTGACCTCATATGACACAAGAGTATGACTGATGTAATATATAGCCCTTTCTTTTCCAGTGTCATAAAGTTGAGCCAATAATGCCCCCAAGGAAGATTATGTTGTTGAAACATACAATATGAGTGGTTTTCTTGGGATAGGAGGCATTAAGATTGGAGGATTGGCCAAGTACTATTTGATTTGGTCCATGCTTTGCTAACAATCCTCATTCCAAACACATTTAACCCCTTTTTGTAATGTCTTATTAAAGGGTTGAGCTCTATCAGCTAGTTGTGAAATGAACCTCCCAATTGATTGAAGGTGTCCCTGAAGACTCCTCATTTCGCTGATGTTTTTGGAAGGCGGCATATCTAATATTACTTGAACTTTCTCTGGGTCCACCTCTATTCCTTTGGCTAAAATGATAAATCTTAGGATTTTTCAAGAGGTAACTCCAAATGCACACTTTTTAGGATTTAATTTGAGTTGGAACTGCTCCATACAATCTAGAATGACTTCCAAATTGCTTAGGTGTGTATCCCTTTTTTTAGATTTTTCCAAGGTGTCATCCATATAATCTTCCATATTATTATGCATCATGTCATGGAAGATAGTTGGCATAGCTCTTTGGTATGTAGCTCCTACATTTTTCAATCCAAATGGCATAATGTTCCAGCAATAGGTACCCCATGTGCAAGTGAATGCAGTCTTTTCTTGGTCCTCAGGAGCTATCTTGATTTGATTATACCCAGAAAAACCATCCATCAATGAATAGATCTCATAACCTGCAGTCATGTCCACTATCATGTCTATGTTTGGAAGTGGAAAATCATCCTTTGGGCATGCTTTATTAAGATCTCTAAAATCTATGCAAATGCAAATGGACTTGTCATGTTTTGAAACTGGTACAATATTGTATTTCCATTCGACATAATCAATGGCTCTTATAAATACTACACTGAGGA
This sequence comes from Chamaecyparis obtusa, assembly GCA_027943335.1. NCBI lineage: Eukaryota > Viridiplantae > Streptophyta > Pinopsida > Cupressales > Cupressaceae > Chamaecyparis > Chamaecyparis obtusa. Next base: position 1,733,465 of record BSBK01000210.1, on the reverse strand, counting down.
GTTTTTCTAATTCATCTTTGATGAGAAGAGCTATGTGAGGATGCATTTTCATTAATTTTTGTTTTACTAGTTTTATACTCGGAGCTATGGCCAAGTGATGCATAATGAGACTAGTGTCCAACCCTAGCATGTCCAAGTAAGTCCAAGAAAAATTAATTTTCTTTCTCTAGAGGAACTTGGTATATGCTTCTTTTTCTTGTGTTGATAGAGATTGAGCCAAATGCACTATTTGTGGAGCCTCGTCTGTACCCAAATTAATTGGCTGTGTAGGCTCAACAAGCACCAAAGATCTGTCCTGAAAGTAACTCAGGAGATGATCAAGTACCTCATCCTTAGGTGCCTTGGAGAGGTTTTCACCCTTGGATACGTCCTTTATTTTTACTTTTTTAGGTTCTGACACCACCACACAGTGGTTTTCACCATCATAACTCTTTTTCTTTCTTTTTTTTCTTTTCATTTTGTGACTAAGGCACTTGATATGTGGTTATGTCATGCTTGTAGTTGGTTCACTACTGGAAGAGACAATGGGCTCAAGGGCATTTAGGTAACATGCTATCTCATAGTCATTCTATAAAGTTAAGAGCTGAGGCTCTTGATAGCGTTGAGACCAATCAATTAGGTGGGGATTGGCAAGGGGTAGGTCAATGACAGGTTCAATATTGTGGATATGAATGGTATCATCTCTGGTGATCACAGAGTTAGGATCTATCAAGTATCCCTCTAAGGTACCCAAATCAGGACTTATCCTACCAAGAGAAGCATCATCCACTAAAGTGACTCATGGATTCCAATCCTCTAATCCTACACTAGACTTGTTAGCTACCTCAGGTTGGGAACCATAAGTATGGACAACATCAACATCCATGTCAACTGTAGAAGAATCAGAGAGAGATTCCCATTCATACTCATGTGAGTTTGTATCTGAATCTCAGTTGGGATGTTTACACCAAGCATATTTACAACATGTAGATGTGGAAGCCTTAATGTCACCAAGGGTAATACCTTCTTGAATGCCATTCATGTATTGATGTTCTTGAATAGGATCCTCAACATGATCTTCGATAGTGGACTCTTCCAGTTCTAGGCTTGAAACTATTGGATTGGCAACTGGAGTATCTGAATCTCCCCAAAGGAGATTGGTGGAAGGGACCCAATCTTCACAGCTATCTTGTTGATTTTTCAAATTGGGTATGTAGTTTGATTCATCATCACTATTCATCATAGCAAGGATAGGAGCAGTTTTCTTGTCATGACTTTCAAAACCTAGGCCAACCATTTTTTTAGACCTACGTCCAAAAAGAACATGATCAAGTGGTTCGGCTCTAGCATCTAATATGTGACTGAGAGGACCATGACCTGGATAGCCCATACTTTTGACAAGAGTGTACCATCTTCCATATGTCTTAGGAGAGGGAGAGAAGTTCTCATTATGCATGTATTTGTCTTCTCTATATATGCAGTCCTTAACGGCCACCTCTTCTTTTTCATCCTAGATGGGCACTGAGGACTCTACAAATGTACCAAATAGAGTCATCGCTGAAGATGAAGGACGCATCTTTTGTGAAGGTTTTCCATAGGACCTAGGTGAGACTGGAAGTTTTGTAAAGGAGTCAATTTGATACCCCCCCATACCAAGGTCTATGGACTTGAACTTATTCTTGCATTGTTCTAGAGTTGCCTCAAAAATCCTCTGCTTCCCTATTGAGAGGAACATGAGTCCCTGCTGAAATTGCATTCATAGATAATGTGTTATCCCTAGGTATACAAACTTCTACTCCATTATAGGGGAACTTAACACATTGGTGGTAGGTGGATGGTACTGCTTGCATGTCATGGATCCACAGTCTACCAAGTAGGATATTATATGCCAAAGGACCAGCATCAATAATTTGGAACAAAATGTCCTTTTCAACAGGACCAATCTTGACAGGAAGGATGGCCAACCCTTTAGAACTTCTCTCTGCCTCATCATAGGCTTTAATGGTAATTTTCTGTTAGAGTAATAGTATATTTACCTTTATAATTAAGTCTATCTGATTTAATTATTAAAGGTCACTATTATTCTTTTTTCACTTAAGCTTGTCATTTAGGTGCATAATAATTAATATTTTTATTAATTATTAAATGCACAAACCTAGCTTTCTCCGGCTTTAGGGTTTCTCACCTTATAAGCCGCTTTTTGTAATTATTGTTCATACTTTTGGGAAATACAATTTTGCTCTCACTCCGCTGAGATTCTCAAAACCCTTGCTCTCTCTCTCTCTCAGGTTTTTGCTCCAGCTTCTGGTATTTTGCTTGCAGGTGATCTTGGTTTTTTGTGGATTTGCACATTTGTGAAATCTTACATTTTCTTCTGGGTATCAATAACTTGCTCAAAATAACCCAGTATCTTCAACAGACTCAAAGAACAAATGTTGAGCCCAGCACCCCCATCAATCAACATACGCCCTACACGGGTCTTGTGAATCATGACTTTGATATGAAGGGAAAGATTATGTGGATGGATCAAAGCTTTGTCATCTTATTCTGAGAATGTTAGGTAATGAGGGCTAGCAAGGTGGTTAACCATGTTTTGGAATTGGTCAACATCTATGTTGTTAGGAACATTGGTTGCACGCAAAGCATCCTCAAGGATACACTTATGTCTTGGAGACAATTCCAAGAGTTCAAAGATTGAGATTTGAGTTGGCATTCTTTGTAACTGGTCAACAAGATTATAGCTAATTTCAAGGTTGACTGCTGATTTGGTGGTGACATTCTTAGATGCCACTTGCTTGGGTTTGTTGGACTGGTTAGAACTAGGACCTCTAATAACCACAAGACCTTGGCTTTCACTTCTTGTAACAGTGTTAAGAGCTTGGGATGACCTTTGAGAGTGAGGACCCCTAAGCACCACCATAGGTTCTTCATCAAATATAGGAGGAGAGCCCACATCATAACCATAAGGATCTTTGTCTCTCATCATGTTGACATTTTCCTCCACCACTTCAAGCATATTGACCACATTTTCTACACCTGTGTAGGTATAATTGATTCCAACCTTGCCATTCTTGGGTTTAGAGGTTTCCCCATTTTCATATTTGAGCAAAGGCTCCTTGAATGCCTTATGGTCTGCATTGGTATTCAACCCATCAATCTGAAGTTTTCCACTCTCAATAAGATCTCGAATAAGGTGTTTAAATTTCCAGCAATGTTCAATGTCATGTCCATTGCCATTATGGAATTTGCAGAAAGATTTTTCATCCCACCAATGAGGTTTGACATCAGGAATATGGTGCTTTGCTAGATCTTGTAGTTGTGCAAGGTTATTGGCAATAAGCATCTTGAAAACATCCTCATACGAATCACCAAGCTTAGAAAATTGTCGCCTCTCCTTTTTAGGCTTTTCTTGATACTTTGGTTTATGTTCTTGTTGGTTGGAGGATGTGTTGAGCTTCATAGCTTGGACTGCATGAGACAAATGGAGGACTCCTTGAACCTTGGGTTGGGAAGAGTCCATAACTCCGTCATTGACTACGTGCTTGTTCTTGTTCCAATGCAAGTTCTTGCCTTTGTCCTTATTAGCATTGTGGTTTTTTTTACCATTGTTGTTATTGTTATGTTTGGCCAAAATGCCTTGCTCTTTCAAGACATCCTCAATTCGACATGTGGTTTCAACCATAGTGTCAAAGGAATCAAAGACCATCTTATGAACCTCGTACCATATTTCAAGCACCAAATTGCTAACAATGATATCAATCCTTTCATGCTCAAGAATAGTCCTAGAATAGCGAGAGCATAATCATCTCCAGCTTTGTAAGAAGGTAATAAAAGATTCCCCTTGGTTTTGTTTCAAATTGCACAAGTCTAACATAGTGACTAATCTTGACAAGTTGTATGCAAAATGTTGAACAAACTTGTGGACAAGTTCTTTGAAAGTTTTGATGGGAGGGGTTATGTTGGTAAACCACTCCATGGCTTGGCCCTTAAGACTCCTCAAAAACAATCTCATAAGATAGGAGTCATCTTGGTGAAACTCAAAACTCATGATGTAGAACTGACACACATGATCATGTGGGTCGTCATTGCCATCATACTTGTCATACTAGGGGATTTCAACTTTTCTAGGAAAATCCTTCATACTTACACTCCTGTCAAAAGGATTGGGATAGATCAAGTCCAGTGAAAAGGAACTTTTAGGTGCCAACACCTTTTCCATCATACACTTGAGTTTTCTGATCTCCTCTTCTTGAGAGGGTCCTTGCTTCTTGATTTTCCTATCCACATCAAAGTTGTAAGGGACTCTGGCACCCTTGTTAATCAAGCTCTCTGGTATCTATCCTTGTTTTGATCAAGATACTTCTCCACATATTGTTGGAATAGTGGCTCTTGTTGCATACTCATAAAGTCTTGATCATCAAAACTTGCACTACTTCCTCCATGTTGAGAGCCATGATGAGCTCGTTGGGAGGGTTGTCTCAAGTTCCTAGGAGATGTTTGTCTCCTATGTTGTGAAATCCTCCTTCCTCTAGGACTAGGAGACCTTGAAGGGGTCCTAGACCAGCTTCTTCTTCTTGGGGTTCTTGAGGGAGTAGATGGTGGAGAGTTGTTTCCACTATTGGTACCCCTGTTATTGAATTGGTCATCAAGTTGCTAGGCTAAAAGCCTATCTTGTTCTTCTTGGAATGCTTTTATTTTTAATTCTAACAAGGCTTGTTTCTCTACCTCTAGGAGTCTAAAGCTTTCTTCTTTAGTAGCTTGTTCATCCAAAAAGGCTTTCTTTTCACGCTCAATCCTTTTAAGCCTTTCATTCGCATACCTTGAGGTTGTTTTGAGAAGAGAGTTGGGCCTTGAATGTTTGAACAATTTGTTAGTAAAAGCTACATTCACATGAGCATCACCAGATTTGTTGTTTTGGTCTTCATGTTGTGACCGTGCATCTTTGTGAGCTCGTCCATAATGTCTTTTAGCTCTATGATGGGCGTCTAAATATCTTGAGTTAATAGGGGGTGATTCGGGCTAATTGTCATCACCAAATAGCATATTATCCCTATGTCTTTGGAAAATTTCATCAAGATTTTGATCCATGGCTTCTCTCTCCTTTCTAGTCATGGTGTAGCTCATGTCCATATCTGATTGAGAAGGTGCTAAAGAGGTACTCAACTCACTAGGATTGCTCTTTGGGTCAAACCAAGCTTCGGACTCGCTCCTAGGTGATTGATCAAAGAGGGGCTCTTTCCCCTTTCACTTTTGACAAGTTTGGACTAAGGGTAACTGTTCAAAGATAATGTGAGGTCATTTTCCTTGACTAACTTGGTACCTTGTCGTAACCGACATCAAAGAAAAAGACCCTGGTGATAAGATGACCCTACGAAATGTCAATACCAAACTAGGATATTAAAAGTGTTCAATTGTCCAAAAAGAGATGGTGAGATAGAAAATTGCAACAAGTGTAAACCAAAACTGCCACAGAGGTGTATAATAAAAGGATGAGTATCCTAACACATATGGACTAGGAGGATGGATTTAACCAAATTATATTTTTGAAATTTAAATTGAATTTATGTGGAAGTGAATTGGACAAAAGAGTACTGAAACTCTCCAAGCGTGTTACCAAAGAATCTAAAGGTGTACTTTTTCAACAAGGATGATTCCCAACTTATCAATGACAAGCAAGAGTACTTTGTAAAATCAAAGAATACTAATTCAAGGGGTCTAAACATAGGAACCCAAGGTACAAACTGGTTGCTAGCTGCAAGGTAGGAGACCTACTAAAATCTAGATCAACCAAAGGAAGGCTGAAAATGGCATAAATCAGATAGATAGCAAAAAAGACTATGTGCGACAGTTTTCAGGCTAAGAGTACAATACAATCTGACCAAGCGATATTTCACACGAAGCAGTACAATAGTTTCCAGGCAGCTTGTGCGATACTTTCTAGGCAAGTAGTGTGATAGTTTTGTAGTAATGAACTATCGCATGATAAATCTTAGTACAGTGTGCGATGAAGTTTTAGGATCGTATGACTCTTGACTAGTGAAGTGTAAAAATCTTAGTTTTAAAGGCAATTTGGTCAATGTTTTAGTCTAATGGTTGGATTTTTCAATTTCAAGCATAGTACTAGTAGTAATCAAACAAGTTTGCAAACAGTAGGTGATCAAACATGTCATAAAACACTTTCACAAGGGCAAAAGCAACCTTACCAAGACAAGAAATTGTGATATCAAAGAAATAAAATCCTATGAATTATACCATGATGCTTGATGTTTGAGAATGTTTGCATGGGTAGATCACAGTGAGAATACTTCAAGCACTTACTAGCCTAAAAAGACAATGGCTCAATACTTAACAACTTGGCCCACACTTGATGTCCCATTGCCTCACACAAAGTGGTTGCCCACAATAGATATTGGTTTTATTGTGGAAGTGTCAAGGACAAAACCAAAGGAACACAGATGGTGAGTAATCTTGGGGTGATCCAGGTTAGTCCACTAGGATCAATCCTTGCACCAAGAAGCTAAGTGGCAAAATAGGGTGGCTTCTATCTATGGTTCTTAGTTAGGGCTTCCATTCGTAATACCCCTCTTGCTTCCCAAAGGGACTCCTTACCTTGCAGAAAGTGACGGACCTCACGGCCACAAGAGTACCTTAAGCATTCTTGCTCAACATTTTCCTCATGGTCACAATCCCACAAGTACTCACATCAAGCGAAGATGAGTACTACGTCTACCAAGGTTTTGTGTCCTTGATAGCCTTGAGTTTATAGTGGGTTGGAATAGCCCAAAAAAAGCTTGTCCCCACTTGGGTCGTTCCTCTTGATTACTCAAGAGAAGGCCCGCCAAAGGATTCTAAAACTAAACAAAGAGTGGATCAACCTTTGAGTGTCAAGATTTTTGTTTCACCTCAAGGGTGAAGAGCATACTCTCCTAGCTCAAAAATTTCTCCCAAACACACCAAGCAAAGGTTCAATTACCCTCTTGCTTTCAAAATCCAAAGATGGGTCAAGATTTTTGTTTCACCACAAGGGTAAAAAGCATACTCTCCTACCACCAAAAGATTCCTACAACAAGATATTAAGTGCCTATGAAAAGAAACAACTAGTATATGCCGCACTTAAAATGAAAGCAATTAAACAAGCACTTGATTGGTTGTTATGCTTTGGGTAGCCCTGCAAGAAAGGATTAGTAGCCCTTGTGCATTTGGAGCTTTGACATGCATTCTTTTAAGAAAATATTTCAAGCAATGAGAGCACCTACAAGCACAACTTGTTAGCCCTACAAAGGTTAGCACATCAAAATCAAGAAAAATCTGCAAATAAAACTCTATTCTACCACAGCAAATCAGAAATCCGAAGCAAATCAATCAAATCTTGCAAAGAAATGGCCAAAATTACTCATTGCCAGGCTTGGGTGATAATTATGTCAGAGAAGGAATCGTACGATACTTCAATGTATACTGTTGTGATACTTTATCTTTGTGTGATAGTTCATGATACCTGCATGCGACAGAGAATAATATGACAGTGTGACAAAATCTGCAAGGGCACGTGATACTTTAACTAGTAAAGTATCGCACTAATATACAAGAAACTATTGTATGACACTGGAAGACTATTGCATGATAATTCTGCCATAAAAATAGAGAGCCAAAACAGCAAGCTAAAATGATGATGAAAAATTGATGGAACTGCATAAAAAGAAGGACAAAACAAGAGTGTTCTACCCCATGGTGGGTGCCAAAAATGTACACAGTAGATTGTGCACTTCTCTAAGTCATTACTTCCAAGGGAATCCATGAATGGGAAACCTTGAGAAAGCGACCTAGAGCTCCATAGGTATGAAGTCACAAGGATGTGTATAGTGCTCTCAGCTAGAGCTATTGAAGCATGCAACCTTGCTAGTAAACCACACAATGGGAGATTCAAAGAGACAAGGGCAAGAATGCCAATATCCTCAAGAATCAACAATGGAAATGCAATGCAACTATGATAATAATGAAGATGCAAGCTAAGCTATGAAAATGAAAGTATTACAAGCCTTGCTAATTAATCTATGTGAGCTAATCTAAAGCATAAAGGAAACTAAGCTAGATGCCATGAAAGCTTAACCTAAGAATGCAAGAATGAAAGCTAAATGCATGAAGATCTCCAAAAGCTCCAAAGTCTCCAAGAAATCCTACAGCATAATATTAGTATTCAAAGTTGGGATCCTAGAATGAAAAAAGAGCTCTCCTTTTAAAGGAATTGAAAAGGAATGGACCATGGAGATTAAGAGGCAAAAGATTTAATCAAGGGTGGAGCTTGAAAGAGGAGCAATCCATGTGCAAAAATATCCTCCAATGAGAAAATAAGAGTTGACTTTTGTGTCCATATGGGACAAAAAGGCCTTTTGTCCTTTTTATAAAATAAGAATAATGCTTTATTTGTGCAACTTAGGATAAGAGGAAAAGTGGGGGATTTTTATTTAATAAAAGGGGAGGAAATTCCTTTTAAATAAATAAAGACTTAGGATAAAATGGTTAGCCCATAGAATAATCGAATAAATGATATAATTAGGATTTGATCAAGGAAATTGATATAATTGAAAAATGTTGATTTTTAAAAATATTGATTCAGGGATTTGATAAATTGCTAAATGGGGGCCCAAAGTCTAGGCGACCATTTTAGGGTGCATACACAAGGTAGATGGACATAACATAAACAATGATCATAAGGAATTTCAAACTCCATTACGTAGCTATGAAAAAGGAGAATCTTCCAATAGTAACAAAATTAACTATACATACACTAACGATGACAATGTAATTCATATGGTGGAACCATGCAAACACTCCATCAATATGATCACGCTAAAAGAGGTCAAAAAGAAAATTGATTCTTCTAATGTTGTAACAATGAATCAAGCTAAACTCACTCTTAAAGGAGCTTCAGCATCTAATACACCAGCTCCAACAACAACAACATTTAAGCAAGTGGCATTACCTCCAAATTTTAATCTTGTGGATCAGTATCAAAGGAAACCCACTCAAATATCTATTCTAGAGTTGTTAAAAATCTCTCCTAGTCATAGGGAAGTTCTTGATCAAGCCCTACTTAGCACTAATGTACCAAAAGATCTAGAACTGGATAGATTCCAAGCTATGGTTGGTCACTTGAATTCATCACACTACCTATCTTTTTTTGAAGAGGATGATAAATCATTGGGCCAACCACATAACCAACCTCTACATTTAGAATTCCTCATTCATAAACACTGTGTGAAACATGTCTTGATAGATGGAGGCACTATTTTAAACATCTGCACGTACAAATTTGTAAAAAAATTGAGATTCTTAGAACATGCAATTGATCCTAGGAGAAAGATAAACATCAAGGCTTATGATGAAGAAGAAAGATCCTCTAAGGGATTGGTTGTCTTATCTATCAGAGTGGGACCAGTAGAGCAAGATGTCCTATGTCAAGTTCTTGATTTACCACTCGCATACAATATTCTTCTTGAAAGGCCATGGATACACTCAATGCAAGTTGTGCCTTCTACTTACCATCAATGCCTAAAATTTCCTCATAATGGAGTGGATGTGACTATTCCAGCAGATACAAAATATACTTGCAACAATCTCAAACAAATAGAAAGCATGGTTCCTCACAACAAGGAAAGATCTAATAAGGCAGAGACATCCAAGGAAATGGTTTTGAAAATCTTTGCTAAAAACATCAACATCCAAGAGACAAGTATGGGTGAATACAAGATAGATCCTAAAATATCTTTAATGGATCTTCCCATATCTCCTAGAACACAAGGAAGACCTTCATCAATATTTACACCATCCAATGGAATGCTCTAACAATACATGAAGGAACTGGAATGGTCAAAGAAACAATATCCCTTGAAGAAGAAAATGAAGAAAAAGCTATTTTATAGTGGCTCTATAAAGAGAATGAAGAGGATCGAAATATCAAACATGTTGAGATAGCCCCTAAAAAATATGGAAAGGGGTATGAGATCATGAAACAAATGGGTTATAAAGGAAAAGGACCCTTGGGACAAAACAAACAAGGACTCATGGAACCTATGCATATGGATTTCAAAAATCCTAAAGACGAGACTAGACTAGGCTTCAAGGAAGCAATATCACATCCTATAGCAGAAAGTGGTCTTGTATTTGATAGATCAGGAGAGTCAGATGACAAAGAAGAGGTAGAAGGACAATCTATTTCATATGAAAGTTTTCTACTCTTACAAGGAGACCCATTATCAGAAATTGGTACCACTCTCAAACAAATACCAGAAGAAGAACAAACAAAAGAACCTAAAGAAGAACAAGAGCAAAAGCTTCCCATTTTTGACACACCTCACTTTGATGAGGAACCAAAAATGATAATTCCACAAGAACCTTTACAAGAAGAAGAGAACCATGTTGATGAAGAAGATGAAGTACCCATGACTATTGCCCACTTCTTGGGAGTTTCAGATTATAGTCAAGTAGATTCACATGAATATGAATGGGATATCCTTTCTGATGCTACCATGGATATAGAGATAGATGTGATACACAAATTTGTTGCTAGAGTCTTGATTGAAGAAGGAGAGAGTTCTAATGCTAGACCACTAGAGTTATATTGGCATAACATTAACATGAACTCTAATAATAAAAAACATGACTAATAATCCTAACATCTATTTAGAAAAAAACTTAATAGAATACATCTTGCAAGTTAATGACATTGATAATAACACGGTGCTATCACTTGAACCAACTGAATATTTATCATTAAAATATCCTGAACTAATAGACTGGGATGAACCTAAAAACACAAGCCTATTATCTTTTGACAATGACTATTCCATAGAATGTTATCTAAATGCTTGTGAATCCTTCCTTTCTTCCCCCAGTGTAAAGAGAGAAACCATGACTAAGGAGGATATCAAGTTTCTCAGTCTCAAAATGAAAAACAAAAAGAACAAGAGATCTGATGGTGAAAACCACCTAGTGGCAGTGTCAGATCCTAAAAGAGAAAAATAAAAAGATGCATCTGATGGTGAAAACATCCTAGAGGCACCAAAGGATGGGATTCTTGATATCCTCCCAGATCATTTTCAAGAAAGATCATCAGTTTTGATCTAATTGACGCAACCCATTAATTTGGTAACAACAAAAGCTCCTTAGCTAGTCCACATTGCTCAATCATTAACAGAAGAGGAAAAGCTCCAATTCACCAATTTCTTCAAAGAAAAGAAGATCAATTTTGCTTGGTCTTATCTAGATATGTCTGTATTGGATACAAATTTGATTATGCATCACTTGTCTATCTCACCTAATATAAAACCAATAAAGCAAAAACTCAAGAAGATGAATCCACATGTGGCATTGCTAGTGAAGGCAGAATTGGAAAAACTATTGAAAGTTGGATTCATTAGAGTTATTGATTATGCGGAATGGATCTCAAACATAGTTCCTGTTTCTAAGGTGGACAAATTCATAAGATTTTGCACAGACTTTAGGGATCTAAACAAGGCTTGTCCAAAAGATGATTTTCCACTTCCTAACATAGACATGATTGTAGATTTGATAGCAGGCTATGAGATGTACTCATTAATGGATAGATTCTCTGGATATAATCAAATCAAAATTTCTCTTGAAGATCAAGAAAAGACCGCATTCACGTGTGCATGGGGAACATACTATTGGAATGTGATGCCATTTGGTCTTAAAAATGTGAGTGCAACTTATCAAAGAGCAATGAGCACAATATTCCATGACATGATGTATAAGAACATGGAAGACTATGTCGATGACACATTGGCTAAGTCAAAGATAAGGACTACACATATAGAAGACCTAAGGAAAATCTTTGACAGGATGGAATAGTTTCAATTAAGACTTAATCCTAAGACGTGCGCATTTGACATGTCATCTGGAAAACTATTAGGATTCATAGTCTCGACAAAAGGAATTGAGGTAGATCCGACAAAGGTAAAAGATATTCTTTAGATGCAACCACCTAAAAACATTAGTCAAATGAGGATGCTACAAGGCAAGCTACAATCCATAAGAAAATTCATATCTCAATTGGCGGATAAAGCACAAGCTTTCACAAAGTTGGTGCGTAAAGGAACTACATTTACTTGGGATGAGAAATGTGAAGAAAATTTTGCCCAAGTCAAGAAATATCTAATGAATCCTCCAATCCTAATGGCACCAATTAATGGGAAACCTCTATTTCTCTATATATCAGCTACAGATACATCATTAGGAGTATTTCTTGCGCAAGAAGATGAGACTAAGAAATGGAGAGCTATATACTATATCAGTAGAACTTTGGTCACATATGAGTTTAACTATTCAATGATTGAGAAAGCATGCTTAGCAATGGTGTTTGCATCCCAAAAGCTCAGGCATTACATGTTAGCACACAAGGTGAAGCTAGTTTCTAAGATTGATCCACTCAAATATATGTTAAGTAAATTAATGTTGACAGGAAGACTAGAAAAGTGGGTCCTAATCCTAAGTGAATTCAACATTGAATATGTGGACAGAAAAGCCATTAAAGGACAAGTGATTGTTGATCAACTTGCAGAAACACCATTAATAGATGACAAGCCATTACATGTGGAGTTTCCAAATGAATCTACCATGCACTTAGCAGAACATCCCTGGAAAATGTATTTCGATGGCTCCTTCACACAGCAAGGATCAGGAGCTAGATGCTTATTCACTACACTACAAGGATACAAGATTCCAAAAGCATATAAGATGATCTTTCCATGTACCAATAACATAGCAGAGTATGAAGCTCTTGTGAATGGATTCAAATTTGTACTAGATTGGAAAATTGTTGAGTTACACATCAATGGAGATTCACAACTCATTATCAATTAGGTGAATGGTGATTATCAGACAAAAGATGATAAGCTCATGCCTTAGAAAAGAATGGTGGACGACTTGAAGAAATAATTTTTCTTCGTCACATTTCAACAAATTCCAAGATCAAAAAATAGAGCAGTTGATGTGATGGCTACTTTAGCATGCATGTTACAAATGGAGGAACATCAATTTCTCTATGACTTCTTGGTGGAAGAACTCCCATTTCCTGCCTATGGCTCACCTGAATACCAAATTGTTTGTGCCCTTGAAACCCAAGTATTATCTCGATATGCCCATATCTATTCTTATCTAAAGGACCAAACAATCCCTAAAGGCTATTCCAAAAATGAAAAGAGATCCTCATAAGAGTGGCATTGCATTATATAATCATCACTAATGACTTGTTTAGACGTAATCTAGATGGTATGCTTCTTAGGTGTTTAGAATATGAAGAGTCTAATCATGCATTAAAGGAATTTCATGGTGTGTGTGAATCACACTCAAACAATTTTTTATTAGCTAAGAAACTTTTAAGAGTTGGATACTATTGGCCCATAGTGGAAACAAATGCTATCCATTTTTCAAAAACATGCAAGAAATGCCAGATCCATGGGAACCTGATATATGCTCCAGCTAGGGAGCTAATTCCTTTCATAACACATTGGCCAGTTCAGCAATGGGCCTTTGATTTGGTTGGTCAAATTTACCCTAATTCATCAAACGGACACAAATACATCATTACTGCAACTAAGTATTTCACAAAATGGGTGGAAGTTTTCCCATTGTCTAATGCAACTGGAAAACAAGTTTCCATGTTTATCTTGAATTATATCATATGTCATTATGGCATACCCTCGTCAATTGTGACTAACAATGGGGGTCAATTCACAAAAAAAGACAGATGAGTTGTGTCTTCAATTCAAAATCACTCAGCACTTTTCCTCGATCTATTACCCTCAATGTAATGGACAAGCTGAAGCATCAAACAAAACTATTCTAAAAATATTGCATAGGATAGTGAACAAATTAGGAAGGGACTGGCATTTACAAATCAATCCAGCATTATGGGGTAAATGAACTAGTATCAGAACACCAACTAGTGCAACTCCTTTTGCACTAGTTTATGGATCAAAGGTTGTATTACCAGTTGAGGTAGAGATTCCATCACTGAGGGTATCATTGAAACATCTAGTCATTGATGAGGACTATAGAATATCTAGACTGCAAGAACTTGAATTGCTAGGTGAGCGCAGGCAATAAACATTTGATCATCTTAAAGCTTATCAAAAGAAAATGTCAAGAGGATATAACAAGAAAGTGAAATCAAGAATTTTTTAGATAGGAGATCTAATTCTAAGAGAAAATCCTAAGAATCAATAGAATTGAGAACAAAAGGGAAAATTTGAACCCAACTGGCTAGGCCCCTTTGTCATTACAATAGCATTTGGATCAGGAGCCTACCAATTGGCTACACCTAAAGGAGATGTTTTACTAGATCCAATCAATACTCTACATCTAAAAAGGTTTTATGCCTGACATTCTTGAGGTTACTCATGTACAGTGAAAAGAGTTCCTGAAAAAAGTTCAAAAACAACAAATATGGATCTTGAAAAAAATCAAAAACAATAGAAAAAGTCCTTAAAAAAATGACCATCTCAATGAAAACCTAGCAAATAGGTGCCTTGGTGAGTCCAAAAAAAAATACAAAAGAGAAAAAATACAAAAAAAATGGAAAAGAGAAAAAGGGTCTTGGTGAAAACCTGGTAAACAAGTGCCATGATAGCAAAAAAAAGGAAAACATTTGGCCAAGTGGTGAAAACCTGGTAAACATGTGCTACTTGTAATCAACGCTCTATCTATCAAGACAATGTTTGCACATTTGGCCTATGTAAATATCAGTTTGTATATATCTTCCAGTCACTTTTGTGACACGCCAAATCCTGAGTGAACTATCAGAAAATTGTCTTCCTAAGATTGGAATCTATCCACATTAGGGTCCTAGGTAAATTGTTTTCCCTAGAGGGAATTTATCAAAATCATATATGTTGACAGGATATTGAGTCTGCAATTGACAATAAACTATGAACAATGGTATTTTTCAATACCACCCTAGTCCGCAATAGATGATAAACTATGAAAACAATGGTATTTTTAAATGCCAACCAAACAGTATTTCTTAATACTTGGATCTAAATGTGTTTCTAAACACAATGTCATGATGAAAAGAGTGTTTCTAAACACTAAATAGGTAAAACTCTAATGGATGCAAGAAAAGAATTGTGATGATTGATAATAGTTTCTATGTGTGTGTTTACAAGATTAATCAAGAGTGTTTTTAAACACTATAATCACAACTGTCTATTTTTTAAGCAAATACAATGATCATTCTAAAAGGATAACAAATTTTTCTTATTGTCAATTTTTTATTTTTATGTTCCCTCGAGTAACTCAATGGTGTCTATGGACTAGAGAAACAAGGACTGGGGGCATAATATTTTCTTTGTCTTCTATTTGTGGTAATAAATCTGATGATCTAAGGTGATCATAGGGAATGGGTGTCTACTATAAGTGTCTCCATCATGATTGGAATGCCATGTATACCTCGACTTGTTTCCTATGAAGCCTCAGTGAAGTCAAATCTATTTTAAACTACTTCCTAGTAAGGTACATGGTAAATCGGATTATACCCAAGGATATGAATACAAAATGAAAGCTCATTGCGGGTATATATTTACACATTATGCATGAGAAAAGAAAGGAGTTTATATTAAATAGGAAGTAACTGACAGGACATTCTAGTTGTATGCTTTAATGTTTAGGTTATCTTTCAACATGATGAATAAAAAGGAAGTATTCATATTTTCATTATTCTTGAATCTATCAGTGAAAATTGTACTATCCTAATGAGGTCCTGTTACAAACGCTCTATGATGATAATTAACCCATCTTGAATAAACAGTGACCGTCCTAGGTGTCTTAGTCTAGGTGCATTTCATTTGGTCAATTGCATTAAGGTTCATTTTAGTTGCATATCATATTAATTTGCATTAGGTTCATTAGATGCATTTCATGTCTTTAGTTGCATTGAAACTCATTTTAAAATTGCATTCATTTTAATATAGTTGCATTCATTTTAAGTTGCATAAGCATGAATGTGTGAATTCAATTATCTAAAACATTGATATGAGCTAAAAATTCTGGAAACATTAATCACTTTCCAAATTTGACCAAGTACATCATGAAATCATAAATAATTGAACTAAAATGACTAAGTATAAATCATTGATATTCATTAGCATTAATCCATTTCATATCATAAAAGCGCTTGCATAATGCATCCATAATCATTCATACATAAATAAAAATGAGATGTCCATACATCGCATCGCAATACATCTCATGTATCCATATCCATACATGAAATAAAGTTTGCATCCATACATTCATAAAAGTTTTGAAAAACATAAAAACATGAGCATGTATTAGTGAAATATATCATGATGTCATTTTATCACCACCTAATCTAACCATGACCAAGTATGACCATCGCATCAATATCCAAAGAAAAAGACAAATATCAAATATCCAACAGGTGCAAAAATTAGAACATCAAGTGAAACAAGATAAAGCAGAGGAAATATCCATATCCGAATCAGTGGAAGCATCAATATATCATCAAGAAAGAGTATCAGAAATGTCCATAAAAAAGAATCAAAATGTCAGAACAATATATCAAAGCATGGATAAAACAAGCATCAAAGTATCAATATAACATGAAACAATGTATCAGTAATAAATAGTCCATAGGACATCAAAGAGTATATCGATCAAAAATGGTACAAATACATGATGTCATCAATAAAGTATAGTATATCAGAGATACAAATATGAAAGTACAAAATGACTAAGCCTCACTAGCTCCCTCATCCTCTCATGGAGGATTAGGAGGGGGTGCATCTGCTCTGCCAGGTGGAGGTGGAGGTGGAGGCATCGCACCCTCTGACTTCTATGCTATGACAGAAAATAGTGGAGCTCTCTGAGTAGTAGGAATAGCAGTACAATATAATGCAAAATAATAAGTAGCTCTCAGGCCCTGGTGGGTGGATGTATGAACGTATCTATCTCACTCTTCTCTCATCTGAGACAACTAAGTGTCTCACTCTGATAATCGTGCCTAGAGTGTGGCCACCTCTATCTTTAATGTGGCTCTATCCTTCTCACACCATGACAATGGATCTCTATCACCACCTGTAGGGGGATCTCTGCATGCTTGATGATGTTCCTAATCATCACCCCCTGCTTCCCTCTACCTCTGCACATGCTAATCCCTGTGAAGTAAGGTCCATTTATCTCTCTGAGGAGGGGTAACCCACAGTCTCCTCTGCCTCTGCTGACCAGCATCTCCTCCTGAGGCTTGCCATCTATTGCTCTAACCTCCACCCCCACCCATGTCATCCCCTCCATCTCCTCCACCTCCACCTCCCCTGTGAGTTCCATCCTATTCTCCATCTCTCCCTCTACCACAACCTTGGTCTCCGCCTCTAGCAGCTCAACCTCAGCCACCACCATCATCAGCAAGATCATATATAGTCTAATGCATCCTCTATATGAGGAGTGACCTCATCTGGAGTAGTGAATCTTGGGTATGGATGTTGGATATAATGTGCATGATAGCCATCAGAAATACTATCATCAAGGATCTCTAGGTGATAATCCTAGTCTACACGTGCAATCTGGGAGATCTCGTGCACAACAATCTCATAGATCAATTTGGATCCTCACTGGGCCTCCTTGTCCTTGATGTGAGCATAAATGGTTGTCTCCTGCAACATGACCTATACCCTGCCATACTGCCTAGATACTTGTGTAATCAAAAATTTCTCCATAATATATCTGGTACGTCCAACAAGGTACCTACTCTGAAAAAAATAAGTCATTTGCCTCACATCTAACGGCTACGCCTCACAGTCCACATATGATCTCTAGACAACATATGTAACATCATCAAGAACATGACATCAGTACTCTAACTTGCCTAGATGGGGTTGTTGGACTAACCTCCAACGTCTCCCTTTGGGATGTGTGACATGGTTTAACAGCCACAGGGATATGCTCCCATGCCTAGACCTGAAGAACTAAGTTGCCCACTATCATATTCTTCGAGTGTTGATAGACTATCTCGTGTAGCTCTTGGTATAAGTGGGCCATAATGCAGCTGCCCCATGCGAAATGGCCAAGCGATCGAATCATCTACTCAATAACCCTGGACAAGTCACACATAAAACCATGTTGACCACAATCAGGCATCATAAGTCCACCAATCAATCCAACCAAATAAATAGGAAGTGGCGCATAGTTGGCCACCATGTGGTCCTAATTCAGATAGCGCCTGGCTATAGTGTCATCCCTGAACAATCTCTGAGCATCCGCCATCGCACCAAGGCCAGACACCTCATACTCCACCCGAGCGCCCATAATAGGAACATGTAATATCCACCAGACATCCTCAGGCATCACTGTCATCTCATCAGTGGGTAGGTGAAAGGTGTTATTCTCTGAATGTCACCTCTTTGCCAGCGCGGTCAATAATCCTGATTCACCTGAATGTCGAGAAAATATGCTAAGCTCCACAGACTGCAACAAGCAACAACACGTTGGTCCTCTATTGAGAGCTGTTGATGCAACTCTAGGACCTAGGTAGGGCGTGGACATCTAAATGCAATCACCTCAAAATGGGTCTGCACAAAAGGAAATAGAGGCACTATGTCAGCATTAGACAAAGAAATTTGATGAAAATTTGCCTAAGAAATGCAGAATAGACAAGCAACTTGGCTAAAAAGTCACAAAAACCAAAAATGATCCTCAAATCCCGGACGCGATTCAAGAATTCTAGGATGTGATCTTTTAAATGATGTGAGTCAAGAAAGCCTGTAGGAAATGCAAGAAATTTAGGAAGCGATTCGGAAGCTGGATGCAACCCTATTTTGACCGAAAATGATCAAAGGATAGATTTGACATAAAATGGCTTGAATTTGACCGGCTACGACCCAGTGGGGTACGATCCAAGAAATCCTAGATGCGATCTGGAATTTTGGGAAAAATGGGATGCGACACAGGATTCACCGTGTGTGATCCCGCATACGAGGTGTGATTAAGAATTAAAATGGCTATAAAATGCGTAAAAATGCATGAAATTCAAATTTTCAAATTTGACAAGGAACGTTGTCGAGTATTCACAGGTGTTGCATAATGGGGCGGTCGGTCGTGTCGCCTCACCAACTCAAAATGATGCTTCTCCACAAGGAACACCATTATTTTTCAGTAAAAATAGTAAGGTAAAAAGTGAAAATGAATAGTAAAAATGGACTTTTTGACCTATTTGAGCCTCCTAGGGGCCCCAGAACCTTAAGGAACATTCATTTTTAGACATCACAGAAGCTTCATATCGGGACTAAAATTGAAATAGGTCATCTACATCAATACAATGCAATAAAAACAAAGTTAACTATGGTCAAATTGTAGTCAAACAGGGGCAAAATGACCAAAAATGATGTTGTCAACATGGTAAATCAATTCAGAAATGAATTTTACTCAGATCCATGGTCAACAAAAGTCAAAGTTTAGTTAAAAGCACTTAATGAGGGCTAAACAAAGTGCAATTATTGCACATAAAGCTTGCCAGAAGCTATAAAAAGTGATTCTCTCACTAAAGCATCAAGTTTTTATGGCAAGGTATTGCTTAAACATCAATCAGACTTGGTCAACTATCTAATTTTCTTGGTCAAATAGTGTTTCTTTAACACTAGAATCAATCCAAATTGCTTGCTAATTATTCTTAAACAATCTATGCTTGATCCAGATTCATTTCAATCACCACAATTCTTCCTAAATGCTTTAAAACAATGATTTTATTCAAATTTGTTCCGATTTCGGTCCCGAGGAGGCATAATCATACTAAAATCCAAATTCTTTGAATCAAATTCTTCAACACCAGGGGCATGACAATTTCTTCAATCAAGTTGATGTTGTTAATCTTTACGACATTGATCAATTTCATCACTTCAAATCAAATTGGTTATTTGTTAGCATGATCAATTCCTACAAATCAAATTTAACTAAAATATCTTTTTAGAATCTTTTATCAGTTTTCATTCAATCAAGCTCGGAATTGATATAATCAATTCTTGTACAATCAAATTCAGAATTGATGGTTTCTAATCAAGTAGGATTTCATTCGATCAAGTTCAAAGTTCTCAAATTTTGATTAGTTCTCTTTACTGCTCTCTAAATACTTCAGAGTGGTCCTCACTGCTCTCTAAATCACTTGAGCTTGGAGTAGTTCGCGTTGCTCTCTAAATCTCTTGAATCTATCAGTTTTGCTGAATCATGCTTTAAATTAGATTTTCTTGGAATCTCTGTGTTGTTTGCAAAGTAATTCAAAGAGGGGCAAATGTAATAACCTAAAATCAGGCTAGTAGAACCTAAGGCCCTATTTTCCCTAATTTGAAATAATACCTTAATTATGTTAATTTGATCTTCGATTGTTGACATAATTGATAAAATCAATCCAAGCATTTATCATCATCGTATCAAGCAAAATCAATTTAATTACTTATATGCCCAATTAATTAAATCAATCCCATGAAATACATGGCTAGAGTAATTAATTAAAGGAATAAATAAATCCCTCTCAAATTAGAAAACACAACAAACACACTTTGAATCATTGAGAGGTAGTCACATGGATCATGGATCAAGCTTGGATGCATCTCAACCATCCAAAGCCTCAAAATTTCTATAAAAGAAAGTTCTCAAATCTTCAATTAGTCCCAATTCCTTTGATTTTAGCACTAACTCATTGATTTTGATAGTTTATTTCATGCTTTCATGCTTTCACCTTGATTTCATATGGTCATAGTTAATTAGAAAACATCTCAGTTGGGTTAATTGTAAATAAATTCATGATCTAATGGCTAATTTTGATGCATTTTCTAGTTTTAGCTTCATGCTTGCATAATTCTCATCTTCAATCTCTCATTTTAGCATTACATTGTCACTGTTTAGGGTTAGATCTAAGAGCAATCTTTAATCCTTACCATACTTGTGCTAACTAGAGACCAATAGGATGATTTCAATTGTTTATTTTCTTTATTTTGGTTTAAATATTTCTAACAATTGATGCAATGTCCTATTGAAGTGTTGTGTTGCAAATTTGCAAGTCCATAACTCACACACACAAGGGATACTTCACTTTATCCAGTCTATCATCAACACACTTCACCCAAGCTTGAGAAGATAAGACCATAGTTTTCTAAGAGTCTTATTTCTATATCGACCAAAAGGATTCACCAGTTTCAGGTTGTCCTATGTTGGGTTAAGAGAAGCCCCCAAACAGGCCTCTCTAAATAAAATTAAAATGGTTGCTAATCTACCAAATTGTGCAAGCCAGCCAAGAAATCAAGGCACCAAGTTAATTGTATTAAGCACAAAAAAAGCCAAGTGTTAGCTAATCTAAACCGTCCATACAATCACACAAGTTCATTTTTAAAAGCACCAAATGAGATGATATTTTTCCTATCTAATTTTAGAAGCACCAAAGTTCAAATGGCTAAGTCATGTTTCCAATCCACAAGTTGCAAAGAAAAACTTAGCACTGAAAACCTTAGCATTTAGTTTTGGAATTCCCTGAGTGAACTAAGATTAGTATCATGATAATTAAAATATTTAGCAATTCTCCATACCTTGTCAATATCTGGATCAATAACTCCTCCAATTTCTACCTCCAAAGCATTAATTCATTGTACGCGAGTTGGTGCCCTTTTTTCTTTTTTTGTCTCTCTCTCTCTTCTTTGTTGTTATGTGAGTTCTTGGACCTTGACTTTTCTATGTTTAGGAGGACCACTGCATTTTTTATTATAGCATGTGTGTCATTCAATTACAGTAAGTGTGTCTTTCAATTATAGTATATGTATCGTTTCAATACAATGAGTTTGTCAAACCATCATAGAGCTAGAATTAAGACAAAAGAGAAATTGTTGCTCAGTCAAGTATGTCGTTCTGGTTGTGTGAGTGCAGCGATGTAGTAATTCATCTATGATGATCTAGAGGGCCTAGTGAAACAATTCAGTAATTTATCTTGTTAGGAATAGTCCCAAGAGATAACTAAGAGTGGGGGGGGGGGGGTGAATCAGTTATCTACAAGATTCAATTCTTTATCCAATTAATAACATTAAGCATATACACAATGAGATAACACTTAACACAACACCACAATTGGTTACAAGGAAACCCAAATAGGTAAAAACCCCGATGGAAATTAGCACCCACTATAAACTGCACTAGAGTATAATGATCCATGTTATAAGATCTTACAACCCTATTAGGATTTGATCTTTAAAATGCATGAAGTACAGTGACCTGGTCAAACTTCAGACCCTGTTAGGAGTCTTTTACAAATAACCTTGTTAAAGGTGAGGAAACATTGTCTAAGAGCACACTGCTCAAATGGTGAAGGTTGCAACCTTCTACATAATAGATACACACTATATCTAGATCATGGTGAACTGGAAAGTAGACATGTTGTCTTGATCAGTTCCAATGAATAGCTTATATTCTCTTCTTCTTCACATAGATCTTCAATTGATGATTGACTATCTCAGTACATTCGCATCTTCTGCTCCTCTCCCAATCACACTTAGCAATCACAACTAACTGGCTATAAGTATCTTTCTACAAATGATATAATCAAGTCAGCCTATTAGAACTTCCTTGAAATCATAATAGAGAAACAATATAACTCTTCAATAACATCTCCAAAGGCTAAACCAAGCACACGGCACAAATAGGACTGTGCAACTCAATAAGAGCAGACACGTCGCTTCACACTATCGGCTCCACCAAATTAACTGAAAATTTCTTCTCATGCTGAAATATGTTACATGCTCTTAACCTAATATTCTTAACTCTTCTCCAAACATGAATCCAAACACGCATATCAAAATGATAGGTGCAACTACTAAAAAATATAAATAATGTCAGCTCCATCAGACAATCTCAAGAAACTATAACTGGCAAATAGAAACATCATAACTCAACTTGTACTACACAAATAACTTTACATCTATGAACATAGCTTTACAAACATGTCTACAAAATAAATATAAATGTGCAAGGCTCCAACATAATCATACTGAAAATCACATACAAAACTCTTCCTATGACACTGTCAAGAACACTACTGATATAAACAACTATATAACTATCTGCACTTAGAATCAATCTCTGCATCTATGATATCATGCTAATAACATATCCATACAACATATGCTCAGGGCTCACTACATAAAACTACCATGCACGCTACTTACCATATGTTTTCATCAATGACAAACATACAGTCAACACTGGCTTGCTGACAAATCTCCAATAATCTCCCCCTTTGGCATTGATAGAAACATATGGAATGAAAAACACCACCAATCCAAATGAACAATTATTTTATTACATTCTCCATTTCCTCAACAAAACTCCCGCAAGGATGAATCCTCCATCTACTGCTAAATGCTTTGAATATCTGTTGTTGCATCTTCTTACTATATACTTCCCCTTACTACTACATACTCCCCCTTTCTAGAATAAATCAACTGTTTTGTTTTTCATGACTATATACTCCCCCTTTGACATCAATGGCAAAGGGCACCAAAACAAATAAGCATAGGTACTACTCCTAAAGTAGATTAGTTGACCATTCATCAGTCACTGAGGACTGATGCACTTCTACAAACTCTAATCAGATCCAGGGAAGGGAATTACTCCCAGCTTCTCCCTGAGATACTGAAATGTATCCTTCGATAAAGGATTTTTGAAAATTTCTTCTAACTATTCTTTTGTACTCACATAATCCAACTTTACTTCTTTATCCGCAACTTTCTCTCTTAAGAAGTGATATTTTATCTCAATGTGATTTGTCTTTGCATACATCACAGGGTTCTTTGACATATTGATAGTGCTAGTGTTGTCACAATGAATAACAATAGGATAATCAATCTAGATTCCAAAGTCCTTTATCATCTTCTTGATCCATACAATTGTAGAAAAATTTAATGTTGTTGCTACATATTTTGCTTCTGTTGTGGACTGAGAAATACAATTTTGCTTCTTGCTTGTCCAAGTAACAAGTCTATCTACAATAAATATTGCTCCTCCTGAGGTGCTCTTTCTATCATCAATGATGTTGATGTTTATAGCTCTGATCAGATAAAATGATCATAATATTATGAGAAATTAAATATGTAATATATTAATATATATAATGTTAATGTCATTAATATTATATATATTAATATACATATATAAATGTATATTATATTATGATCAAATTATATTTATAACCTGTCGACTGTATTTACTGTCGATACACATTTAAGTGAACTTGTATTAAATAAAGCTTATCATCGTAAATATGAGGCATCAACTTAAATGATGTTGTGGGTGGACCGTGGTATGAAGAGCCATGCCTATGAAAGGCGTGACTCCTCAGGGAGTCATGTCTTTCATAGACATGACCCCTCTTATTCTCCCGATCCTAGATATAAATCAATATTGAAATCAGAGACAGTGAACACAAAAAAAAAAAATCTTGTTGATCACAGTGAATATACTCAGTAGTGCAAGTTTTGATCAACAATATATATTCATTGACATCTCATTCAATGAGATACGGTGAATAGACAATTATATACGCAGCAGTAGATTGATAATCCCTATTGATATTGAATATCGATAGTTGCCCATCGATATATACATACAATAATATTGCTCAGCACTCATAGATTGATGCTTGCACATCAGCGATACATGAGAAGCATATATATTAGTAATACTTGAAGTATACATCAACAATACTTGGAGAACTTATATCAAACAATATTTTTAAAAGAAAACACCAGCAATATTCATGATATATAAAATTCCTATAACATAAAATCTGATCAAAAACTTAACATGGTATCAGAGCTAGGTTCCTTCGTTGAAGCCTAACCGCTTGAAGGAAGTTCCGATAAGATTGAAGGAAGATCAAGATCAGATTTTTGGAAATCTCATAATGGCAAATGGAATTCAAGATACCTTATGATTGAGAGGGAGTTCACTGATAAAATATAAGAACACTTCTAAGGTAAACTTGTAATGATTATTAATTATTATGTTAATGTTATTTTATATCTATATGGGCCCTGTGTAAATCATAAGGAAGTGACAACTTCCAAATGATTATCACTTGTATTTGTTAAAGTTATTGGAAGGTGACGATCTTGCAATAACTTTCTCTATTGTGATAGATATTTTTGTGATAACATATCTTACTTGTGGATAGAATCACCGATGGAGGCAATCCACACTGAAGCTCATGAGTTTGTGGATAGAATCACCGATGGAGGCAATCCACGCAGAAGCTTGTGGATCGAATCATCGATGGAGGCAATCCACACTGAAGCTCATGAGTTTGTGGATAGAATCGCCGATGGAGGCAATCCACACAGGAGCTTGTGGATCAAATCGCCGATGGAGGCAATCCACACCATAGCTCATGAGTTTGTGGATAGAATCACCGATGGAGGCAATCCACACAGGAGCTTGTGGATTGAATCACTGATGGAGGCAATCCACACCATAGCTCATGAGTTTGTGGATAGAATCACCGATGGAGGCAATCCACACAAGAGCTTGTGCATCGAATCGCCGATGGAGGTAATCCACCTGGGAATTGTGGATCGAATCATCGATGGAGGCAATCCACCTAGGAACTATGGATAGAATCGTCGATAGAGGCCATCCACCTGGGAACTAACCCTCACAATTTATGAACTTATTGTGAGTTACATTTTATCTTCCCTAGCTAAGAGGGAGTGTTGATGTTTATAGCTCTGATCAGATAAAATGATCATAATATTATGAGAAATTAAATATGCAATATATTAATATATATAATGATGGACATTATTATTATATTAATATACATCAATATGAGATAATATTATTCTATATTATGTATATGCATATTAATATATATAATGTTAATGTCATTAATATTATATATATTAATATACATATATAAATGTATATTATATTATGATCAAATTATATTTATAACCTATCTACTATATTTACTGTCGATACACATTTAAGTGAACTTGTATTAAATAAAGCTTATCATCGTAAATATGAGGCATCGACTTAAACGACATTTTGGGTGGACGGTGGTATGAAGAGCCATGCCTATGAAAGGCATGACTCCTCCGGGAGTCACGTCTTTCATAGATGTGACCCCTCTTATTCTCCCGATCCTGGATATAAATCAATATTGAAATTAGAGACAGTGAACACAAAAAAAAAAAATCTTGTTGATCACAACGAATATACTTAGCAGTGCAAGTTTCTATCAACAATATATATTCAGTGACATCTCATTCAATGAGATATGGTGAACAGATAATTATATACGCAGCAGTAGATTGATAATCCATGTTGATATTGAATATCGATAGTTGCCCATCGATATATACATACAACAATATTGCTCAGCACTCATAGATTGATTCTTGCACATCAGTGATACATGAGAAGCATATATATCAGTAATACTTGAAGTATACATCAACAATACTTGGAGAACTTATATCAAACAATATTTGTAAAAGAAAACACCAACAATATTCATGATATATAAAATTCCTATAATATAAAATCTGATCAAAAACTTAACATGGTATCAGAGCTAGGTTCCTTCGTTGAAGCCTAACCGCTTGAAGGAAGTTCCGATTAGATTGAAGGAAGATCAAGATCAGATTTTTGGAAATCTCATAATGGCAAATGGAATTCAAGATACCTTATGATTGAGAGGGAATTCACTGATAAAAGATAAGAACACTTCTAAGGTAAACTTGTAATGATTATTGATTATTATGTTAATGTTATTTTATATTTATATGGGCCCTGTGTAAATCATAAGGAAGTGATGACTTCCAAATGATTATCACTTGTATTTGTTAAAGTTATTGGAAGGTGACGATCTTGCAATAACTTTTTCTATTGTGATAGATATTTTTGTGATTACATATCTTACTTGTGGATAGAATCGTCGATGGAGGCAATCCACACAGGAGCTTGTGGATCGAATTCCCAATGGAGGCAATCCACACCATAGCTCATGAGTTTGTGGATAGAATCACCGATGGAGGCAATCCACACAGGAGCTTGTGGATCGAATCGCCGATGGAGGCAATCCACACAATAGCTCATGGGTTTGTGGATAGAATCACCGATGGAGGCAATCCACACAAGAGCTTGTGGATCGAATCGCCGATGGAGGCAATCCACCTGGGAATTATGGATCGAATCACCGATGGAGGCAATCCACCTGGGAACTATGGATAGAATCGTCGATAGAGGCCATCCACCTGGGAACTAACCCTCACAATTTATGAACTTATTGTGAGTTACATTTTATCTTCCCTAGCTAAGAGGGAGTGTTGATGTTTATAGCTCTGATCAGATAAAATGATCATAATATTATGAGAAATTAAATATACAATATATTAATGTATATAATGATGGACATTATTATTATATTAATATACATCAATATGAGATAATATTATTCTATATTATATATATGCATATTAATATATATAATGTTAATGTCATTAATATTATATATATTAATATACATATATAAATGTATATTATATTATGATCAAATTATATTTATAACCTATCGACTATATTTACTGTCGATACACATTTAAGTGAACTTGTATTAAATAAAGCTTATCATCATAAATATGAGGCATCGACTTAAACGATGTTGTGGGTGGATGGTGGTATGAAGAGCCACACATATGAAAGGCATGACTCCTCAGGGAGTCACGTCTTTCATAGACGTGACCCCTCTTATTCTCCCGATCCTAGATATAAATCAATATTGAAATCAGAGACAGTGAACACAAAATAGAAAAACTTGTTGATCACAGCAAATATACTCAGCAGTGCAAGTTTCGATCAACAATATATATTCAGTGACATCTCATTCAATGAGATACGGTGAACAAACAATTATATACGCAGTAGTAGATTGATAATCCATGTTGATATTGAATATTGATAGTTGCCCATCAATATATACATACAACAATATTGCTCAGCACTCATCGATTGATGCTTGCACATCAACGATACATGAGAAGCATATATATCAGTAATACTTGAAGTATACATCAACAATACTTGGAGAAATTATATCAAACAATATTTGTAAAAGAAAACACCAGCAATATTCATGATATATAAAATTCCTATAACATAAAATCTGATCAAAAACTTAACAAATGAAACCTTCCCAATCTGCATCTATATATACATGAAGTTTTACATTCTCTGAATTATGATACCATAAACCATAGTGTATAGTTCCTTTCAAATATCTGAATATCCTATTTACTACCATAAGGTGACTTTTTTTAGGTTCTGCTACAAATCTAGCAATAATACCAACTACATTAGAGATATCTGGTCTAGATTGAGTAAGTTATATGAGTTTACCAATCATAGACTTATATAGGGTCTTGTCTACTGTTGTTGAATCATCTTCTTTTGAAAGCTTGTTTCATGTTATCATAGGGGTACTTACTGCCTTGCAATCATCCATCTTGAATTTCTTCAATATCTCCTTTACATACTTAGACTGATTAATGAAAATACATTTGTCTGTTTGTTGCACATTCAGTCCCAAAACATACTTGATAGGTCCAATCATGCTCATTTCAAATTCTCTCTACATCTCTTTAGCAAATTATGCACTAAGCTTGTCATTACCACCAAAAATAATGTCATCAACAAAAATAGTAACTAGTAATAATCCATCAGGTGTCTCTCTTATGAATAAGTTACAATCTGTTGCTCCTTTCTTGAATCCGATCTTTGTCAAGTAACCATCTAGTCTTTCATACCAAGCTCTAGGGGCTTGCTTAAGTCCACAAATGACTTTCTTCAGTCTGCATACCATATCAAATTTGTCTGATAAAGTAAATCCTTCAGGCTACTCTATGTAGACTTCTTCCTTCAACTCTCCATTCGGGAATGTTGACTTGACATCCATCTGATATACTTTAAAGTTTTTGAATGTTTCATAGGCTAGAAATAACTTTATGGCTTCCAATCTGCTTACAGGGGAAAATGTATTAGAATAATCAATTTCTTCTCTTTGCGCATATCCTTTACATACTAATCTTGCTTTGTTCCTTACTACTATACCATCTTCATTCATCTTGTTTCTGAATATCCACTTGGTTCCAATCATATTCTTGTCACTAGGTCTAGGGACCAATTCCCATGTATCATTCTTAACTATCTGATCTAGCTCTTCTTTCATTACTTCATGCCAATCTGAATCATTACATGCATCTTCAACACTCAAAGGTTCAATTTGTGAAAGTAAACATACTGCTTCATCAACTGTTGAACTTTCTGCCTTTGATCTTGTCATGACTTTGATGTTCTAATCTCCAATGATGTCTTCTTTTGAATGGCATCTAGATCTAAATTTTGGAACATTAGGTGTGACTCTCTCATCTGTCTTCTATGACTCTTCTTCACTTATTGCAGGATCATTGAATAATACATCAATGATGTCAAACATTTCTTCAACAACTATTTCTCTAATGATAGGATTAGGTTCTTCTTCAATCATAGGTGCATAATCATGATATCTCTCTTGAATCATAAACATTTCATCAGTCTTTACATGAGCACTTTCAATGATCTTCTTCAATCTTAAGTTAAAACATCTATAAGCTTTTCTTTTAGTAGAGTAACCAAGAAAAAAACTTTCATCGCTTCTTGCATCAAACTTGCCAATAGCTTCATCTCTCTTGATGTAGCACTTGCTTCCAAATATTCTAAAGTATTTTATTGTAGGTACATTCCCAAACCATAGATCATAAGGTGTCTTGTATGTTCCTAGCCTCAATTGAATTATATTGATAGTATAGACTGCAGTATTGACTGCATCTCTCCAATAGGTGTGAGCAACTTTTCCTTCAATCATGATAGTGCGCGTTGTGTCAAGTATGATTCTATTTCTTCTTTCTACAATTCCATTCTGCTAAGGGTTCTAGGTGCACTTAGTTGTCTCTTTATCCCATGTTCTTCGCAATACTCATAAAATCTGTCAGAGGTGAATTCTCCTCCTCTATCTGATCTCAGACATTTTATTTTTAATCCAAACTCATTTTCAACTTTAGCTTTGAATATTTTGAACTTCTCAAATGATTCAGATTTATCTTTTAAGAACGTAACCCACATCATTCTAGAATAGTCATCAACAAACAAAATAAAGTACCTTTCACCATAGTATGATCTTGTTTGAGTTGGTCCACATAGGTCTGTATGTACTAGATCCAATTTGTTCTCTACTGAATTATGTTTGCTTCTGAATGAATTCCTTACATGTTTTCCCATCACACATTCCCTGCATATTGTATCAACTGGTTTTGCAATACTAGGGAGGTCTCTTACTGTCTTTACATTGCTTATCTTTACTATATTGTCAAAATTGATGTGACATAGTCTTTTGTGCCATAACCAACTGTCATCTACTTTAGCAACAAAACAACTTGCTTCTGAATTAAGCTGAAAAATATTACCTTTTGTCTTTGAACCTGATGCAATCATTACTCCTTTTTTATTAGTGATGCACTTATTATCTTTGAATTCCAACTGATATCCTTTGTCAAGAAATTGTCCAACACTTAGTAGATTATGCTACAAACCATCAACATATAGAACGTCATCAGTGTTATTCTTTCCATCCAAGGTGATAGCTCCTCTACCTATGATAGGTTTAGGAGTGTTGTCTCCAAATCTAACCATGCCACCTTTCTATTTATCTAGATGTACAAATCTATCTTTGTCTCATGTCATGTGATGTGAACAACTGTTGTCAATGATCCAGTGTGTTCTGATGTCTATTTGTGAAATTAATGCTAACTCTTGTGCTTTCTTTTCATCTTCAATATCCATTTCATCAAACATTTTCTCCATATCTTCAATAGCAATTAATCCAATTTCATCTTCTACTAAATCTTCATCTGATACTCCATCTCCAGCATAGTAACATTCTTTTGTATACTTGGGCTTGTAGTTAGTTTTGAACTTCTTGACTCTTGTAGAACACTTAGATGCAAAGTGACCAATTTTGTTACATGAAAAATATTGGAATGGTAACTGACCTTCATATTTTCCTTTTCCTTTCCTATATTTCTTAGCAATCATAGAAATGAAATCATCTAGTTCTTTATCTTCATCATCATCATCAAAATTACCAGAAGTGTTCAAGGATTTCTTACCATGGACCGAAGCTTTGAAGGTTGTTTCACTTTTAGGCTTTGTCTTCAAACTTGATATCTCGAATGCTGAAATCTTGCTAATTAAGGTCTCTCTTTTGAAGTCTTTTGAAAACTGCATAGTCTCATCTAGGATGTTTATCTTTCTCTCATATTCTATTGTCAGAGTAGTCATCAACTTATGCATTATGTCTTCTTCCAAAATTTCTCCACCATTGTTTCTGATTCCTGCAACTGCTTCATTAATTCTTTGATTGTAGGCTCTGGTGTTCTCTTCAGGTAGCATCTCCAATGTATTATATTTTTTCTTCCATGTCTTTCTGCGTGCATTCTTGGCTTGGATGTCTCCTTCAAACATGTCTTCTAGATACTTCCATATCTTGTAGGCTTTATCTACTTTCTTGATCTTTGAAAACTCACTGTCAGACAAGGTGCTAATAAGGGCTTCTTTGGCAATAGCATTGGTTACAAGAAAACCCAAATAGGTAAAAACCCTGGTGGGAATTAGCACCCACTATAAACTACACTAGAGTATAATGATCCTTGTTAAAAGATCTTACAACCTTGTTAGGAGTTGATCTTTACAATGCATGAAGTACAGTGACCTGGTCAAAGATCAGACCCTGTTAGGAGTCTTTTACAAATAACCTTGTTAAAGGTGAGGACACACTGTCCGAGAGCACATTGCTCAAATGGAGAAGGCTACAACCTTCTGCATAACAGATACACACTATATCTGGATCTTGGTGAACTGGAAAGTAGACCTGTTGTCTTGATCAGTTCCAATGAATAGCTTATATTCTCTTCTTCTTCACATAGATCTTCAACTGATGATTGATTGTCTTAGTACATTTGCATCTTCTGCTCTGCTCTCCCAATCACACTTAGCAATCACAATTGATTGGCTATAAGTATCTTTCTCCAAATGATATAATCAAGTCAGCATGTTAGAACTTCCTTGAAATCATAATAGAGAAACAATATAACTCTTTAATAACATCTCCAATGACTAAACCAAGCACGCAACACAAATAGGACTGCGCAACTCAATAAGAGTAGACACGTCGCTTCACACTATCGGTTCCACCAAATTAACTAAAATTTTCTTCTCATGCTGAAATATGTTATGCACTCTTAACCAAACATTCTTAATTCTTCTCCAAACATGAATCCAAACACGCATATCAAAATGATAGGCGCAACTACTAAAACAATATAAACAATGTCGGCTCCATCAGACAATCTCAGGAAACTATAACTGGCAAATAGAAACATCATAACTCAACTTGTACGGCACAACTAACTCTGTGTCTATGAACATAGCTTTACAAACATGTCTACAACACAAATATAAATGCACAAGGCTCCAACATAATCATACTGAAAATCACATACAAAACTCTTCCTGTGACACTGTCAAGAACACTACTGATATAAACAATTGTATAACTGTCTACACTTAGAATCAACCTTTGTGTCTATGATATCATACTGATAACATATCCATACAACATATGCTCAGGGTTGACTACATAAAACTACCACACATGTTGCTTACCATATGTTGTCATCAATGACAAACATACAGTCAACACTGGCTTGCTGGAAAATCTCCAACACATCTGTGGCGATCCAGAGAGTGGAGTGCGGTGATTGAGGTAGGTAAGTATGATGATTGGGTCTATTACCTGTGAAAAAATAGAAAAACTAGGTATACCAATAATAAAATTTTAATTAAAAAATACAAAATGTCAATATTCTAAAATAAAAATTATCGGCCATTAGAGTAATGAAAACAGAGATCAACAAATATAATGACCCACAAATAAAAATAATAGAGAATAAAAGAACAATAAGTAGAATACAAGTGGGTCACATCAATCTCTCAAGTGCGTCGATCAAGGTTACTAAATGTGGCGATGGTGATGGATGAGTGTGTCTTCTTGTATTGTCATTTGTGGCAACCATGCTAGTCATGTGCGTCATTATAACCTATGTCTACATCAGAAAAAGGCCATGTCTGCACCAAAATAGAGAAATTATTAATAAAAGGTTAGTGTTTCACATCGAGTTCAACATTTTGTAATCAGGTAATAGGGGTTCAATAGAAACCTGCAATAACATAGAATATCCCAACCACAAAGAGATTGTTAGAGCAATCAGTATTCCCAATATCAAGAAAGGATGCAAGATAAATAGAAAGCATAAATGATAATCAATATGAAATCATTTCAACACAAAATGAATATGCAAACCATATGAAATCCTTCCTTGTTGTTCTCCTTCTCATGGAATATGAGCTCTTAGAATTGAGCTCAAGATCGTGTTAGCATAAGAATTCAAAGTTTATGTGGTTACCAAAATCAAATTTTTAGCTCTTTATTTATAAGATTTTTAGGGGTTTCAATCAAGATTCCTTGATTGGTGGGCTGATTGGCTATGATTGAAGAGTTGAACTCAAAATGAGTAGGAATTCAACTTAGTTTATTGTTTTTTTAATAGGTTTGACTTGATGAGTGGAAAGAGTTAACTCAAAGTGAGTAAGAGTTCAACTTTGCTTGACTGCCTTGGTTGAAGGACTGATTGATGAGAGGAAAGAGTTAACTCAAAGTGAGTAGGAGTTTAACTCTACTAGACTACCTTGATTGGAGGATTGACCAAAATAGATTGAATTGTTAACTAATCGCTGAGGGAAGAATTAACAATGTGGATTGAATAGTTAGGAATCGTAACTAATGGGTGAACAAAAATTTAGTATGAGTTAGCTTTGGAAGAATAAACCATTATTAAATAAATAAATAAATTTATTTACTTGCACATGTGAGAATTATAAATAAATAATTGCTTATTTATTTATGAGAGAGGAATTATTAGTTTAATTAAATAAATATAATTTATTTAATTGTGAGAGTGATTTAATTTATTTATTATATAAATGCAATAATAAGGAAGAGGAAATATTAATTAAATATGGTTATTTAATTTTATTTTTATTTTTTTGATCGGTAAAAGGCCTAAGCCAATAAATTTTATTAATATTTAAATAAAAATTTTACATGAGTACCCCGCTCAGTGCAGGCGCTGGTAGGAAAGAGCGGGGTCGAGAAAACCTCCAACCTTGCCTGGGACCACAGTCCGGATTCTGATACATATATTTTTAGTGGGCATACCCACTAACATCAATAGCTAATAACATGATTTACAAATTCATAGATCTGACAAAATGTTCTTTCTTGGAGATTTGCTCTTCTTTGAATTGTGCTCTTGCTTATTTATGTAATCGAAGAACGATTTTCATTCGAAAGTCTTGTTCCTATCAAAACAAACCAAAAACTACCTTCTGGCTTTGTCAGCTAACTTTATAGAGCTTATTTGAAAACAAGTATACATATATTAATCAAGAAAATGCTTGTACCTCGTGCCGAATTACCTATACCTTGAAAATGTGCTGATGAAGAAGCCTTTAAACCTGAAAAGTATTAGGAGATACTCTCTACAAATACTACTGGAAATCAACTGTTTAGGGGTTTCATACACATTCACGACCTCAAAGAGATGCAATGATCTTAAGGATTTAAAACCATATCAATTAAATTTCATAATTGCATAAAGACCACATACATATAATGACTAAGGCTACATTGAAACATATGTAATGGCAAAATTCTTGCCTATAAACATTGAGATAATAAATCCGAGGGCCCATGGCATCAAATACCAAGTCTATGTAAGAGCAACCAGATTATAATCCTAATCTAATATGAGTATTTCCCCTTTTTGTTTTGAAGTCAATTTTAAACAAATTCCTACTTCGTGGGTAACCCATATTTCAAAACAAAAAGGGGAAATAAGCATATAGTATTCTAGATATAAGAAGAGGGGACAGTAAACATCCCTCTTACCTTATATCTTTAGAAAAGCACTGATTCAGATACTGCATTAAGGCAAATTTACCATAGATACATTGTTGGCCTGTGATTCCATACACTATAATCCCTAACATTTCTTTTAGTTTTGAGATTGATGCTTACTTAAGACAACCATGTTTCAAACCTAAAAGGAAGTTTAGACATTATTTGATCTAAATTAGAAAGTTAACATTAAAAATAGAATCAATCAGTTTAGATCCTAGCACCCTTTATTTGGCTATATCAGTTCCATCATATCTGAGACCCGCCATTAGGCCTAAATAATATCTAGATTATAACATGGTCTATAGATATAAGTGGTGGTCAACAGATAGATCAACATTACTAGAGATAGAAGATACATCTCAATGCATATGCACTCCTATTATACTAATCCTTAATGCATTTTGCATTAAGGATTAGTATAGTTTGATCAAGAATCTTAGCTGCTATCCATGAATACCTCGAGTATTTGGATATTTCCATTATAAAATCAAGCCTAGGTTCTTCATGCACTATTACAGTTTCAGAAAAATATCAATGATAAATATAGAACAGAGTTACTATTTGTTATTTTAGAACCATTTTATCAAAACTGATAATAGAGTAGGATTACTACAAATCAACACCATATAACTACAAGGATCATTTCATATATGCAAAAGGGAATACATTTCATGCTATCTCACAAGTTACTGTATATAATTTGAAAATCTTAACTATATACATTTATAAACATAGTACTTATCCGATGCTGTAATTTATCAAAGTATCATAGTCTGAGTAATAACCATCTAAAAAAGTGTTTATACTATATTCATTTCTATGTTATAGCTCTATACTTCTTTACTATCTTTGTAAATTGAGTTACTCGGTATACTTCTGAACTGCTGTGCATTTCCATACGCTTTCTTGTTTTACCATTACTACAATGCACTCGACCTCCTCTACTTCCTTCTTAGAGCGTTGAGTGCATCTTGATGCTTCAGGCGCCATGATATGAAGATTTGATGGCTCTATTAGATCGAGGCTTTTCGGGATTTTGAAACCCTCCTTTCGCCAATAGTTGAGAAGCCAAACCATTTCAAATTCTTCAGATAAAATCTCATAGAAAAGAAAGTCTAGGTTCCTAACCATTTCTGGCCAGTGCAAGTCAAAGCTATCTTCGTCTTTAAATGTCATCATTGGGATGCGTTGAGACTGAGGAATTTCATCCAACCTTTCAATATCTGTTTGCATTGTGATCTCTGGGTATGGTATAGTGAGATTGTTGTCAACACATATTACCATATTTTCCAACCCTCCAAGATGTTCCTCTATGAAAATTTCCTTTGCCACCTGAACTATTTCCTCTTTTGTCTTACCAGCAAATGTAGATAGTGCAATAAATTGCCCTATGATCACTATGTTTGTTCTATAAGTAAACTCATTATCAAAATATTGATCACCTAACGATTTCTCCAAAGCTCTCCTTGTTGAATCAGACAAAGGATTCAAGATTTGGTTCCATCTTTCAGGATAGGTGTGGCCTCGAAAGGCCATCACTCTATCACCTTTGGTGTAGAAGGTGAGCAACCTAGATTCCATGTCTACCCAAAGATGGATAATTGTTGAGACTATACAGAGGTTATACTTGGATCGACAAACACTCTAGATAAAACTTGTAGCTCTTCCTTGATCAATATTTATAATCACTTACCTGATAACATTCACCTAAGAATTCCTTGATATGCAATACCATTTATTGTGGATGATCTCTCATTACGACTGCTAAATGAAAACTCTGTTCTATGAGTGATGATGATAATTACATTTTATCCATCATTGTTCAATAAGCAATCATAAATTCTAATTATCCGGTAGAGAAGCGATAGTTGGTCTTAAATATAATGAAATATTCAAGGAACTGTCCAAACAAGAAACATACCTAAAAGGGGTTAATATGGCCTAAAGTTAGGCCATGTATCTTCCTAAGGAAATAATGAACCAAATTCTAAATATCGGATCAAATCATAACAAGACTGCACACCCTATGGTAATCAGAGACATGAGTTGTGGTCCAGAATGTTACTGGCACAATCTGCAATAAATTCCATCATAAATAAAGGTGGAAATGATGAGCAATAGTAAGTTAATCAATTGTTTCATATTCATTAATATACCTGCTTCAAAATTATTGTGATCATCATTGCTAAACACTCTCACCATAAGATCCTAATGATGCGAAAGCCAATATCATCATGAAATAAGGACTGCATAAAAAACTAGTCGTCATTCTCATAGAGCATTATCTCTATAATAAAGGAAATGACCTGACAAGTAATCCCAATCGAAGCCAGAAAGATCAAAGAGTAAAAGGAAGGAACTCAGAATCCACGATGAGATAAAGTAAAATGGAAATGACTCAGAGGCTACCCCTGAGGAGTAGCCTATCAGAAGGCAACAATACAAGCAAAAAGGAAATAAAAGCTACAGGAAGAGAAAAGAGATCCAAGAACCAAAAAAAACAAGGGAAAGAAATCCTCCCAGCCAAGGACTAAAGAAAACACTAGGAAAACGAAGACAATAAGGATGAAGGACCCAAATGAATGAAATGATGAATGAAAGGATGAAGACAAACCATAGCAGCAAAATAAAACAAGAAAAGAAAGAAACTAAGATTAGGAAAATAAGAATAAATAAGAAAATAACAGAGGAAAGATAAAAAGGACAAGAGCACAATGAAATAAAAAAGGAAGAAAGGAAAGAGAAAATAAACTAAAGGAGGAAGAGGAACATTTATCGGTTTTAGATCATAAAGCGGGGAGAAAGACAAAAATCTAAAGAAGATGAAATTGATAAGCTATAGGATGAAATAGAGGATAGAGACAAAGCAGATATTGTATGCTCTTGCCTTATATGCCTATCAAAGGTCTAAAGAAATTAAGAATGAAAAAGTGGCCATAACCATAAAAATGTATTAAGATCTATCTTAGCTCGGATTAGGCATATGTAAAACTATTAGAGATAAGAAAAAAAAACTTAACACCTTTCATTGTTAGCGAATTCATCCTAAATCCTTAATTTGTAGTATTAAGTAGTGGATGTACTTACTAAAAGGACCTCTGAAGAAAAGGACTGTCCTAGAAATAGTTAAGAATGATCTGAAATGGTTTCCCCATCTGCTCCTTTATTTGCTAGAAGGTCTGCTTCTAAATTCCCTTCTCTATATATATGTTTTACTTCTATTTGGGGGAACTTATCCAAGATTTCCAAAATTTCCTCTAGTTTCGAGAAAAGTTTCCAGTTTGGAGTTTTTCTTGATCTGATAGCATTAATAATAATTTGGGAGTCTCCTTCTATTTCTATATTTGTTAGACCTAATTGTTGGCATAGTCGGAGACCAGCAAGAGCTACCTCGCATTCTGCCATATTATTGGTTGTAGGTTTAATGGCTTTAGCATATTTAGCAATAGGCTCTCCCTTCTCATTGTGGATAATCCCTCCAATGCCTGATGTGCCCGGGTTGCCTCTGGAGGCCCCATCAAAATTAAGTTTGTACCATCCAACTTTAAGGGCCTTCCATTTGCAAGAGCTTCTATCTTCTTTTGATTTTTTCCCCCCTTTACCATATAAAGGAGGGATATCTAGATTTGGCCATATCCTTCTAAGATCATTATCACATTGCTTGAACGAGTTTTCATAGCTATGTAAGCTAAATATGGTTATTTAATTAATTGAATGATAAAGAGAATAATTAAATAATGCTTTTTTTTACTTACTTTATAAACGAACAATTGATGAAAGATTGACTGAGTGATTAATAATTAAGCTAATTAATTAAAACCATTTAATTATGGATTTAAAGAGAAATTATGGTTTTGAACTTAGATTTATAGTAAAATTATGCATTTTGAATAAATAATAAAGATTATTTATCAATTTAAGATGAATGTTAGTAATGTCATTCCATTAGAGCAATAGGCCATTTTTAAGTGTGTACAACAATAGGGTCACATCCTCTTTCTTTTTCCAATTGATCACTATGTATATATGTGATATATGTATGAATTGATAGTTGTGTAAATATTATACTTGTGAATCTCTAATCATTATACATTGTATATATGTATGAGTTGATTATCATGTATATATGTGATATGTGGTTGTGTGTATATTTGTTGTTTACATCATACTAATATCTATATAAAATACATTGCTTGTTTTATTGTTATGCATATATGGAAATATTAATATCAATTTAATTAGTGTTTGTGATTCAAAAGAGGGGTCAAATATCTCACCTTAATTTCAAGGATAATGTCTTCTATAAATGTTTAATGTAAACTATAGAGCCTCCAATTCCCAAAAAGGGACACATACATTGTACCATTTCAAAAGAACTCTTGGAAAATAAGTTTGGATCTATGAATTTTCTCATGATATGAAGACTTTACCTTTAATAATGTGAAAATGTGAATTTGTGACATGGATTTGTTGTCCTTGCCATGTGACAGGGCCACAAAGCTCGCAATTCTCAATTGGAATAAATTAAGTTGTATAAATATGTGGTGTTACAATTTAAGGGGGACAATCTAGTGAGTTGCTCGGTTAATTAAGATTGCATTAAGGTGTAAATTTAATGATAGTAAAAAAAATAGCAATAACTAGAATAATTCTTAAAATAAGAGTGCACTCCTAATCCCCTCCAAATCAAGTCCAATGTATAAAATTAATCATAATATTGAACTAACATTTTTTTTTAATTAAAGAATCATCATCTAACACATCTCAAAATTCCAATATAGTAAGGAATCATATTACATCTATCACAATCATATTAATACTAAATCTAAAACTGAATGCATTTATTTATTTAAATGTAACAAATATATTATCAGTTATCCAGATCTATTTAAACTCCATATCCTTATCGAAATTAATTATCCTTATTCTTTAATTGATATGCAATTAAAGTATTTAAAAGGGCTCCATATATTTTCTTTTCCGTAACAAACCAAGACCTAATAGACCCACGATGCTGACCACTGGGCTTACAAATCTCTTTTTTTTTTCTTTTTAAAGGTTTCGAGTGCCTTAGCTACCAAAAGCTACTTGTATATTCATTTGCAATATCATTTCGTTTAGAAATTAGATATAAACACATTTACGTATAAATGGTGAATGCAAAGGGATACAAATAAAATTGAGAGATTTTCTATACAAGGTTTTGAGGGCCTGGCAAGTTTAGGCAAAAACATTGATATGAATCTCGTCCACAGAAGAAACAATGGTATACACCAGTTCCATCTATTGCATCCGTTACAACAAATATCTCAAACAGGATTATGAAGTAGATGTATGCCTCGAAAATTAAACCATCTCCAGAAGTCTTATATTTCCTGAAGAATTGGCAGCTGCTAATGTTTGTGTTTGCTCTCTCCAGCAAACACATGAAACAAACTGTGCATCATCATCTTCCATCTCCAATCCTGTCACTGGGTCTGCAGAGTTGAACTTATAAGATGCCACAGGCATTGGAAGTGATTTGTGGTAAACAAAAACCTGAAAGACATTACGAAAAATGTCACTGAAACATTATCCTTTGATTTGCATAACATAAAATAATTGCGAACACATGAACATAAACTAGATTGATGCCTCCACCGAGGTGTTCCAAGATGCAAAAACTATTGATGATTCCTTAACTAAAATCTTTCTATAAATTTTAGAAGTGTGATAAAATCTTTCTATAAATTTTAGAAGTGTGATATGGATGTCTGAGCACACTCATATTCTCTTATTCAAACTCTTACACTTGAAATTTTCCTCTACTGTTCTTGGAAGTCGTCGCAAACTAGATCTAGATGCCTTGTCCTAAGAAGTAATGGACATAAATGGCAAGGATTAATCTATGCAAAGATGTTCTATAAACAACCCACGCAATGGTAATAGCATTTTACCTCATTTGTTTCTGAACCAGTGGCAATATACTCATCAGATACAGAAAGCCCAACAAAATTCTGAAGAGAACACCGACATTAAACATGTCAGTTGGCTGTATACGAGGCAAATCTTAAAATTGCATGTTGTTAATCATTACATCAATCCCAAGTACCAAGTAGCTGAATCTTAGATACATTTTTTGATGGAAAATAGCTGAATCTTAGATACATTTTTTATTGGAAATTCCATTGAATCTCTTCAGCAGAAAAGAAAAAGAGGCCATTTAGTGATGATCACACACCTTTACATTTGAATGCCCGGTAAATGTCCGGACAGGATTCACAGTATTGCCAAGAACTCTTGCCTTGTTTGTTGCTAAATCCCAGAGCTTGATTGTGTTGTCCGTGGAAGCAGAAACAAGTGAAC
Organism: Chamaecyparis obtusa; assembly: GCA_027943335.1. Classification (NCBI taxonomy): domain Eukaryota; kingdom Viridiplantae; phylum Streptophyta; class Pinopsida; order Cupressales; family Cupressaceae; genus Chamaecyparis; species Chamaecyparis obtusa. The sequence continues at coordinate 1,691,965 of BSBK01000210.1, read as the reverse complement.
CTGAATCAAGAAACTTGACGTAGCTCACAGTCTTATTGTGACTTGTCAAGATGCACCAAGGTGCTTTTATGTTCCGAAGATCGTAGCAGTAGACCTTATAGTCTGCTGAACCCAATGCAAGTAGACGACTGGAATCTGGTGCAAACTGAACAGAGCAGACATTTGCCTTCGTCCGGATTGTAGCAATACTTCTTTCCTGTCAAAATGAAAAGAACCAATTGATGTGAATCAGTACAAAGAAATAACAAGATTTGAGCCTAAGGAAACCATCATACTTTTTTCATCATTTTATTTAAAATTTTATTGTGTTAAATTCCAGTAGGAGAGTAGATGCCTAATAGTCTATAGATGTTACCAATCATCTGGACATGTATAATTCAGTTGTGCAAGTCCAAAGTGCTATAGAAACCACTGCTCTATAATATCCACAATTTTGGCTAAGCAGGCCTGAAAATTGACGTTCTGTGCCCTGTTTTTGTTCCAGTGTGGCTGTATTGTACAATTTTAATTGAAGAGAGGTCATTTGGAATAACAAATTTTGATAAATATAATATATATTTATTTTTTAGATAATATTGATAATATATATAATTAAACTGTATAACAAATTTGATCGTTCACATTAGAAGTTAAGTTTCTCTATATTAAAAAGTGATGTATATTTATAATATTATATTTTGAAATTATTTAATATATTATATTATTAAATTTTTACTTGGATAAAATGTAAGTCACAAACAATCAAAAATTATTAAATGTGCCTGAAATTCCAGGCCTGGTTGTTAAAAAATGTGATTACCTGATTAATGTTCCAAAGCTTCACCATGCCATCATCACCTCCGCTGGCCAATCTTTTTGGATCAGATTGGCAGAAGTCAACTGACCAAACACGTTTCCCATGCTCTTGGAAGTCCATAATAGATTGGCTTTTAGTTACATCCCATAGCTGCAACATAAGTCAGTGTAAGAAGAATTTTTAAAGCTCTATTTAAATAGACAGATCACAGCCTAATTATGAGCATAGGAAATAGTTAAAGTCCATAAAGGATATGTGAGAGAAAAAATAAAAATAAAAAAATTAAAGCAAAGGTGCTTAGGTTGAGGAATTTTGCAAACATACCCTCACAACACCATCGAAGTCACTCGATGCAATCTGGTTTTTGATATAACCATTCCAACAAATATTGCTTAATTTGGATCTACTTGTCATCTCCACAACAGGATAATGAATATCCATATTCTCATGTAAGACTGTATTGTACTCAAAGATTTTAATTTTCTTATTGACTCCTGCGGTGGCAAAGAATTCTTTATCTCGATCAAAACTCAAGGAACACACTAAATTAGAAGAGTTGAGCAAGTCCCCGTGCTTTAGGTTCGCAATCACCTTGAATTTGCTGAATCTCAAATATTTGCATAGGCTGTCAAAGAAAGAGCCAAGCTGATCATTCATTCTCCCTGCACCTTGATGCGCTGTACCTGCTAGACTGTCAATTGAGCTCACATTACAAGCATCCGTTCCCACAACAGATTCCCATCCGATGCTGCTTGTACTTGAATGTTTTCCTGCTGAATCACCTATAAATTGCTTTGCTTTGCATCTCGTAGAAAAATAAACTTGTTCTAGTTTTCTGAAATGTTTCATCAACCGGGCACTTCTGGATAGGAATTCTTCTTCTTTATCCATCTGGACATCAGACTTGCCATGCTTCCTTCCACTGCTTGCCCTATGAATCTTACTCTCTTGTCGATTGTGTTTTCCTAGCATGGTTCCTTTTCCAGTTGGTATACTGCTTGTGTTCGTCAGACTTGGTTCACTGATCTGATCTAGTTGGCTAGACGAATCTACGGAGTTCTTTCCTCTAGAAATTGGGGATTTATCATTTTTGCCGAATGCAAGATGCTGAAGAATGAACTGTTGTCTCAGAACTTCTTGTATGTCTCGTGTCAGGCAAGTAACAACATCGGATAATTTATCAGCTCTCTCTTGCTTTTGCTTCTGCACCTGCAGCAGGAAATCTAGCAATAATTCTGTGTCAGAAATTTTCCCCTTCAACTTCACTGCAGCTTGCCGTTCTTCCAAAGCCTCTTTGGCTTCACTGATCATTTCACTCTGAAAAACTTCACTGTCACAATTAACCACCAAGGTTTAAACTGAGAGGTAGGTATTTTATGAGTTGGTCTTTGTGGGATCTACAAGTAAATGCATATAAAATAATAATGGAGAATTACAATTACAAATGATATAGGGGAACACACAAAATTAAAGTTCTATTTTATATTGTGAAATATTCAATATCTGTTAATAAATCACAAATTAACACTTTGAATCATATAAATCAACAAACTCTTCCTTGATTCAATGCGGAAACAACCAAATAATTTAAAGCATCTGTTAGTTTTGACCCACCTTGTCACTTTATAAACTCAGCCTTCTGTCTCCCAATACTAATCAACTACACCTGTATACATCGTCCTAATGCCTAACCCTTTCCTTCATAAGGAACATCTGCAAACCTATACAACTAGTGTCATGTACATTGCCTCCTAACGTAAAGATCTACTTCGCTTTTTTTTTCGCTTGACATTGCTTAATTTTTTTCTGGCATTGCTTAACAAGATAATATTGAAATTCATATATCAACAAGCCTTTGACCTACTGTACCATACACAATATGAACAAGGTTTGTCCTTGCTTAGCTATAATGACCACATTGTCTTGGTCATTCCTTGTACTTGCAGCACTCAGGAGTATACTGGACCAGTGTGCAAATGCATAACCACAAACACATCAGCTGAACACACTTCGCCTTTGCTCCTATAACATAGGAAACACATTTAAAAAGTATAAAGCCACTCCCTAATTGATAATAGAACCTACTTCCGCCTTACCAGTAAAGAGATGGAAAATAGAATAACACAACTCCACCAAACCACTGCTCTAACCGATGCTTAACAACCACTGCTTTAACCGATGCTTAACAAGGAAACTAAAATTGAACACAACTTAACAGTAAAGAGATGGAAAATAGAATAACATAACTCTGCCAAACCACTTTTCTAACCGATGCTTAACAAAGGGAAACTAAAATTGAACACAACACAGTTACTTATCAGTAAAACCATGAAAAAAAGAATAACACTACTACACCAAATCACTGTGTTAACCGATGCTTTAACAAAAGAAACTAAAATTCAACACAGCACAATTACTTATCCATAAAGAGACGGAAAATAGAATAACACAACTCCACCAAACCACCGCTCTATCCAATGCTTAACAAAGGGAAATCAAAATTGAGCAAAACACTGAAAAACAGAAACACCAAAGTAGAACTGAAAATGCAACACCACTATCAAAATTGCCTCTCAAACAATACGCCTGATCTCCAAACAAGAAGCTAATTGAAGATGAGGATCTTCCTTCAATCTCTAGTTGGTCCTATAACCTTCTCTTTGACCCCTACCTCCTCCTTGACTAATTAAAGTACATGATTATCTTCTGCAAAATAAGGTTTGTTTTTTTTTATTAAAAGGATAAAAATTTATTCAATTATAAAAGAGATACAAAGAAAGTGTCCAGCAAAGAGCACTAGAGAACCTTATCACTATCTACTAACTGATCCAACATATGAGTCATATCAGAAGGCAATTGCTCCTTATCTTTTATATTCCAACTCTTTCTGAGGATAAGTGATATAATGCAAATTGATTTTTTTCTTTAATTTATTCTTTAAAAACAATCATCTGTACAAATACTTAACAAATCTTTATTTTGAGATCTATTGTTATCGGTGCTAGAAGAAGAATTTGTAAGATCATCCCAATAATTGCGGTGAGAAAACTTCTCATGTTTTGATAATCTAGCACCTTTTTTTTTTCTTTTGAGACACAACAACATATGCTCTTTTAATAGAGAAATATTTTTCTTCTTTCACAAGCATTCATTCTACATATGAAGTACACATACAATATTAAAATTGGTTTTATTTGGTTTCTTTATTAACAATTACATAGGAAAAAAGAGCATTAGTGGAATTGAACCCATCTATCAACATATCATCCTCAAATTTTCCCTTTTAATAAATTAATATAATAATCATTTTAAATATTTTTTAAAATCTGAAACATCCTCTTCTTGTTTCAATTTAGTATTCAAAAGTTGTATCTATAGATCAATTTTCTTGTATGCAAGTTGTTTATCATTGTTGAAACATGTCTAATGTCTCCCCTCGAGATTCATGACATCAATCAACTCCCTAACATGAGATCGTTAATTGGGATGGCAGCAATTTCTTGAATAGGTCAATCTTTTGGGAGAAATGGCCAGCTCAATTGATGCAGGGTGAAAATATACACAAAAGACATGCAAATCAAATAAGGATTTAACTTAAAATTTGAAACAAATCTCATATAAAATCAGCACGAATGCAAACAAGAACAATTAGGAGAAACTATCTCCTTTCTCTTAGATTTCTACTACAATCTAGCTTCCAATTTCATAGTTATTGTGAATCACCATCAAATGACAATATGGTCATCAAATAAACATCTCCAATCTAGTATAAATAAAAAATAAGCAAGAGGAAACTACAAGGAATTCATCCCACACTAGAGCTACAACTCCACTCCAATCTTTGTCCTTCAACTTGCAACTGTCAAATTGAATCCTCCAACTCCTGTCTTCAATGTTATGAAATGTGATATCATGAATAACTCCCCTTTTTGTATTGAACGTTGTTATAATGCTGCACAAGTCCACCTCAGGGGACACGTCTCCAAGACATTTCCTAGAGGGCTAAAAATAGGGGATGACAGTATACAAATATATATGTGTGTGTGTGTGTGTGTGTGTGTGTGAAAATTTTAAAATATATTAATATGTTGTAGTGCCTCCCTCATTTGCCTCTTAGCACGAACATCCTGATGGTGTGGTTTCGAACTTCACACTCGTTAAGTATGATCATGTTGATCTCATGTGAGGGTGAATCGCCAGCAGGATCTGATTTTCAAGCATATTTTTAATGCCCTGCATTTGCTTGAGATGTTGGGCATGGTCTAAGAACGTAATCTGGTGATCCTTAGAGATAGGGTTGAGTCGATCTAGAGATGCAGTGACTTTTCCCCGCATTATGTCTTATGATGGCATCTTGAGATGCACCTAATTCAGCTTTGTTTTGTGTTAATCAGGAGGTTATCATTGGGGTTGTAATGGGTTATTGAGGGATCCTACCCCGGTCCGATCATAACATTTCTCCTTTTTGCATTATAGACTCAGTATTTAGATACGCTATGTTGATGCATTATGGATTTATATTCCGATGGACAGAGGCTTGACCACACTATTTTGTGATGCACACTTTTTCATGTTTTTGATTAAGGTAACTGCAGGTTTTGAAGGGACACTAAAACCCTTTAACAAGGCGAAGTAAAGAAAAGCACGCTTTTTCATGTTTTTGATTAAGGTAACTGCAGGTTTTGAAGGGACACTGAAACCCTTTAACAAGGCGAAGTAAAGAAAAGCATAGAAAAACTTAAAGACAACAATCTATCCCAGCTAAGGATAGAAACCAAGAGGGACTAATCCCAGATATAGCATTAAGCACTATCACCAAAAGGAACAAAAAACAAGACAAAAGCTCCCAGCAACACAGAGCAAAAAAACAACCAGCAACAAGATTACTTCATCATTTTGAGGAAATCCACAGATTCCTCCATCTGGTTCTACATGTTTCTGATGGACTCCTTCAGGTTGGCAGTGTCTTTATCCTGAGCCACAGTCTTCTTTCTGGTGTTGGATCTGGTTCTGGTACCCGGACCAAGTTGTTGAAGATCATCTTTCCCCTATTCTTTATCTTTTCTGTTGACAGTTTGATTTCCTTCCAGCACGGTACAAAGAGCTTTGAGATTGTCCATAGTTTCTTTCATGCCTGTATTGGATAAGGTAATCAGATCCTTAAGCATTGTTTCATTATTGTTAATCTTATCATTGATCGGGCTTATCACCGTATCCATAACCTTGTTAATATTCTCCTCCAACGTTGTAGTATTAACAGAAACCTTCCCAAAAATATCCTTACCTTTTTTGTACATATCAGCATCACTCCTCATTTTTTCAATGATTTCCTCCACAAGTCGTTCCTTGTTTCCAACTTTTTACATCTATTTTGCATGTTTTCTTATATAATCACATAAACATGTTCCTTGATGTACGCTTTTTCATGTTGCTTATATACTCACATCAACATTTCTAAGATGCACTATGTTTGCTTAAAGGCTAAATGAATTCAACTAATTTTCTTAATCGAGCAATTGAGTGCATGTTTTGAGGGATTTTTATGAGAACTAGGCAATTTAAATTATAATAAGATGAGATGTAAATTTTAATGAAGTTAAATGTTGTTTTCCTTGTGTATGTAATTTCTAATAGAAAATGTAGTAAGAAAGGTGTAGAGTCATGAATTGAGTAGGTAGTTATGTACACTTAAGAATATTGAAATGTTACTATTAGAAATGTATGCTTACATAAATGACCATTTGCATTTATATTATGTTGAGATGTGAATTAATAGGAAGTTGATTTTTAGGTCTTGATGTTAAGAAGGAAATTTTGAGTATTACGCTTTGATGATATATTAATGCAAGAAATGTGAATCAAGTAGATTTTTGAAATCAATTGTTCAATGTTAAATATTGTCTTGATTAAGTAAAGGTTTTGGGATGCTTGTGATTATTGTGTTTCAAGAGATGTGATGAAGGAAATTAACAATGGATAAGTCAAAATTATAGAATGTTGTGAAAATTATAAAGTTGATTATATGGTGTATTTTATGTGACCATTAATGTTGCATTTTTATATGTGTTATGGTTTCTTCTTGAACTACTGATACATTATTTTGATACATTACTCTTTGGATAGGGATTTCATATTTTTGATATTATGTGATGATCTTTGATTATGTGGA